>SJXQ01010764.1:647333-708756 GCA_006408695.1 Aepyceros melampus
CCCAAATATGCACCCTGGAAAGCTGAGTCCACTTTACCTTGCACTTTACCTCACTTGGCAGCTCCTGTGTCTTTCGTAAGACACATATATCAACCTAGAACGGGAAGGGAAGGGCTTTCGGGTGTCACCTAGACCAGCTTCCCACCCACTGCAACCACTCCTCTATGAAACTCTGCTCAGGTGGCCACTGGCTGAACACTGGTTGAACATCCCCTGTGACCAAATGCTTTGTTCTTTATAAGGCAGTCTTATGTATCAAAAGTCCTAGTTTTCATAAAGTTCTCTTTTATATTGTGCTAAAAACTTCTGCCCTCGACTCTAACCTCTGGAATTCTCTAGTCAATTCAGATCTTTGACAATAGCTCTCAATTCTGACTCCCAACAGTCTGCTCTCCCAGTGCTTACTTTGCTAAATGGTCCTGGTCCCTTCACTAGCCTGTCTCTTTCCATCTAGGCAGGAAATTCTGCTTGTCAAATGGGAAGGGGTGGGGACTGGTCAAGGGATTATCCTGTTCATCCAAATTGAGGGCACATAGGTCTCATAGCAGCCTCATTACTCTCCTTTCATTTAGAATTTGAGATCCTTAGGGGTATTTTCATGTAAACTGTGTTAACCCAGAAAGGTACCCTTGAATTTCTGAAGTCTTTCAGAAATGCAGATCTTTCCATTTTTCCCCCCTAATAATTTCCTTTTGTTATTTTCTTTTTAAAAAGATTTTAGCATATTTATTTATTTGTGCTGTGCTGGGTCTTTGTTTCTGAGCAAGGACTTTCTCTAGTTGCAGCAAGTGGGGGCTACTCTAGCTGCAGCGTGTGGGTTTGTTTCGGAGCACAGGCTCAAAGCACGCGCGCTTCAGTACTTGCAGCGTGTGAGCTCAGTGACTGGGGCTCGCAGGCTCAGGGCACGGGCTCAGTAGCTGTGGCATTGGGGCTTAGGGGTTCCACCGCATGTAGGACCATGCTTCAGCATCCTGGAGCAGGGATCAAACCTGTGTCCCCTGCATTGGCAGGTGGATCCTTAAACCACCGGACCACTAGGGAAGTCCTGTTATTTTCCATATAGGATTCCAGGTGGCTTTAACTGCTAAAGCATTCTTCCTATTAAGCTAAAATCTGTCTTCCTGTCACTTCTAAGCCTAGTCTAATGGTCATCTGTCCTGCCAGTCTCCTGACTGTCATACAGCCGTGTTCTTCCAGTAGTTGTTTCCCAAGATAAATATGTTCCTGTTCATGTAACTCAACCTCCCATCTCCTTCTCAGGTGCTGATCTCAGATAAAAAGTTGGTTTAATTTGGTTTAAGCAGTAAGAATCATCAGGGAGCTAAAGGACCAGCGGTTGTCTGGGCCATCTTACCCATTTTACAGAGAAAAAATGACTATGAGAGGAAGTAACTACAGACTGGGGGAGAAGAGTTGCATAGGTCTGTCAGCAGAGGCAGGACTAGAACCCAACTCCCTTCCCTCGCTCACCCAGGGTCCTTCTTTATGGGCAAGTTACTGGCAGCGTGTACTCGTCCCTCTATTACACAGGTAAAAATATAGGGGCATCTCAATTATGTAATAGATGGTCCTTTGTAAGTTAAGAGGGAACTGCTGCCCTCTCCCACTGAGGGGTGTGTATTTTTGAATGGATCTTCCAAAAGGGGAAATTTAGTTGTGCCTGATTGATCCCTCTGGGCTTCAAGCTCTCTTGAAGCTGGCTTCCTCTCTTCTTTCCCTCAGCCCCTCTAAAATGGCAGGAGAGAGGCTGATGAACAGGCATGGGTTCAAATCATGGTTTTACTGTTTCCCCAATATGTGACATTTGGACCCGTCTCAACCTTTTGGAATCTTAGTTTCTCCATCTACAAAAGGGGAAATAAACACAATGGAATGTACTGTAGCTGCGAAATAATGAAGCTCTTTATATACTGATATGACACAATTGCTTCTCAGGTGGGTCAGTGGTAAAGAATCCACTTGCCAATGTGGGAGATGCAGATGTGGGTTCAATCCCTGGGTTGGGAAGATCCCCTGGAGTAGGAAATGGCAACCCACTCCAGTATTCTTGCCTGGAAAGTTCCATGGACAGAGGAGCCTGGTGTGCTACAGCCCATGGAGTCTCAAGGAGTCAGACACTATTGAGCACACACACATACAATGACATAATCTCCTAGATGCATTAAATGGGGAAAAAGTCAATGTGCAGAACAGTCTCTATAGCATGCTCAGTTCAGTTCAGTTCAGTCGCTCAGTCATGTCCGACTCTGCAACCCCATGGAATAGTATGCTCCCAAACTTCAAAAAAAAAAGAGGCAGGGGAGGAAAACATAAATTTTCTTGCTTATATACACAGAAAACTTCACAACGTACAAGAAACCATAATAATGGATGATGTCTCGGGTGGGAGTAGAATAGAGGTGAGGAGGTGAAGGAAGAGAACAGAGTGTCTGGGAATCAGTAAAGGAAAACGTTTTACCATATTCACTGGTGCCTTTGAATTTTGAACCGTGTAAATGTATATTGCCTACTCAAAACTTTTTAATTCAAATTTGAAAAGTATACAAAGAAGGAGGTGAATAATATACACGCTTCCTAGAGATATGAGGTCTAAATTAAATAGTGCCCCTAAAGTAATTAGTATAGGCCCGGCACATACGTCAGTGCATGAACACTGGTTGTTTTTAGAGGTATCAGTTGTGCCAACCAACCCCCATCTGCCTCCCTCACTTTCCACTCTCCCTACCATCAACCTGTTAGCTGATGTACTTCCCTCAAGGAAAGCCCGACCTTTTCTTGCCTCCCAGGCTCATATACTGGCTGACCTTCGCTGTGGGCCGCTCCTTCCGAGGCTTTGGCTACGGCCTGACGTTCCTGCCTCTGCTGTCCATGCTGATGTGGAACTTCTACTACATGTTCGTGGTGGAGCCTGAACGCATGCTCACTGCCTCCGAGAGCCGCCTGGACTACCCTGACCATGCCCGTTCAGCCTCAGACTACAGGCCCCGCTCTCGGGGCTGAGCTGCCCCAACCTCTTCGTTCCTGGGTGGGATGAACCCACCTACTGCCCTGACAGGGGTGTCAGCCAATCAGAGTGTGGGGTGCTCCCTTTCATCTTAGGAGCCTGGGACAATTATGTGGGAGGGACTTAAACAGTCTTTCAGGGAAAGAGGTAGACAGCCATGTTCCTTGAGAATGCTGAGGACATGGGACCAGGGGCAGAGGCATGGTTCCTTCCTTAGCAGCCTCTGACTGCTGCCACCAGGACCCACAAAGACTGGACTCTGCTCCCCACTCTGTAGCCTCCTGCCTGAGGCAGCCGGCAGAGCACAGCCAAAACTCTGACCTTTTCTGTGCTGGGTGTCTAAGCAGAGGGCCTCCAAGAGACTCGACACATTGCCTATGCCTTAGGTAAAGGCTGGGCATCAGATCAAGTAGGATTTTCCTGTTTGGTGAAAATCCTTCTGGGGACCTGGGTTCAGGACCCTCCATGACTGGCCTTCATAGGCCCTTTAGCCTCAGCCAAGTCAGTTACAGCTGCTCCAGCCCAGAGTGGCTGACTCCTTTCTTCCAACCCTTTAGGTCCCTGTAACTTTGCACCTCCAAAGTGCCCAGTCATCTCTCTCCTGTGGGAAGAGGAGCAGACAGGGAAACCTGCTTCCTAAAGGTGTGTGTGTGTGTGTGTGTGTGTATGTGCGTGCATGCCCACACGTGTGGTGGCTGGGAGTGGTTGGAAGGCATGGTGGTTGATGTTAACTCTGTCTGAATGTGTATATAACAATAAATGATTAATACCACAGTCTTTCTTGGCTCTTCCATCGGGTTTGCCTCTCAACCTCGTGTCCCTTCCTTGTTTGATTCAAACTGCACCAGAAACCTCCCAGCTCCACATATTAAAGAGTGGCTGGCAGGAGCCTGGTCCCATGGCAAGGGAGAGAACTAGGCCTGATGAGGAAATGGCGCTTCAAAAAGAACTTGCCTTCCACGCCCCTCCTCCAGCCCTCTCATTCCCTGGAACCAGGTCCAAACGTGCCCAACACACCACATTGAGAGACAAGCCCTGTGGAAAAAAAGCTAGTCTATTTCATGCCTTCCAGGTCAGCAAACAGTCAGAAGGCCTCTCTCATTTAGGCCTGTGAGTCCCATTCAAGGGAAATGGGATGGTGGAGGAACGGGGAGGCAACACAGAGAGGACCCTCCCTCTAGCAATCATTCTGTGTCTGGTCCCTCCTCAGAGTTGGAAGGAAGCCTCACCTGGGCCCCCCAGGAAGTTGAGGCTGATCTGAGGTTCTACTGAAAAGGAAGATATGAAAGAGGAGGAGCTGGCTGGGAATACTGACCCTCAAACCTGCAGACCAGCAAGGCAGGTCCAGTAATGTCCTTTCCTCTAGAGAGCAGGCCTCAATTTATGGACTGGTATTCAGAGTTCCGCTTGCGGCCCAGCAGCAGAAACAGGCCTCCTGCCAGCAGCATGAGTGCTGGAGCACCCAGGGCCACTGCCATGATGCCTAGGACTAGCGGGGACAAGGCATCCACTGGAGGGGTGCCCACACCCAGGAGCATGGACCTAGAGCAAGCAGAGTGAGAAAGAGGGAGTCAGGCTTAGGAGGGAAGGCTGAGAGGCCTAGCCTTCCTCCACTGCAACCTCCCAAACCCATGGCCCAGGCCTCGACTCTCACCAGCTGAGTAGTGTTGGTCCCAGTAGCCAGGGCCTGTGGGAGTTCCAAATGTTAGATTGAAGGCACAGGAGTGGTCCTGGGTCTTAAAGAAGGCTCGGACAATGGGTGACTGGGGGAGAAGGTATGCCAAGGTGGGGTGAAGTGTGGAAGATTGGCAGGGCATGGCTGAGTCCCGGCTGCCCTGCTTCTGAGAGAAAGCCACTGGTCGCCACTGCATGAAGCCTGATGGGAGGGGGCCCCATAGCAGCTGGTCCAACTGAGGAGAAACGTAAACACACAGGTTGAGGAGGACAAAGGTGCTTGGCCCTTCTGTCCCTCTGCCCTTTCACAGCCTCCCTCTGTCATGAGCGGTCCTGAATCCTAGGCCTGGTTCTTGAACTCACAGCTGGGTGGCGCTGAGTCCTTTCTCAGTCTCAACACAGCAAGCCTGCACCAACTCCCCACTCTGGGACCCCAGGCCCTTGCACATCCCACTAGTCGGAGCAATAGTCACACTGTACCGCCTTTCCTCTGGGCTAAATTCATTAGCATAGTGTTCAGCACTGAAAGGAACTGAATGAAGTGTTGCTGAACAGTAAATTGTTGAACAGAGAAGACAATGGCACCCCACTCCAGTACTCTTGCCTGGAAAATCCCATGGATGGAGGAGCTTGGTAGGCTGCAGTCCATGGATCGCTCGGACACGACTGAGCGACTTCACTTTCACTTTGCACTTTCATGCATTGGAGAAGGAAATGGCAACCCACTCCAGTGTTCTTGCCTGGAGAATCCCAGGGACGGTGGGCTGCCATCTTTGGGGTCGCACAGAGTCGGAGACGACTGAAGCGACTTAGCAGCAGCAAATTGTTGAATGATTCTGAGATCCTGATAGAGTCCCCCTTCACACCCCCACCTGTCTGCTTTTCTGCTGGAAGCCTCACCTGGAAGACAGCAGGGGCATACTCATCATCAATGGAGCGCTGCTCCTGCACTGAGGGGCAGCCAGGGCCCTGGCCCAACGTGACTACCTCCAGCCCAAACAGGGAGTGGTTCCCCGGGGAGAGGCCCCAACCAGGGCCACCTCTAGCTGGCAGGTGTCCGCCGAGTGCAGGAGGCGAGGGGGTTGTGCTGGTCGGCCAGATGTGGAGAAGGCCTGGACCTAAGATGGAAGAGGCATGGGCGAAGTGGGAAGCAGGTGGATACCTATGTTTGAAGTCAACCCCTATCATTGACTCCCACCCTCATAAACCAGCCTTTTGAGTTCAAATTCCCTATATCCTTACCCTGAAGGCCAGGCTGCCATTGGCAAAAGCCCCAGTGGGGTCGCGAACAGGGTGGCCTCGAAATGTGGCGCTGAGGGTGGCAGGGTCCAGTGAGTCAGTGATGTTGTTCCAGGAGAAATTGGCCAAGGAGTATGGAGGGTATGATTTTCCTGGAGGCCTTGAGGCCGCATCGGACATGTTGGTGCTGTCAAACTCAAACAGCTGTGGGGGGAGAGGGGGAGGGGTGGGGAGGGACAAGGTTTGCCCGAGTCCACCTTTCTCCTGAATCACTACCCCACACTCACTGGCCCCACCCCAGGCTCTCACACATGACTCTACTTCACCTACTCCCAGTCCTCAATTTCTCCCTCTAACTGGAATGAACCCTCTCCTCTGCACTCTTCCCTTTGGATCTCCCCCAACCTCCTCACCCTGGTAAAGACAAGGGCAGAAGAAAATTGGATGCTCTCCTCGGGGAGCACCATCAGGCCCCCGTCAGGATCAGAGGAGAGCAGGAGGCTCCAGTTGACACTCAGGGTGCTGTTGGGGGTGTTGGTGGCCACCAACAGCGCTGCTGGGGGACCCAGGCTGCTCCACACATAGTGCAGCGTGGAGTTGGTGCCCACTGCCCGAATATGAAGCAGGTTCTGGGAGAAGTCCGGCGCATTAGAGATGACCTTCAGAGACACCTGGAACAAGCAGTAGAGGCTGGTCAGGAGAAGAGGGTCAGGGAGAGACACAGGACAAAGATGTCTGGGGATGAGGGGGCTTGCAAAATGATGGGGAAAGAGTGCAAGAGGAATGTTTGTGAAGCTAAGAGAATCTCACTGTCAAGGGCAGACATGGGCTGGAGGAGAGACGGGGAAAGCCCAAACTTCCCTAACCCTGGTGGAGAGATCAAGGCACACGGCTGAGAGGAAAAAAAATCCAACACTTGCTTGGACCTGGCTCACTCAGGGCTAAGTCAGGGTCCAGATTCTACCACATCCGTCCTACTCCATAATCCTGTAGCATGACCCACGGCTGCCCCGACTCCTCAATGCAAGCACCTTTCATCCCCACCCTTCCGTTGTCCTAGATTCCAACCACGCTTCAAGGCAGCATACGCTGAAACACCTATTGCTCTAGCCCCTCACCTGGCGGGTCTCCTCCCCCAGCAGGCCAAGTGGAGCTGCCGTCAGTAGACTCAGGAGGAGCACGGGGCTGGGGGCACAGAACCCCCAACCCCAGCTAGGCTTTTCATAGCCGCTCATGTGGTCCCAACTTCAGAGGGCGGAAGAGACGCTGAAGTCATGTGACTCACAGATTCAGCTGACCTTAAAAGGGCGGGGCCGTCACAACAGTTCTTAAAGAGTCCGCCTCCCTTCCGTATTTGAATTAAGAATAGAATCAGAAAGGTTAGGAGTTTGTCATCCCCAACTGAGCTGGCAAGTGAGCCATCTCAGACTAGATTTGCAGACACACCCTTAACCTCTCCTACCCAACTGGTCCCACTAAAGTTACCTACAAGGGGGCATGATATCTGGATTCAAACATCCAAATGGAATCTACAGAAAGACTGTGGCAGGGAAGGCACAGAGAATTTGAAAGAATTTGGTGGGGGAATAGCACACCTCAGAGGGTTCTTTTTGTCCATTATTGATAATTATTGAGCTCCTGGCTATGCAGGTTCTTGTCTTGGAAGAAAGCTCACAATTTTACTGTGGAGAAAAGAAACCTCAAAAAACAAGACATGAAAGTGATACATAATTGTCATAGAACTGAATACATAACTCAGTGCAAGCCTGGCTGAATGAATGCACTTCTGGTTTTTGTTTCTTAATCCTAGTAATTTAGCGAAGAAAAAATGCATACGGTGCAGTATTTATAAAGCACCAGAGGATATCAGCAGCCTGGGTCCTTCCTTGAGACAGCCATTATTACCAGTTTCTTATGTGTCCTTCCTAAAATATTCTATGCGTGCTTATGTTTATGTATTCTTTTTTGGGCCACACCACATGGCATGTGGGATCTCAGTTCCCCAACTAGGGATTGAATCCATGCCCTGCAGTGGAGGCAGTCTTAACCACTGGACTGCAGACATACATATTTAATAATACTATATACATATATGTGTGTAATAAGATACCATGGAATCCACTGTCTAGAAATTTTTTTCACATATATTGAGGACTGTTCTGTATCTCTCCAGGCTTTCATTGCAGGGGGATATTCCATGGATATACCTAGCCAGAACCTTGATAGTATCCATTTTGCTACAGGCAAAAAACACTGAAAAGAATATCCCTGTATGAACAGCATTTCATATATATTTGTAACCAAATCTGTAAGATTAATACTCAGGAGCAGAATTGCCTCAAGTTGCCTTCTATGAAGTTCAATTGATAACACCATGTTTGAGGGCCCATTTCCTCCACACTCTGACAAGTGCTTACCAAACAATTTGCATTTCCCGATGAATAAAATCAAACACCTCTCCATGTTTTATTAGTCATTTATTTTTGCTTCCCTGGAGCTATTTATACCTTTTGCCTATTTTTCTGAGTCCCTATCATTCATTCATTGTCACACAGCACAAGATCTTAAGTTCCCTGACCCATGATGGAAACTGCACCTTTGGCAGTGAAAGCATGAAGTCCCAGGGAGTGCCGGTGAATCCCCTGATATGGAAGTATACAGTTTAAAGATTTACTTTTGGCTGTGCTGGGCCTTCATAAAACCGTTCAACTTCTGCTTCTTCAGCATTACTGGTTGGGGCATAGATTTGGATAATTGTGACCCAAAAAAGATGTCCTTTTCATTATAGGGGACTGGAATGCAAAAGTAGGAAGTCAAGAAACACCTGGAGTAACAGGCNACAGAGGCAGAAGGAGAAGGAGGTTATGTAAAATTTTAACTTTTCCTCTTCATACACGAACAAGATACAGTTACTAACTCACAGAACATGTGGTCTGGTGGTGTGTACGAGCTGACACCTCTGATCCAAATGTCAGGTTTATCAGGAAATGCCTGGAGTCAAGGCTGGACACAGAGATGCCATCAGGAGCCATGAGGTTCAGGTACGTAAGAGAAGGTGGAGAGCGTGGGTTTAGGCCGTGGGGAGCGGGAGGGCACATGCCGTCACAGCACAGCGACCAAACGCAACATGCCGGGGAAGGAAATCAGTGTGAGTGCTCACCTGTGCTCGGCAGCCCCTACTTTGGAGGCCTCCAGATACAGACAGAAGTGGAAAGTCCAGGGTTGGGGAGGTTCCAGCCTGCTGCTCAAGTGTTCAACTGTCAGCCTCCATCAAGCCAAAAACTAACCCGAGTGGTCTACAACACAGTCCAGTCTTGGCAACTGGAGTTTGACTTATCTTCAGGAGACACCACAATGATGTACAGGCCAACTGCAAGGAGAGGGGTTTCAGACTGAATTCGAGGAATTAGGGTTCAGTGGCACCCCACTCCAGTACAACGCCTGGAAAATCCCATGGACAGAGGAGCCTGGTGGGCTGCACTCCATGGGGTTGCTACAAGTCAGATATGACTAAGCGACTTCACTCTCACTTTTCACTTTCATGCATTGGAGGAGGAAATGGCAACCCACTCTAGTGTTCTTGCCTGGAGAATCCCAGGGACGGGGGAGCCAGGTGGGCTGCCGTCTATGGGGTCACACAGAGTCAGACACGACTGAAGAGACTTAGCAGCAGCAGCAGCAGCAGCAGCAGGGTTGCCCTATAGGAGGTAGACTGTACTGGCCAGTATGGCCTGACCACAAACATCTCTGCTCTCTTTCTCCACTTTAACCTGAGCAGCTCCTCTTTTGGCTTTTTATCCAAGATATTAATGAAGGTGGTTTTTCTGCTTTTAACATATGAAAACAGAAGAGAATAATCAGCTAATTAAGTACTAAAATCCTTTAAAAATCAGTACATTTATATATATATATGGAAATAAATATATAAGAAGTATATAATAAATGACATATAGGTACATAATATATATAAACATATGTAATATATATTTATTAGATATAAGTATAAACACATAATCTATATATAAATATATATATATGCATATCTCATAAAAAAGAAGTCACCATGGCTCTTGGGGTATCTCCTTCCCAAGATATCAGCTCCATTATCTGCTAGATACCTGCTCTTGGCTAAGTTTTCTAATTCATTTAAACCTCAGTTTCCTCTGCAAAGTGGAGGTATTAATGGTACCTGTCTCCTAGTATGGCTGAGAGTTAACTCAATATAACAAGGGCCTGACTACACCCTCGCACAGAGTAGGCCCCCAATCAGTGTCAGATATTTTTCTAAGTTGTCAAAGGCATGTGCTGCATCAGGGAAGACTAGATTAATGAAAGAGAGGAAAAACCCAGCATCAGTTACCTGCTTTTGATTTTTCACAAAGAAGTGATGTAATAGCTTTGGACGGATGGATAGGCTTTGCTCATGAGAAGTGGGTACACTAAATTCAAAAAATTTCTCCTGCATTTTAAGAACCAAGCCTGGATAATTTGGAGTGGGTAGTTTCACCACGAGTAATGATGTAGGGTAGCAGGTCGAGTGGCAGACTGGTTGAAAGTGCAAGACCTATGATCAGAATGAGAAAGCGGGGCAACCCCTGTTGACGGGAGGCAGGTCGGGGAGCAGAGATGTCATCCCTAGGTTCAGAGTCCTGAACTGCAGAGAGGACCCCCACACTCCCAGCCCCTGAGACTAGGTCAGGGGGACATGAGTGACAGAAACTACACCAGGACCTTCCACCGAGACAGCCGCCTTCACAGAGCTACACGGAGCATCGGGTGAAAGGTGAGCCAGGAGGAAGGTCTCGCACTAGTGTCCTAGTCCAAGCCCCGCAAATGGCACTGCCCAGCAGTCCATGGGGCTTCCCACCACGGGTGCCCTCAGCCGGCGACCTGCAGCGGCCTCGGGGTGGGACGAGGAGACTGCAGGGGGTGCGGGCCTTTTAACCGGAGGCCAAGGCTAGTAATAGCGGTGGGCCCCAAACAGCATCCACAGGCCTGCAGTCAGCAGCAGGAAAGGTGAGGCCCTCAGAGGCAGAGCTAATAGGAGCTTCAGCAGGCTGCCCACATGTGGAAGGAGTGCAGACGGTGACGCCGACAAGAGGAGGATTTTTAAGTCTTCCTCTTCACCCAGCAGCTCTCTTAGGAATGTGGAAGAAGAAACAGAAAAAATGGATTATGGAGAAACAGCCACAAAAAGGGATTTCAATTTTGCTGGTACTTTCTCCTAATGAACTAGAATTCAAGAGAAAGAGATGGGTTTCAACAGGAAGAAACTATTGCCTTGAATTTGTTTTTAATCATCCTTTGGTTCACCCTATCTCCTTGGCATAGATTGCTACTTTTAGGAGTTAGAATCCAGAACAAGTTACAGAACACTCAAAAATAAATAAATAAATAAAAACAGCAGAAACAGTAACAACCAGCTACTTCTGTTGAACATTTCCATTGCAGCAGGATAAAACCTAACCCTTCTATAGAACATAAACGACGGTCAGGTTTTGCATTATTTAGCCACTGCAAATGGAGCCAACACATTCTCCGTCCCCAGAAGGTCCCTTTCAGCTTGGTGAGGCCTCATGCTCAGGGCACACAGGGTCATCTCTGTGGGGCATTTGTAAAGTCACTTTTCTGTGTACAGGCCAATGTCCTTTCCCAAGCCAAATTATCCTTTAATGGGCTCTCAGCGTTTTGTCTCATTCTGATTCTTCCAGTGAATTCCTCCAGCTGATCGTGAATCAGAAACCTTTTTTTTTCTAATGTTTATTTTCCCTCTGAGTCACTCTAGTCACTATTTATGAACATTTAGCAAGAATACACAGAACTGTACAAAAAAGATCTTCACGACCCAGATAATCATGATGATGTGATGACTAATCTAGAGCCAGACATCTTGGAATGTGAAGTCAAGTGGGCCTTAGAAAGCATCACTACGAACAAAGCTAGTGGAGGTGATGGAATTCCAGCTGAGCTATTTCAAATCCTGAAAGATGATGCTGTGGAAGTGCTACACTCAATATGCCAGCAAATTTGGAAAACTCAGCAGTGGCCACAGGACTGGAAAAGGTCAGCTTTCATTCCAATTCCAAAGAAAGGCAATGCCAAAGAATGCTCAAACTACCACATGATTGAACTCATCTCACACGCTATTAAAGTAATGCTGAAAATTCTCCAAGCCAGGCTTCAGCAATATGTGAACCACGAACTCCCTGATGTTCAAGCTGGTTTTAGAAAAGGCAGAAGAACCAGAGATCAAATTGTCAACATCCGCTGGATCATGGAAAAAGCAAGAGAGTTCCAGAAAAACATCTATTTCTGCTTTATTGACTATGCCAAAGCCTTTGGCTGTGTGGATCATAATAAACTGTGGAAAATTCTGAAAGAGATGGGAATAGCAGACCACCTGACCTGCCTCTTGAGAAATCTGTATGCAGGTCAGGAAGCAACAGTTAGAACTGCACATGGAACAACAGACTGATTCCAAATAGGAAAAGGAGTACGCCAAGGCTGTATATTGTCACCCTGCTTATTTAACTTCTATGCAGAGTACATCATGAGAAACGCTGGACTGGAAGAAGCACAAGCTGGAATCAAGATTGCGGGGAGAAATATCAATAACCTCAGATAAGCAGATGACACCACCCTTATGGCAGAAAGTGAAGAGGAGCTAAAAAGCCTCTTGATGAGAGNCAAGGCTGTATATTGTCACCCTGCTTATTTAACTTCTATGCAGAGTACATCATGAGAAACGCTGGACTGGAAGAAGCACAAGCTGGAATCAAGATTGCGGGGAGAAATATCAATAACCTCAGATAAGCAGATGACACCACCCTTATGGCAGAAAGTGAAGAGGAGCTAAAAAGCCTCTTGATGAGAGTGAAAGAGGAGAGTGAAAAAGTTGGCTTAAACCTCAACATTTAGAAAACGAAGATCATGGCATCCAGTCCCAACACTTCATGGGAAATAGATGGGGAAACAGTAGAAACAGTGTCGGGCTTTATTTTTTGGGCTCCAAAATCACTGCAGATGGTGACTGCAGCCATGAAATTAAAAGATGCTTACTCCTTGAACGAAAAGTTATGACCAACCTAGAGAGCATATTCAAAAGCAGAGACATTACTTTGCCAACTAAGGTCCGTCTAGTCAAGGCTATGGTTTTTCCTGTGGTCATGTATGGATGTGAGAGTTGGACTGTGAAGATGGCTGAGCGCTGAAGAATTGATGCGTTTGAACTGTGGTGTTGGAGAAGACTCTTGAGAGTCATTTGGACTGCAAGGAGATCCAACCAGTCCATTCTGAAGGAGATCAACCCTGGGATTTCTTTGGAAGGAATGATGCTAAAGCTGAAGCTCTGGTACTTTGGCCACCTCATGCGAAGAGTTGACTCATTGGAAAAGACTCTGATGCTGGGAGGGATTGGGGGCAGGAGGAGAAGGGGACGACCGAGGATGAGATGGCTGGACGGCATCACGGACTGGATGGACGTGAGTCTGAGTGAACTCCGGGAGTTGGTGATGGACAGGGAGGCCTGGCCTACTGCGATTCATGGGGTCACAAAGAGTCAGACATGACTGAGCGACTGAACTGAACTGAACTGAGCTTGCTTTTAGAAACTTAGCCTTCGGTAGGTTGGAAGGAGTGTCATAAAGCCTGTAGAATTAGAAAGCACTTCAGGGAGAATCTAGCCTAATTTATACATAAACTGAGGCCCAGGTGGCCTGTGGGAGACTACATAATAAACGGCACGCCTGAGCTCAAGACGAGCCTTGCTGGCCTGGAGCACTGAGACACGCGCTTTGGGGCACATCACAGGTGGCCTGAAGCCAAACTGAGACCAACTGTCGGGTCCACAGATGGGTCCAGAGACCCACTGACAGCAGCCATTGAAGAGCCATTTCCCCAAAGCATCCAGCTTCCATAAAAGGAATTTAGACCAGGGTCAGCTACACTTTCTGAGAGTCTAATTTCCTGAGGAAACAACCCTTAGTCACCAAGAATCGAGTGAAGAATCGACCCATCTGGAGGCCTGATGAAAACGAGGGAAAGGAATCTGGTTTAGGTTTCCTTCTGAACAGGGAAAGTGACATGATTTATCACTTCGCTAAAAGCAAACTTTATTGCAGAAGCAAAGTACTTTGAGCTGAAAATTTCTGGGTTTTACTGGAGTTCGGCAAATGGAGGACTGTTGATGTAGGAGGTTAATGTCTGTCACAGTCTGGGTATTTCACAATGAGTTCCTTCACAGCATGTTCAATTTAAGAATAAAGAGGTCTTTATGGTTAGTGAAAGTTTAATGAGGACCGCAGCCCCCCAGATGCCTACAATCCATTTAAATAACCCATAACCTCTATGTTTATCATGAGAGGAACATGCCAATTTACGGCATTAGAAACATTCTTCTGAAAAACTTTCCAGTTTCCACAGGCATTTCCAATAATTTTCTTTTACTTTCTGCAATTTATAAATTACAGAGTACACGTTACTACGGCAACGACCTCTAGTCTCTCTGTTACTCAAATACATGAAAGATAAGCCTTGGGGATATGACTCCAGCAGCCAACAATTTACTGAATGGTTTAATCCCTAAATATTTCCTTCTTCTGCTATCCGTTTTAGCTGAGACATCAGGATAGCTATTATCAGGAAGGCAAATACAGAATTAAATCAAAGCACACGTGTTTTTTGGGTTTAATAAATTAAGGAGGCCTAAAGAATACAGAAAAGGAAGATAAGTGATATCATTGGAGCTATATTAGGCAGCTGCTTACAGCTGTGTTCTCCTGTAAAATCCAAACTTGCACGGACATCAGAGTCACCTAGAAGACTTGCTGAATGCAAGGCTGGGTCCTCCCTGGAAGTGGAGTCCGGGTTGGAGTTAAAAGACTGGAGGTGGGGCTTTCCTTCCAGGTCCCAAGGGAGGCTCACACCACCAGTCCAGACACCTGGCTGCTACCGCTCTAAGCACTGTTTGAAGCATTTTAAAGAACTGTAGTGAAAATACACCCCACATAAAATTCACCATTTTGACTGTTTTCAATTGCACGATTCAGAGCTGCTAATGACATTCACACTGTTGAGCACTGTCCACCTCCAGAACCCTTTCTTCATCTCAAACCGAAACCCCGCACCCGCCAAGCAATGACTCCCATCCTCCCCACCCCGCCCCGGCACCCCCCTTTCACTTTCCGTCTCTCTGTAGTCACCCGTAAAGTGAAATCATACAACACTTACCCTTTTGTACCCGAATGTCCTTCCTCTATAAATATCCCATTGTATGGCTAGACCACATTTTTTTAATCCATCATCCATGGATGGATTTGGGTGGCTTCTGCCTTGCAGCTATTGTGAATAATGCTGCTGTAACAAGAGTGTATAAAAGCTTATTCGTGTAACTACTTTGGATTCTTTGAGGTATATACTTGGAATTGCTTATTCTAACTGTTTTACTTTCATAATTATACTTCAACTTCAGAGAAATATACATTATTATCCTCATTTTATAGATGAGGAAACTGAGACCCTCAGAATTCAGATTTTCCTCAGGTCACACAGGTGGTAAGTGGAGCCTGGTTTCCAGCTCAGGTTGGCAGGCTCCTGTGTTCAGGTACCCAGGAAACTCAACTATCTTCTCTACCTGAAGGAACATTTTATTTTTCACGGAAAACCATTACTGACATGAATTTTTTTTTTTTTTTACAATAAAATGTAAGTAATTACCTTTCAGAAATAATACGCTAAAGCATGGGATTAAATAATCAAATGTATGTAAGAATTTTGTTGGAAGATAAAGCAAATTACTCTTTCCAGTTTGCTGATTTATGCATTCCTCCTTTTTTTCTGGAACAAAGCAGGCAAAACTGTTTTTAAAATCTGCTATTTAGAGACCAAAACTATTTCCAGTTGCCCCAACAGTTCAACTCCGAGCAGTAAAAATGGCAATCCAGCAGTAGAGCAGAATTATTCTTGGAATGATCAGAAAAGTGGGATTGCCCCACTATCATATATTCGGCTCTCTGCATGATTAAACCAAACTAGTCACTGGGAAAGTCCTCTAGTGGGCTTCACATGCAGTTAAATTCAATGAGTTGCTACGCAAGTGGGAAACCATGATCTGAGCGGCACAGGCAAAACCTAGCACAGTATATGCAACACAGAAAACCCAAAAGTGGCTGAGAAAAGCACAGGGGCCCAGCTTCATCCACCAGACTCTCAGTTATTTCTGGGATCACCCTCCTCCAATGTGGACAGCCCACTTCCCTACCTAGGACTTAAAAGGGCTGGTGTGTGTGACAGTGCGTGTCAAGTATGAGGGTTGATGAAGACGGTGGATTAAAATGGTCCAAAGAGAAGAGGAGATCATCAATTATGGATATTTCAAATATAGTTTAAAGTGCACATTAACTCTCCTGGATTTGCAATCAGGATGTGGTGGGTTTTAAAGCTATTATGTGCAGGCAAATAAGCACGTCTATTCTTCAAGCATCATCTCAGACCATACATGTACATTCTTTTCCTAGCCAGCGTCAATGCTTTGAGAATATGGAAAGGTTACTTGAGCACTGCTGTGTTTGTAATTGAAAGCCAACCTTTAGGTAAAAGAGACATTAGAGAGGATGAAAGTATGCTAGAAAGGCATTTCTCTACTCCTTGGTCTAGATGTTCAGGCAGTGAGATACTGAGTAATTCTCATCAGTATCTAGTAAATATGAGGAGTTGTTACATAAACAATTAAAAGATGGGCATTGTCCTGTATATGACAATCTTGCAAATATTCCCTCATCTCTTCTCTTCTACACTATAATCTAATTAATTCCAGCTTTTCGAGGTGCTCCTCAAATTACATAATTATCCATTTGTGGACAGAAGAACAGTCATTTGTGGGACATTCTGTGTAACTCCCAACTTCCAGAAAACAGCCTCCCTTGCCCACTCCACCACCAGAAACATGGCTTTATTCATTCCTTTAGGATAGTAACTCGGGTTGCTATTTTACAAATTTAAATGATCATTAAATCACAAGAAACTCTTATCTCACTCCTTATATTTCCACTTTCACTTAAATATTTCTCTTTTTCCCGTCAACAAGTGTGACAACCTAGAAGAAATGGACAAGTTTTGACTCAAGAAGAAATAGATAATTTGAACATACCAGTCACTACAAGTGAAATAGAATCTGTAATTTAACAATTCCCTACAAACAAAAGTCCAGGACCAGATGGCTTCACAGGTGAATTCTACTAAACATACAAGAGCAATTTACACTGAGCCTTCTTGAACTCTTCGAAAAAACTGAAGAGGCGGGAACACATCCAAAAACATTCTATGAAGTCACCATCAACCTGATACCAAAACTGAACAGACACCACCTAAAGAAGAAAATTACAGGCCAAATTTTTCTTTTTCTTTCCATTTTAAAGATTAGTGATAATTAAAGCAAAGGGAGAATAGCAAATTAAAGATATAGAATTCTATGCATTCTTTTCTACCCCTACTCCAAGTTAAATTTTTACTTTTCATGTTTTTTTTTTTTTTTTGTACAGAAGGACTTTTAAAGTATTCTCTTGCATTTAGATTCAACACTTAAGCTTGAATATATTCTGGACAGGAATTCAGATACTGTTCCTACAGCTTGCAGTAGCTTCCTTATATCAACATTTGACTAACAGCTTCCTTTCCACGCCTAGAACATTCTCTTTTAATATCTCAGCTTACATGGGTCTCTGTTCAGAAAGTGGTTTCACTGGAAACTCTCTCAGAGTATTTATGATTCTCCAGATGTTTAACATGAGGTCCAAATGCAACTCACAAAGCTACCTTCTGTTGCAATGTCTCCACCAAGAAGTCTTAATTATTTCTTGTTGATATTCCTTTAAATATTTGGTTCTTTGAAGTCAAGGAGATGTCTGAATATTCAGTGTTTTCCTGTCCGTCAGTCAGGATTTTTTGTTCCATACAAAAGGCACACACCGTGGATCACTGAAGCAAAGTAGAGCTTTGTGGAAAGAAAACTGAGTTGCTCACAGGCTCTATAGAGGCTGAACAAAGATAATTGGGGCTAACTATCATTATTTCAAGGTATATATCTGATATTTTAGTTGCTATTCTTTGACATCTGCTTTTATTACACAGCTTTTCCTTGGTTCTTAGTCTTTTCTTCTTTTATGCCAAATTACATTGATTGAATCCTATATATCCTGGAATGTGAAGTCAAGTGGGCCTTAGAAAGCATCACTACGAACAAAGCTAGTGGAGGTGATGGAATTTCAGTTGANGGAACGTGCTGGGCCTTTGTTGCTGTGTGTGGGCTTCAGTAGCTGTGTTCAGGCTTGGCTGCCCCAAGGCATGTGGAATGTTCCCAGACCAGGGAACTCATGTCCCCTGCCCTGGCAGGCACATTATTAACCACTGGACCATCAGGGAAATCCTGATGAGCGTACTTTTAAATCTCATGTTTTTATTTAAATCTTTCAGTTGCCGGAAACTAATTTTGCTGTAAGAAACAAAGAAAGGATCCAGTTTCATTTTTTCTTCCCTCTGATGGCTAGTCTAGGATAAACTCAAGTTTCCTTAAAAATTTTCATTTTTTTTCTGACCATGCTATCCAAAGCAATCTATAGGTTTAATGTGATCCTTATCAAATTACCCATGACATTTCTCACAGGAATTAGAACCAACCCTAAAATTTATATGGAACCGTAAAAGACCCAGAACTGCCAAAGAACAAAGCAGGAGGCATAACCCTCCCAGACATCAGACAATACTACAAAGCTACAGTAATCAAAACAGCTTGATGCCGGCACAAAGACAGACATATGAATCAATGGAACAAGAGTCCAGAAATAAACACATAACACCTATGGACAACTCATCTTTGACAAAGAAGGAAAAATATAGAATGAAGAAAAGCATCTTCAGCAAGTTGAGTTGGAAAAGCTGGACAGTCTCATGTAAATCAAAGAAGGTAGAACACACTTCATACCATACCAAAGTGAAAGTGAAAGTCACTCCGTCGTATCTGACTCTTTGCGAGCCCATGGACTATACAATCCATGGAATTCTCCAGGCCAGAATACCGGAATGGGTAGCCCTTCTCTTCTCCAGGGGATCTTCCCAGCCCAGGGACTGAACCCAGGTCTCCCGCATGGCAGGCAGATTCTTTACCAGCTGAGCCACAAAACGAACTCAAATGGCTTACAAACATATGTATGCGAAGATCGCTTAGTCCTGTCTGACATTCTGTGACCCCAGGGACTGTAGCCCCCAGGGCTCCTCCGTTTATGGAATTTTCCAGGCAAAAATACTGGAGTGGGTTGCCATTTCCTTCTCCAGGGGATCTTCCCAACCCAGCGACTGAACCTGGGTCTCTTGCATTGCAGGCAGACTCTTTACCATCTGAGCCACTAGAGAGGTGACCGACAATTTTAAGACATCATAAAACTCCTAAAAGAGAACATATGCAAAACATTCTCTGCCACAAATCATACTGATGATTTCTTAGGGTAGTCTCCCAAGACAACAGAAATAAAAGCAAAAATAAACAGATGGGACCTAATCAAACTTACAAGCTTCTATACAGCAAAGGAAACCAACAAAACTAAAAGACAACCTATGTACTGGAAGATATTTGCAAATGATGTGACCAACAAGGGATTAATTTCCAAAATATACAAACAGGTCATACAACTCCACTGCAAGAAAGAAACAACCCAACTGAAACATGGGCAGAACACCTAAACAGATATGTCTCCCAAGAAAACATACAAATGGCCAATAGGCAGATGAAAAGATGTTCATCACACTGTTAAAGAAATGCAAATCAAAACCAGATTATATCAACTATACTCCAATAAAAATGATAAACTATGAGCTTTTATACATACACACACACACACCAGTCACCATGGCCATGTCACACCAAAAATGTCTACAAAGGGACTTCCCTGGTGTGTTCCAGTGGTTAAGAATCTGTGCTTCCACTGCAGAGGGTATGGACACGATCCCTGGCCGAGAGGCAAGGACCTGCATGGTGTGTTGCACATCCAAAAAAGAAAAGGAAAAATGACACAAATAAACATACTCGTGAAACAGAAACAGACTCACAGACATACAGAACAGACTTATGGTTGTTAGGGATGGACAGAAGGATTGGCAGTTTGGGACTAGTAATATGCATACTATTGTATGTAGAATGTATAAACAAAGTTCTTCTGTACAGCACAGGGAACTACATTCACTATCCTGTGATGAACCAGAATAGAAAAGAACATGAAAAAGAATATCTCAATATGTCACTCTGCTGTATAATAGAAATTAACACTGTAAATCACCTATACTTCAAATTTAAAAACCTTTCCTTGAGAAAAAAATAGTTGCACCCTCTCAAGTGTCACCTCTAGACAAGTGAGGATATACACAAGTGTCTTGGCTGAGCACATAGTGTTTAACAGGATTCAAGCCTCCCCCCACCCCCAAAACACTGCTTTATGAGGGGGCAGGTGCAGAATATAGTTGAATCCAGGAATTTGCCAGAGAATCACAAGGTCAAGGTGGCGGCAAAAACTGTGTTCATGGAGTCACTTCATGGCCAATGCAGGCAACATAGTTGCTTGGGTAGACTTTAATGACTTAAATTCAAGCTTTGAAAAGCACAAAGGGGCTCTGAAAGCTCTGATGAAGGATAGAGATTGATCTAACATTCCAGGAGGAATTTCCACAAGTTAGGCTACTACGTACAATTAATTATCCACGTATTTAATCATTAGACGTAAAACCAGAATGGACCTAGAAAAGTGTAAAGAATAAATGGGAGGCAATTCCTCTCTCCATAATTTTTAGGTCTTTTTAAGCACCATCTCTTCAAGATCTTTGAGAATTAACTCATCATCTTTCTTTAATGTCTGAAAACTCTTGAGGGAATTAACACTTCATGTAGAGGCAGGGATTTCAGCAAAAGGTAGGAAGGCTTATTTCAGAGCCTTTCACAGAAAAGGAAAAGCTGAAAATTTTAGTCCGGGTTAAACAGCAAGTTAATACCAGGTGTGATGAGAGCAGATCTCCAAAGGCCCTTATCCACAGCACACCTCTGTTCAGTCATCATGGCTAGCTGTAAATGCAACTTTAGAGCCAGACCATCTACACAGGAATTCTAGGCCTGTCACTTATCGTTTTTGTGACCCTTGGACAAATTATGCTTTGGATTCCTCATAAAAAAGGTTATTACCCATCTTACAGGGTCCTTTTAAGGCCTGGCTAATATATGCAAAGTGATCAAAACATACCCATTATACAATAAGCACTATGTGCTAGCCATTATCATGCCACCTGATATTAAACTTAGTAATACTAACTCTTGTGGTCACGGAGGAGATACAATCTGGTTGCATGAGTCATGAGGACAAAGGGAACGGGACGGCACAGAGGAAGGTCTCTGAAGAAATCAAAGGCTAGCCCCACCTAGCCTCCAGAGTCTCAGGGTCACAAGACTTTTTTTTGTCTTGATAAAAATGAAGCACAAAATGGGACATCTTTTGTTAATGTTAGCAGGGCAAGTAGAGATCCTACTGTGACACAAACACACCAGGAAAATAAGCCAGCAAGCCAGAATAGACTGGAATCAGGAAGAGCCCTGGGAGACGGCAAAGAAAGAATTCTAGGTATGATAGGAAAGATTCTGAAAAGCTACAGGATACAGTACAAAAAACACATGCTCTATATTCTTTAGGATGAACACGAGCCCTGGCACATATTGGGTGTTGCTCTACATACAACCACCCACAAGGAATACCCATAGTTTGGACAGGCTCTTCCTGTTCTTTGGGTGGTGAATGCAAAGTTGTGTTGCTTTAAGCTTTACAGTATCAAGCTCTGAATTCCAAGAGCCATCCCAACTAGCATCTACTGAGAAGTGTGAAGAAAACCCTCTCAAGAAGACAAAGTTACCTAATGACCTCAATCCCCATCTTTCTTTCTCCTAATCAGGAAGAGCCCTGGGAGACGGCAAAGAAAGAATTCTAGGTATGATAGGAAAGATTCTGAAAAGCTACAGGATACAGTACAAAAAACACATGCTCTATATTCTTTAGGATGAACACGAGCCCTGGCACATATTGGGTGTTGCTCTACATACAACCACCCACAAGGAATACCCATAGTTTGGACAGGCTCTTCCTGTTCTTTGGGTGGTGAATGCAAAGTTGTGTTGCTTTAAGCTTTACAGTATCAAGCTCTGAATTCCAAGAGCCATCCCAACTAGCATCTACTGAGAAGTGTGAAGAAAACCCTCTCAAGAAGACAAAGTTACCTAATGACCTCAATCCCCATCTTTCTTTCTCCCCAGTAAGGTTTTTTGCCTTCTTCCTTGCCAGGAGGCAGAGATATGACCCAAGGTTGAAAAACACATAACAACCATCTCAAATGACTTAGATTTAATCATCGGAAGCAAACTAAATGGAAAGCTTACAATAGAGAAGAATTACATGTCAGTGCCTTTTGCAAACTGAGCTGGGACAGAAAGAGACTGGGGCTGCCCCTCAACCTGATCCCTTCCAAACAAAGATATCCACAGTGTCCCTGGCAGTCTGCTTCAGGGAAGGGGGAGACTCTGTTGGCTCTGTGTGTTGAGGTTGCCTTGTCCACTGCTCACTCCTGGCCAGCATCAGGAGCTCCGCCCTGCCGGCTCTGGTCGTCACCCTTCTTTTTGTGGCCTGAGACAATGTCATCAATCCGCAGCAGCAGAACTGCCGTCTAGAAGAAAAACCACAGCCCCAAAGAGGTCAGCAGACAGGAAGGACACCTGTTTTCTTTTAGACATTATCACTTAGCTCCTCCTACATAATTATCATTTTATCTGAAATCTACCCTTCAATAGTCTTGAATGTAAATGGAGTTCTCCCTAAGCAAGAGATGCTACTTGCGCTAGTTAACTTTTTTTTTCCCCTTTTGGCTGTGCCACACAGCTGGTTGGATCTTAGTTCCCCGAGCAGTGGCTGGACTGGGCTTTGGGCAGTGAGAGAGCGAGTTCTAACCACTGGTCTGCCAGAAAATTCCTTACCTTGCTCTTTAAGACTTTTTTTCATGTGGATCATTTTTTAAAAAGTCTTTACTGAATTTGTTATAGTATTATTTCTGTTCTATATTTCGGTTTTCTGGCCCCAAGGCATGTGGGATCTTCGCTCCCAAGCTAGATACTAAACCTGCACCCCCTGAAGTGGAGAGTAAAGTCTTAACCACTGGACCACCAGGAAAGTTCCCACTACCTTGCCTTTTTTTTTTTTTAATTAATTTTTATTTTTTGTTTTGCTTTACAATACTGTATTCGTTTTGCCACACATCGACATGAATCAGCCACGAGTGTACATGAACTCCCAATCCCGACCCCCACCTCCCCCTTCCCGCCCCACACCCTCTCTGGATTATCCCCGTGCATCAGTCCCAAGGATCCTGCAACCTGCATCAAACCTGGTACCTTGCTTTTTAAATGAGCTAAAAATAAGCAGGGGAATGGAATTCCTTGGGAGATCTTTTGAAGAATACTTAAATAGCACAGCATATGATTTTGACTGCCTCACCTCTACTGCTGTCTTATACGTTTGCAGCTTTACAGCCAATGGTTCCCAGATGCCCAGTTCTTTCATGTCCACCAAAGTGCCTGTCTCACCATTTACACCCCAAGTTTCACAATTCTCCTGGGTATGCTTGGCCTGTAAGTTGGAACAAGCATAAATAGTTAAAGGGGAAAATATTAGGAACAAGTAAGCTGACAGAGACCATTAGACAAAAACCAAATATACTGATTGAGAAGGTAGGAATAAGAGAAAATGCCAATACAGCAAATAAGGCAAAAATTAAGATAGAGATTTTTAAGGGAAGAAGCTACCAGGAGAAACTGGGAGGACAGATACGAACCATCCTCTTAGTCCAAACACAGCTTTTCCTACCTAAGAGAACAGCACGGAAAGGAACTCACCCGAAGGGAGGTAAGTAGACGGATGGTGCTGGCTCCACAGTTCTGGATAGGGTGCGAGGGATGACCTCTAGGGCTTGAGCAACAGCCCGATATGGCCACTGTTCCACACCAGTCATGGCTTTGGATTTTTCTGTCAAGGCATGAGCCACAGCCATCTCAGAAGCCCCACCCCCTGGCACCAGCTGAGGGTCCAGAAGAACATTGCGGCACACTTGCATGGCATCCTGGAGGTTGCGTTCTACTTCCTTGGGAAAGCAAAGAAACAGTATAAAGCCAAAGCTCGATAACTCAGGAACAAACCGGAAGCACCAAAGGACTTCCTGACTGCCAAGTTTGGTAAACCACCAAAGAGGGCAGACTAAGAAAGGTCCTTCAAACCTTTTGGGTAGGGCAGATACTATAACTCTGGAAAAACACATTAACTACAATTCCAAGAAGGCCACAGGGAAGAGGTGTCACTCTGGGATATCAGGCTTTTGTCCGCTGTACGTGACAGACCTATACCCTACTCTGTCCTGTCTAGTTGTATACTCTAGGAGGCTGCACAGAGTACTGCAAACTCTAAACTATTAGCTTATGTGCCTTCCGTAAGTTATTTAACCTCATTAAGAAAAAAAAGGTAGTATTTATTAATGTCAACAAATAAGAAAACAATGGTTGTTAGGGGATGGGGAAACAATGAGTTTAATGGGTATAGCACCTCACTTTTTCAAAATAAAAGTTCTAAAGATCTGTTGCATAAGAATATGAATTCACTTAACACTGCTGAACTAATACATTTAAAAATGGTTAAGACAATAAATGTTACATTGAAAAAAATTTTAACCACAATTTAAAATAAAAACATTTGCAGCTTCAGATGACAACTGAATAACTATAAATGGCCAACAGAAAAATTTTAGGCCCTCTGGGAAACTCAAGAAATGGAATGACCTACTTCAATTCAGTCACACTTCTAAGGCTGACTCACCGAAAGAATCTCTTTGCTGGCCCCCCGGAGAAGAACTGTGCAGGCCTTGGGGTCTTTGCATTCAGTGATGAATGTAAAGTACTCATCTCCAATTTTCTTGATTCCAACAGGCCTGCCCCTGTTCCAACATCTTCTTCTCTCAGTTCCTCTGGCCGGCTGACTATCCGGGCCCCACAGGCTCTAATGATTAGATGGGGAGGGGGGACAAGGAGAAGACCAGATGATGTCAGATACTTTTACTCATCTTCCTGGTCCCTAGAGTCTGTGGTGGGAGATAAAGGAAGGGCAAAAGTGGATTGCTAGTAACATTTCTACCAAACTTGAGGGGTCCTGGCTGCCTGGTGAAACAGATCTCCAGATATAGGGGTAAAGTTTCCTTAAACTAATATAGTTTTATTAAGTGTACATACCTAAGATAATTACTATAATGAGATACGGTTTAATTCAAAGTATATTCAGTAGACCCTAAAATTTGGATAAATGAGTTCTTATGCACATGCGACAAAAATTAATGGTCACTTCTATGCTGAACTTGTCCTATATTGCCTAGTTAGGTTTTAAGGCCAATAACAGGACTATACTAAAAACAAAGGTCAAGCAAGAAGGAAGGTAAATGTGTGTCTAACCCCATTTTAATGAATGTAGGGCTAATTTTTTATCTGTCATTCTTTCCCCCTACTCATGGGCATGCAGAGTCAATTATATATACACATGCATGCCCCGAGCCATTTCAGAGCAAGCGTTTTAAGTCTAAAATCACATTTGGATCTATGGCGTATTATGTGATATTAGGATAGACTTAACATTAAAAGCTCAACATTCAGAAAACGAAGATCATGGCATCCGGTCCCATCACTTGATGGGAAATAGATGGGGAAACAGTGGAAACAGTGTCAGACTTTATTTTTTGGGGGGGCTCCAAAATCACTGTAGATGGTGACTGCAGCCATGAAATTAAAAGATGCTTACTCCTTGGAAGAAAAGTTATGACCAACCTAGATAGCATATTCAAAAGCAGAGACATTACTTTGCCAACTAAGGTCCGTCTAGTAAGGCTATGGTTTTTCCTGTGGTCATGTATGGATGTGAGAGTTGGACTGTGAAGAAGGCTGAGCGCAGAAGATTGATGCTTTTGAACTGTGGTGTTGGAGAAGACTCTTGAGAGTCCCTTGGACTGCAAGGGGATCCAACCAGTCCATTCTGAAGGAGATCAGTCCTGGGATTTCTTTGGAAGGAATGATGCTAAAGCTGAAACTCCAGTACTTTGGCTACCTCATGGGAAGAGTTGACTGATTGGAAAAGACTCTGATGCTGGGAGGGATTGGGTGCAAGAGAAGGGGACGACCGAGGCTGAGATGGCTGGATGGCATCACTGACTCGATGGATGTGAGTCTGAGTCAACTCCGGGAGTTGGTGATGGACAGAGAGGCCTGGCATGCTGCAATTCATGGGGTCGCAAAGAGTCGGACACGACTGAGCGACTGAACTGAACATTTAAAAAAAATAAAAATAAAAAAGGACCTAAACCTAGATATCCATGCTGAAGTAGTGAATGCAATCTAAGGTTGCATTAACAGTAACTGAGGATCCAATCAACTTAATTATTGGTTCTATCATATTCTGAGCTAGTTAAAACAGACGACTCTGAAATGGACCCCTAAACCAAGGTGGTGATCACAGATATCTAAGCATAAGCTGCTCACTTCTGGTTAGGAGCAATAGTGTGTCATGCAGAAGATAACTGTTACTCTAGAAGACCGCTGAAGAGGGCAGATGGCTAATCCCAGGTTATTTCCCCCTGTAAATGATTTGGCTGATTGTATCCTGTTAAGCTTTATCAGATAATGATGACTATATTATGAACCTACAAAATAAAAACACATGGGAAGAAGCACAATTTTATTTTTACCTGAACTACTCACCTAGCAATGCGATTATTATCTGTCTTCCGGACTCTGCGGATGGCTGTGATATTTGCTCGCATGAGGTAGTGCTGAGCTAAATCTGTGGAAATAAACATGTCAAGTTGGAAGCCAGAAACTCCAGGTTCTGAACTGCTTTTATCTTCCACGTACCCTAACCATCACCCATAAATTATGTTCAGTATATGACAACATGAGATGAAAAAAATTACCCATCCTCTTCACCACAACAGCAGTCTGGAAAAATGAATGGAGTCCTACCGGAGATGCCCTTCTCTGTGATGACCACATCTGGCTTCAGCTGGATAATGTCTTCACAGAGCTGCTGAATGTACTCTTCTTCCATTTGGAGGATTCGGGTGAAGTCTTCCTCTCGTGTGATTTCAATGTCAGTCTATGTGGTAAAGAAAAGTCACCACGAGTTAAAAATTCTGAACTGGTGAAGCTCTTTAGCTACTACTACACTCCCTCTGGTATAGAAGGAAATGGCAACATACTCCAGTCTTGCCTGGAGAATCTCATGAACAGAGGAGCCTAACAGGCTACAGTCCAAGGGATTGCAAAGAGTTGGACACGACCGGGCAAGTGACACACACCTGCCGCCCTCATCCCTCTATCTAGCCCTCTCATGTATCCCAGAAAGCAAGAGCTGGAATAAACCATGATCCAACACCTCTGTATACCAGCTTAGCTCCAACAATCATCTACATCTAGTTTAACTCCATTTAGTTATTTACTGGAAGGAAAGTCACAATGCAATTAGTGGAGAGTTTGGCTAAGTCTATTGCCACTTAGTTCAACGTTTCAACTTGTCAGCATGCAGGGTAACTCAGGGTCTTAATTCTCCCAACTAATAATGATTCTTGTTCCCAATCACTGTTTGATAAGCTTCAATTACTTTGTTTTATTCAAGTGTGATGGAGCCTTATGAGTTTCCTATCTTTGGAAATTTTTTAGCACTTCAAAGCTCAATTAACTCCTATTCCATGTTCTACTAATGCATTAGAAAAGGTTGCATGATACTCTGGAATTGAAGCCAGAGCTGGGTTCAAATCCTGATTTGGCCAATACAAAGTATGTTCCTGAAGCAATTAACCTAACTTTTCTCAGCTACAGATCCCTCATCTGTAAAATGAAACTCAGTATCATTTGCTCTTAAGGTTGTTTTAAGAATCAGAGACTACATGTGAAGGTCACACAGTAGGCATGTGCTAAGTAAGTACTTCTTATCTCCTTGGTATAGTACAGTGTCTTACGTCAACTTTACAGAATAGGGCCAGTGCCCTTACCTGGCTCTCTCCTTTCTTGTATTCTAGAGAAGAATCCAGCAACACAATGCGAGGGTTCTTGATATAGCGTCGCATTCGTGGATGGGTCACATCCTTGTTAATCATGACTCCACGTAAAACACACGAGTCTTCAATGATGCCCCCAGGAATCTGAGCAAAAGAATTACTTTAATCCATAACCAGGAGACATTTCTCAACTTCCTTTTCAGACATTCACCTTTCCCAAATAACCACCACTTTCAGATTTCTAAATTTTCCACAAACCTCAAGAACAGCTACAGCTGCAATCACCTTTCTTTCTCTCTAGGAAGCACATCAATCTTAGACCATGACACACAATTTGAAGGTTGGCTGAAACAAGTTCAGTGATTCACAAAGATTTAAAGGTGCACCTATCACTACCTCTTGAAAGAGATTTCCACGAATTTTAGGTATAGGGCTCCCTCTATTGGTCACAAGTTATTAATGCTACTTTTAAATCTTTGTCAGACAGAGAAAGCTTTATTAGTGCTATGGTGTGGAGCCCTTATTTCCTGACCTAGTGTCTGATATGCACACAAATACAGACAAAAAAAAAAAAAGCCTTCCCCTTGCCCCTGTAAACCGTGGGTAGAGAGAGCAGTGAAGCTGCTGTTGAATTATTTCAGATACCTCTTTAGTACCCTCTTTTTCAAGATTTTTGTTTTCCAGATAGTAAACACTCTTCTTCCTGGTTCTAATAATAGTGTGATGCTAGGAAATGGTTTGATTCCAAAGTACACACTTGAAGAGTTTACCTTTTCTACCCTTGCATATTTCTTGATGTCAATCTCTTTCCGGCCATTCTCCTCAAACTGTACAGTTTTGACAGCATCCAGGGCAATGTTGCAAGCCAAAGACGACCACCGACTGATTACTTTGGTAGTAATGGAGCTGTTGATGATGTTCAGCATTGTATCTCGGTTACTGGTGTCGACAGGGATACTGGAGAAAAGAAAACAGGTAATATGCTTAGGGGGATCTTGGATATTTAAGAAATTCCTCATCTACATCTTGATGGCTATAACAGTGGGGCAAAAGGCAGAAGGGGAAATTTGCTCCTTCATAGGAAACTAAAGTGTTAATAAGAAGTAACCTTGTCCATCTGCTTTTTAGAAAGTTTACAATTAACCCATCCCTGGAAGGTGTCTCAAATCCCTGAATAATCTGCTCCCTTCTCTGACAACTCTCCACATTTACTTGAGTTTACAGTACAATATTCTCTTTACTTTCTACTCCAACAATATACACTCTACTTAACAACTTGAGTCAAGACACATTTCATCTTTGAAACTTCATCCCTTAACTAAAAAATCCTGAAAGTTATAGACCTTGGATACTATCTTGTCCAAATTTTCACATACTGCGGAAATTCCTTTTATTAACAGTGTAAGACACACAATAAGCAATCATTAAAGTTATTGAATCATGTATTTGAGAAAAAAGCAATAGCTCCAGAAGTTATTGCTTGATAAAAAGAAAAATGTTAATGATTCAGCTCCAAATATTCAATAAATCCTTTGTATCTCTACGTTCTTACAAAGCTTACTTCATAAAATTATCTTCAAACACCTCATTCTCTAAGAGTGCTAGTTATCAAGTACTTTGGTTCTTAATAGCAGGCAGTACAATACAAAGCTCTCCACACTGCTGGGTACTTGTGTATCCAACAACCCAAGAATATGAGTAGATTATAGGTTTTATTTTTTAAACAACTGTTTCAATAAAAAAAGTTTTGCATTTTGTATCATCTTCTCATTTAACTGACATTCCCTTAAGTCACACATTTTTATATTCTTTTTATTATACCTTATAGCACTCAGCGCAAACAGACCAACAGCAAGTTCTGCAATAACTAGACTGGATTCAAACAGCATTTTCAGTACCATCTTTTTCATTTTAACGAATACAGCTGACTATTATCCTACACAACACTTTGTATTACAGAGAATATTGACTGGAATAGTTATAATCATACATGAGGTAGGATATTTTAATATCAAGTCCTCAATAATCAGTTATCTAACTCCTTGTTTCTCCTACTACAATCTAAAACTTTGGAGTGAAGCTCTATTTCACTTACTATACATTCCCCAAGGCAGTGTCTAACATGGAAACTAGCAGACTGCATGTAACCAAAACATGTTTTGAAGAACTGAACCTAATTCCTTTTATTTGTCTGCTTTGGATCCTTGGCTGTTTTCTAAAAACTTTTATCCCCCTTATCCTTCGCTTCATTTTGCTCCCCTCTTTTTCCTTGCAAAATAATACAGACTACTGGTGATGTGCCCAGCCTTCCTTTACCACCTAAGAACAGATCAGTCTTCCAGGCCTTCCTTGGTTGACACCACCCGCTTCTGGTTCCCACCTCCAATACCTTATTTTCTTAAGGGTGCTGATCATATCATCCAATGCCTTGCGGTAAGCACTGATCACCACTGTTGGGTGCATCTGCTGCTCTAGGAAGTGCTCAGCCACAGACAGCATCTCCCCAGCTGAGAAAAGATATATATACCATAACATCTTAAAAAGTATCTGGATGTCAAAACAGTTTCATTAAAGCTTCTAAAATACCTGCTCTTGTCTAAAAAGCAGGTCTGCCCCAAAGGTATGCCAACACTATTTCAAATTTTGTACTCTGTACAAGCCAACTCTGAAATAAAGTATTATCAGATACATTTTAAATGACTAAAGATTGATCCTAGGGTTTACTTAATTCTGTGATCTAACTACATTTGTTATCAGTTTCTTAAACAGTAAATATTTTCCAAAAGACTCTAAAAAGAAAGAAAAATACATAAAGGAAAATTGATTTGCTTATTATTATTTCAATACCTAAGATGTAGTCAAACTGCAGGTACTGAAAATAACACCCCCCAACAAAACTTTATACCCAGAGAATACCCATAAAAACTTACCCTTTCGAAGAGGAATTATTGGTAAAATGCCCCTTTCTTTTAAAAACTGTCCTTACTTTTTAATTCTAATTGAAACACACACAAACCAGAGAAATACAAGTACACACTGACATACAAAAGTTTGCTTCTAAAACACCATTATTTTGGTCAAAAAAGGGCCTTTTACAAAATGCTTATATTATCAGGTCCACTGAAACTAATTCTTAAAATGTACACAAATGTGTCAAAGTTCACATATCTACTCTCTGGCATGTGCTCAGATGTTTGATTTTGATACTTTAGAATTCATAAGTTACTATTAAAAGATAATCAAATATTTTAAAAGATGCTCTAATAATTTAGAAAAGACTATGCCCTGTTAAACAGCAGCCAGAACAGTATCATAGAAGTTATATTCAGAAATGGCAACATTTTGGTGTTTTCTAAATAGCTATGTCTAAAATACCTAGACCTATGGATATTTAACCTATTTAGTAACTTCAGGAGATTCAACTAAGATTGCTGTTGTTAGTATTCAACTTTTTCAACACCATGGACTATGGTCCATCAGGTTTCATCGTCAATGGGATTTCCCAAGCAAGAATGCTAGAGTGGGTTGCCATGTCCTTCTCCAGGGGATCTTCCCAACCCAGGGATCCGAGCCTCCTGCGTTGGCAGGCGGATTCTCTGATACTGAGCCAGTAAGATTACCATCAGAGAATTCTCATGTTGCTACAGATATTTTCAAAATGAATGCTATTATAAAAATTTCACAATCAACTTAAAATTTATAGAACTAAGACAACACGCTGTTTTCAAAAGGATGTTTTATGATCCCACAGAACACAGATTAGCCATTAAAACATGAATAGCTAAGACTCAGTCTTAAGATTCTATATGTCTATTTCACTACTCACTAAAATCTGTAATCTCAAAATCAGTATTTATTGCACTTAAATAGTCATTCACAGATATACAGAGATGAAAAATTTACATCACCCAATGCATACAATTCCCAGGCAAGACTGAATGCTCTGCCTTGTTTCAGCTCTCATCTTGTAAAAAAGTGTCCTTTATGTGGTATATTTAGTGGCAAGTTTTCCTCAAATCTGTGCATTTTCTTGGTGATTCACTGTTGAAAGCACTTAAGTACTATCTAGTTTTCCCATGTACAAGAAGGCTCTCATGTGCCTTGTAAAGACAATGAACTTATTAGATAAGCTTAGTTCAGGTGTGACTTACACAGATATTGGGCACGAGTTCAATGTTAATGAGTCAACAACGTACAATAAATAAGGTATCTTTAAAACAAACCATGTTTACTTAAAAACAACATCCAGAGCTTCCCTGGTGGCTCAGAGGGTAAAGCATCTAGCTGCAATGTGGGAGACCTGGGTTCAATCCCTGGGTGGGGAAGATCCCCTGGAGAAGGAAATGGCAACCCACTCCAGTATTCTTGCCTGGAAACCCCATGGAGGGAGAAGCCTGGTGGGCTACAGTCCATGGAGTCGCGAAGAGTTGGACACAACTGAGCAACTTCACTTTAAAACAAAACATAAAATACATATTTATGCTTAATAAAATATGTGACCAGAGGCTCAAAGGCATCTAACCCCGTATTACCTCCTGGAGTAATGGTTTAGTACTCACTAATTCAGTGTTTGTGGTGACTTTATAGAAAATAATTTACTGTAACGAGAATAGACTGTAATTTACTCTAACACATTTGAAAAACTTATTCTTTACCATGATGAGCATTTTATGCTTAGTTGGGAGAGAATACATAGAAAATTAGCAACAAGTTCTTTAAATAGTTACAATTAATGGATTGGTAAAAATGTTCTTAAAATATGACTCAGGGGACTTCCCTGGTAGTACAGTAGTTAAGACTGTACTTTCACTGCAGGGAGTGCTGGTTTGATCCCTGGTCAGGGAACTAAGATCCCACATACTGAGCAGTGTGGCAAAAATATAAAAAAGACTGACATCTCTGGCAAAAATCTAATGTTTCAATCTAATTTTCCTTATCAACCTTCCATTCTCTTCTTACCAAGAATAATTACTGATGTGGTCCCATCTCCAACCTCTTCATCCTGTGTCCGGCTAATTTCAATCATGGACTTGGCCGCTGGATGCTGTACTTGAATCTGAAAGAAAAGTACAGGGCTACCCAGGTGGTCCAGTGGTTTAAGAATCCGCCTGCCCACGCAAGAGACATGGGTTTGACCCCCGGTCGGTGATGACCCCACATGCTTCAGGGAAACTAAGCCCACATGCCACAACCACTGAGCCTGTGGTACCCTAGAGCTTGCAGCTGGGAACAAGAGAAGCCACGGCAATGAGAAGCCCTCACGCTGCAATGAAGAGTAGCTCCTGCTCACCGCAACTAGAGAAAGCCCATGTGTAGAAATGAAGACCCAGCACAGCCATAAATAATTAGAAAAATGTAGACTTCATTGAATCAGCACTACTCAAAGACCTCTTAACCCATTCTGCTTGATCCTAACTCTTAAAGGTTCTTGCTTCCACACTTACTCCTTTTTATTGTTTGATCACAGATTTAAAGATTAAAACTGGCCCCAAGATATCTAAGTAAACCACTTTTTCAAGTAGTTTTCTGCAGTGGAGCAGGGGGAAGGAGGAGGAATACATTAGGACAACTTAAATATTAAAGTTTCTTGAGAACAGAACAGTATCTTTTAGCTAATTTATTGGCAGCACCGTTGTGGTGGTTGAATTGTGGCCTCTGAAAGAACATGCTGATGCCTCACCCACTAGAAACTGTGAATGCAACCATATTTAGAAATACAGTCTTTGAAGATGAAATCAAGTTACGATGAGGTTATAGGACAAATCAGGGTAGGCTCTAAATCCAACCACTGGGATGGTGGAGACACACAAGAGAATGCCATATGACAGAAAGAGAGTTTATAAGCCAAGGAATGTGGTCAAGATTCTGAAGCTAGAAGAGGAAGGGTACTTCCCTAGAGCCTTCAGAGAGAGTGTGTCACTTCTGACACATTGAGTCTGGACCCCCAGCCTCCAGTTCATGAGAATAAATTTCTGTTGTTTCAAGTCACACACTCTGTGGTAACTTGTAAGCAGCCCAAAGAAACTAACCATTATTTACATTCTCTCTTTATGTGTCTTTTGTAAAACGTTAGAAAACAAAAGAAGTCGTACCTCTCGAAGAATGGCATTGCCATCATTGGTCATCACAATACCTCCCATGGGGTCCAAGAGCATCTAGGACCAAAGCAAAAGTTATATTTAAGTGTCCCAGAAAACAGAAAGGGAAAATGTGTAGCTGAAGTTTCAGTATGAGATAAGCCTACCTTCATCATAGACTTCGGTCCCAAACATGTTCGGATGATATCTGCGATAGTCTATCGCAAAGAAAATACAAAACATGTTAAGCACAAACCAGAGGATGGTGATTGTGTGTTCCAGGGGCAAGGGCATGGGCAGCCCACAGAGCCAGTGTTTTAACAAAGACACTTCTAAAACAGGGTTGGCAACTAACTTTCAATATAGGGTGTCATATGGCTAGATTCTGTTCTTTGTCTTTCCCCCTTTGGGAATGTTTTCTGGATATGCAAAGGAATAATTTTTCACAAGGAAAAAAAGGGACATAGCTCTCTCAGCCTCAGTTTCCCAGCAGTCCACAGATAACTGAAAGTCCACATATTTGTACTTCCTTCCATGATAGTGGCTTCCACCCCATGCTAAATTATATCCAGGGCTATTTTATTCTTTCATTCAAAAGGTATTTACTGAATATACCTATCCAGGATCTACAGTGAGTAGTAGAGAATTCATATAGTTCTTTTACCCAAGTAACTCAGTCTAGTATGGGAGACAAACACAAACATGCAATATGCACAATATGAGAAGACCATCAGACACGTCTCAGAGAGGGAAGGCTTCTTTCTCCTTACCACCCAAAGGGAAATGTCTTCAAGGAAAGGAAATCAAATTTTTTTCCATCAAATCACAAACAAATACACAAATACAAATACAGGCAAACGATTATAAACAACTTAAAAAATATGTTACCTTGGCAGCATTGATGTTTCCAGATTGAACTTTTCTTCCAGATTCACGCTTTGTGTTCTGGCCTAAAATAGATAAAAACAAAAGACATGGGAGGGAGATTCAAAAGGGAGGAGATGTATGTATACCTGTGGTTGATTCAGTTGAGGTTCAACAGAAAACAACAAAATTCTGTAAAGCAATTATCCTTCAAAAAAAAAGGCGACAGACCAGTATTGCTCCACTGTATATAAGCTACTCCCTAATCTTTGAAAATAAACACACACCCAGGTTTCATAGATGTATACATTGATTAAAGCTTATCGACTTGTACTCTTTAAATATCAATTATACCTCAACAAACTATTAAAAAATAAACACATGTACTTATGGCTACTTACTTACTTACTTCAATTCCTAGTATAATAAGAAACAATCCACAAAGCTTCAACTTCGGAATCTTGGTCATCACTTTCCCTCTAACCAAACACTCGTGTATTTACACTCATGTATCGGATTCTCAAAGGGCTGGTGTCCCTAAAAAAGCATGACTCTCTCCTTTATATAACAAGGGAGAGTTTGGGGGTTTACATTCCCATACTAGGATATGGTGAACCATACCCACAGTCCCAGCATAAATTATTGACAGTGACCCCCAGTGTGCTGTGGAATGAGAACACACCCTCAAAAGTATTGGGGTTTGCAAGATATGGTCACTTCATGCTTGGATATAATCAGAATGCCTCAGTTACCCACTTACCATCAGTAACAGTGTACTATATACTTTAATAGGGAGCATAATCAGTTACAGCTGCTAATGCCAAGGATTAATACCGACCTCAGAAAAGGTTGTACAATGCACCACTAACTCACCCCAGGGCCCTTTCAATGAGAAAAGCCAATGGCCGTAACTGAACCAATGTATTGTTTTTCTCGCTCCTCTCTCCAAATTATATTTTCCCTACAATTTGTTGTAAAATTTTCGATCCGGTCCCATCAAAACGAAACACAACTCTCTGGATTTAGATCCCTATTTCAAGCAGTGTTAACTAAAATCCTGCATGGATCTTTCTGATGGATTCATCAGAAAAAATAGTTTTTTTTTCTGGGTTAAGCTAATGTTTGTCTTAAAATAGTTATTTTCCAGGTGTAGAGAAAAGAGATAAAATCTCGGAACAGCATTCTTACACAGAAGATGGTGAGAAAGGCAAAATGGCTAGTCAAGCATGTCAAGTGATCATGCAGGATGAGGTACAGAAGTTACACAGGATAGAAACATACCAGGGGAAGGCAAGTGAAATGGGACTCATGAGTAAATAAGAAATCTGGGAAGTTCCCAAAGGTAAAAAGAACCAATTAAGGAATCTGGGAAAACTCAGTTCTTAAGTGGGAAAGATTACAACGGAGGAGACAGTTGCAGGGACAATTACATCTAATATATTATGATCAGTGAGAGAAGCAGGGTTACATCAGGAACAGGGGTTGACAAATGGAAATTCAAAACAGTGATCAACAAAAAAAGTGGCCAAGGAAACTCGGTGTTTGCCAGACCCTCTTTTAAACAATTGTACCTACTTATCTCATTTAAGCCTCACAATTCTACGAGGAAATACTGTTAACCCTAATACTAAAGATAGAGCTATTTCGATCTTTATTTGGCCGAGACTACACTACTATTAAAGGATGGACCAAGGTTATAAAGCTAGGTCAAATTAAAAAACATTTATTCATTCAGCTACACACTGAAAATCGCTCAAGGAAAAACGTGCACGGGCAAGGGTTGGGAGTGAAGAACGGAACGCAGAGTGGGAAGCATCTCTCCGAGGTCACCTGCCCGGAAAGACAAACCCTCGCGTTCGGCGAGGGTAAGATCAATTTGCGTCTGCGAAGACAGGGGAATGGGTTAGGAAAAGAGGGAAACGGGAGAAGGGGCTTCCAAAATGAACGGCTGGAAGGCTCCGTGGCCGAACCAGGGTGCGACTGGGCTGGGGCAAGGCTGTAAAGTGCGGAAAGCGGGGGGCGGCGAGGGGACTCCCTTCCCATCCTTCCCCACAACTCACTAAGCACGAGCACCGGACGATGACCCATCATGGCGGCGCGATGCGGAGCCGGGTACCCAGAGCTGGGGGAACCGGCAGAACCTTCTGGAGAGAGAGAACCAGAGAGAAGCCCAGAAAACGCTGCCTCCTCGGGGCTCACACCTAAACCGCTACTCTCTGAGTCACCACCAATCACTGCATGCATCTCACTGACCGGCACGAAAACACACCAATTGACATTCTTAGCCCCACCCCCTGCGTAAGAGCGCAGGGCAAGTTAGATAGAGAAAGCACGATGATAGAAATGCGAGGGCACAGGCGCTTGCGCAATAGGGTGGCCGCTCCCGGCCGCGTGCGGCGCGAACCTCCGCGCAAGCGCCGAGGCTCCGGCGGTTGCCCGGCACGCCACTGCGCATGTGTATCAACTACAAGGGTGGGTGCTGGGGTTGAGGCTTTCGATTAACACCGCAGGTGAGGTCATTAAACTCTGTCGTCTAGGCTTCTCTCGGGCCGCGAAGGTCAAGAAAGGCGTGGCAGTTTCCACGCTTTCGTTCCAGCCTTAGCAACGGGGAGGGATAGAGGGGCGGGACTTAAACCGGCTGTTGAGAGAAGGCCTGGCCGGTTTGATGCCGGGTGAAATGGGAGTTGTAGTCCAATCCGACTGGGCTGAGCGGTGACTAGCCTTCCCGGCAGGCTGGGAATTGTGGTTTATTGTCTCTGACTCGTTGCTGTGCGTGGACTTTCCCTTTCTTAAGCAAATGCTTTATTCTGAGGCTGTCAGCGGTACCAGGAGGTGATGGCTTAAGTTTTTCCCCTAGGTGTCCTATCCAAAATACTTTTTCAAGTGTTCCCTGTCATGCTCTTAAGATTTTCTTTCTCCACGCCCATTCCCTCCCGTGCCCTCATCGCCTCAGCTGCAGGTTCATTAGCGATCTTGGAGAGCAAGAGTTTTAAAATAACCCTACAGAATAGGAAAAGGACTGATATTACATAAATTAAAACGAGAACACAGAATATTTGCCCGTTCATAGAAGACTGTTAAGGTTTAGGCGTGGTTAAAGTAGTGTTTTGTCCAGAAAAAAAAAAAAAGGAAAAAAGAAAATAGCTATTTTCCAAACTAAAGGAAGGACCGTGTGACCAAAAACAATTCAAGAACAGTTACTTCTATTTGGCCATCAACTAAGACAGTAATCTTTTCAACACTTTTTCCTCTCCAAATTGGAACAGCCTGAGCTCTACTGGGGAGAACTTACGAAATTGTTAATAGTAAAACAGTAAGATGGGTTGTAGGTCATGAGATACTCTTGATTTTTTTTCCCCAGGCACCACACCTGTGGGTGTTCAGATGGAGCAGCTTTCTAGTCATCCTACTAACAGAAGAGGTGTGTGTCAGACGCCCTGCTTCCTCTCTCTTAAAACCAGACCTTCTTACTTGCCAAGCTTTTGGGAAAATGAAGCTAGTTGTATGTATGGTTTTATCCTATTACTTAGTCGGAAAGAATTTGTATTTGTTATGCATTTCCCACTAAATGGAACGTTCCTGTATTCCTAGTGCCTAGAACTGGATCTATTAAATAGTAGATAATCAGTAATTATAAGTTGAAAAGTATATTAATATTCCTTTGCATCTCCTCTTAATACTTAGGACAGAAGACATGCTATTGACTTGAGTGAACAGATAATCAAACTGAGTGGGACAGTCCCACTAGTGGCCAGGGAAATGTCTGAAACCACCTGACTCCAGAGCCTGTTCACTTAACTGTAGGTGGGATAGATTATCTGAGAGGTCTGTACTGTCTTGACTTGAACATAAGTGAACTAGCTATTTTCACAGATTATATTGTGCAGTGGTAAAGAACATGACTTTGGAGTCTATAGGCCTGGGTTTAATTCCAGCACTGCCGCATTGAAAAATCTGGAGCAAATTTCCTAACTTAAATTTTCTCAAAAAAGTGCAGATAAGGCTACCTACTTCATAGGGTCAGTATGAAAAATGTATAAGATAATGTATGTAAATCACTTTTTACATTTATTTTGTCTGTTCTTTTTGCTGCTACCCAATCTTATCCTCTATTATACATTGTCTAGTCATCAGTATACTTCTTTTAATATGGATTGTATATAATGTACTCTTCAAACCTTACAGTTCAGTAGAAAATGCACTGTCTACAGTGTAATACTGTCATTTCTGAGAATAGCAACCATGTCTGTTAATGGCTGATATATAGAAGCACTAAGCTATCTCTTATATGTATGAATGAGTAAATTTGAGTTTTCTATCTTCTTTGATCTTATTATGACAGTGAACTATGGACTTCCACTGTCTTGATCCCTTTAATTCTTTCATGGAGCCAGATATTCTGCCTTTCCATCCATTGCTCTTCTTTGGACTTTTTTATTTTTAATTTTTATTTATTTACTTACTGTTGGCTGTGCTTGGTCTTCCTTGCTGCACATGGGCTTTCTTTAATTGTGATGAGTGGGAACTACTCTCTAGTTGCAGTGCAAGGGCTTCTCATTGCAGAGTGGCTTCCCTTGTTGCAGAGCACAGACTCTAGGGTGCCCTGGCTTCAGTAGTTGTAGCTCCCGGGCTCTAGAGCGTGGGCTCAGTAGTTGTGGCACTTGGGCTTAGCAGCTTCGAGGAATGTGGGATCCTCCTGGACCAGGGATCCAACCCATGTCCCTTCCTTTGGTAGGTGGATTCTTAACCATTGGACCACCAGAGAAGCCCTCCTCAGTCTATTTTGCTGCTTCCTTTTTATCTTGCAAACTTTGGGAAGGAGGAGTTCCCCAAAGGTCCAGGTTTCTCTCCCAGATTTTGACCTTGAAGAGCTAATTTATTCTTGCAGCTCCTTCATCACCTCTTTGTGTCTGGCCTGGAAGTTTGACCTTTCACGTGAGCTCAGCACCATCTCTTTGGCTGTTTTTTAGGCATTTGGACTGCCTTGTCTCATCTCAGATCCAGTATGTCCAAAATGTGATTTATGTTAATATGACATTACTGAAACTCAGATTTCCTTGAGTGAAAAAAGAAATTCAGATGCTTGTGCAGTTGGGAGGGTTGATGAGATAGCTGGAGAATAAGAATGAATAAGAGTGACGAGGACCACAGGGACTGGAACTGGGCATTCAGTGCCTGTAGCTGTCTGCCCATATATCTCTCTTTCTCTTATACTGTCTCTTCTCTCTAATCTCTTGCTTATACCTGCTTCTCAAAGATGCTAGCCAAATTCATAGCTGTCATTGACCCCAGCTTTACGTCTTCCCAGCAGAGCAAGTTGAGGCAAGCAAGCTTGGACACAGACTCTACCTATCAGTCCCAAGGCATGGCAAGCCCAGTTTGCCTCATGCACTTACCCCTTGGATCAGTCCCAGTTGCCAAGTGGGATAGGCTGCCATGACTGGCCTATATTGGGCCACATGTCCATTACCGTTGGAATAGGGAGAGGGGCCTGATGTATGTATGACCTAGAATCTGGGGAACGAGTAGCTTCTCAGAGGAAGTGTGGCTCAGTAGACAGAAATAACATATGTCTCTTATAACACTCATCATTTTCTTCCTACAAATCAAATTTTCCTTCTAACTTAACTATTTTTGCCAAAGGTAATCTGTTTTTCCCCATTAAGAACTTCCATGTTCAATCCATTTTAATCCTAATGTATTGATTAAAAGTTATATCATATTTTCTAACCCTAAAAAGGCTCAGTGATTTTCTGAGAGAGTCTCAGATTTATATTGGAAAGGGTCTTCCATGACCCATCCTGCTTTTCCCACTCTCTCTACCCTAATTCTAGCCACTTTCCTAGGGCTCCTTATCATTCTAGCCATATTCTTGCATCCTTATCTTTGCTCATACCATCTTCTTTCTCCCACTTGAATTATCTTTTCCACTTATCCGAAGCTTCCTATTTTCAAGGTCCAGTAAATATCCTCCACATGCCTGGAGTCTTCTTTGTCTGTTGTACTCATGTTGATACCTCTCCCTTGCCCTTTCAAAAACATTCATTTTTACATTTAATCACATTTCAGTATAACTAAAAGATAAAAGGACTTATTTTCACCCAAGACCATCAGAATCACTGTTTATATCCCGTGTTGCTATATCACCATTTCACCAGTGTCTGATTTGTCTCCCTAACTAGGTATTAAGCACCTAAGAAACCATGTCTTAGGTCATGTTTACGCTCTAGCATTCAGCGCAGTAGTCAGCATGTAGCACAGATCAATAAGAACTTGTAAAATGTAAGCAAATTAGTTTTGGTTTGTCCCATCTCTGCTTGGTTTCCCTTAGTCTCACTGTGGTTTCTTTTTTTGTCTTATATAACTTTCTTTGGAGACATTCAGGCCAGGGCCTCAGCACTTGCATTCATAGACCAGATGCAGGATTCTAATTAGGCTGTCCCTTGTCAGAATGAACTCTGACTCAGTTGCCTCTGATTTTGTTCCAGCCAAAGAGGAGGGTAATACTGCACCTCTTTGTCGAGCCAAACCCTCCCCCAGCTTTATTAATCTTCAAGCAAGTTCCCCACCAGTCATTTTCCTGAAAATCCTGCCAACAAAGTTGCCTTCAGGTAAGGAAGGAGGCAGGGTGGCTTTCCCAAATAGACTCAGGAGCGGGGAGGGTTTTATAGATGAAGTGGCTGGAGCTTTCTTTTATTGATTTTGGTGCTGACCTCTGGGTCCAGGCACCTTTAGATTTTTTGCTGGTAGTTTGTTGATTATTCAGTTCTGTTGATTTCATTTTCTTCCTGATTTTACCAATTCATTTGTTTGTTTGTTTTGCTTATTAATGACTTTATTAGACTGGCAGGACTGAAATAAGACTTTCATTGCTTGTTCAGTAATGTTAGTTAAAAAGTGACTAGGGAAAGAAATAGTAACTATTAGCTCAGTTTCTTTGCATTTCAGTTATTCATCCTCCCACAGATATATCAGTGTGTGTTTAGCATACCTGTGGGAAGCCAAACAGAGCACTCAGTTCAGTTCAGTTCAGTTCAGTCGCTCAGTCGTGTCCGACTCTTTGAGACCCCACAAATCGCAGCACGCCAGGCCTCCCTGTCCATCACCAACTCCCAGAGTTCACTCAAACTCATGTCCATCGAGTTGGTGATGCCATCCAGCCATCTCATCCTCTTTCATCCCCTCCTCCTCCTGCCCCGAATCCCTCCCAGCATCAAAGTCTTTTCCAGTGAGTCAACTCTTCGCATGAGGTGGCCAAAGTATTGGAGTTTCAGCTTCAGCATCAGTCCTTCCAATGAACACCCAGGACTGATCTCCAGACAGTCATAACTCCTGAGTTTGAGGACCTCGAGGTTTAACAAAGAAGTCAAGACCAATGAATATACAATGTATACATAACTGCCAGGGTTAACTGGCAGAGCTGGATGTGTATAATGTAGGTAAAAATGTTAAAAATGGGTGCAGCAAGACTGGTTGAAGTTAGAAAGCAGGAAGAACTTTGAGTCACTGCTGATGACCTTACTGTGTCAGGTCAGAGAGAAGAAGGCTGAGGCATCTCCTGAGCTCTTGAAAGGGAGGTTAGGCCTCAATCTCAAACCATTTCATTCACTTATCAAATATCTGTTGAACAGTTACATGATAGTATCCTTCTAGATGCCGGGGACACACTAGTGAACAAATCAGACAAAAATCATGCCTTCCTGGAGTTTACAATCTAGAAGCGGGAATTAGCCAACAATTAAATAAGTAATTACAAGTTACTCCAAATAATCGTAAGTACTAAGGGGAAAGGTGAAGCAAGGGAGTGAGTAATGAATTCCAATGTATTTGTTTCAAATAGGCTGGCCAGGTGGGCTTCATAGGGAAGGTGACAGTTGAGCATAGTTGCATCTGGGTTGAGTGTGCCCAGAAAGGTTAAAGGGGTCTTCTTATTACAACCTTTCCCATCTCAGTACAATTATAAAATCTCTTTTGTCCCCTTTGCGCCTCCATTGCTCTTCCTTCAGGTATTGACCACAAGCCCAAGGAATGCCTAGGACTCCTAGAATGTATGTATGCCAATCTCCAGCTTCAGACCCAGCTTGCCCAACAACAGATGGCTATTTTGGAAAATTTACAAGCATCCATGACGCAACTGGCTCCTGAGAAAGAAAGCAAGAATTCTTCTCTCCCAGCCTTATCTCGCAATCTATTGTTAAGTCACCTGCCCCAATTCAGTAAATGAATTGTGGAACAAAGTTATTATGTATGTTTTCCCTGCTCTCCTCCCAGTAAACCATCGATGGAATCTGGGCTTATATATTCTATATGTAGCTGGTTAGTTTACAGGATCATATTAATGCTCACTGAGTGCAAAGTGCTGTACAAGGCACTTGGGGACTCATATTACAAGAGAGAGAGATTGTGGGGAGGGAGTTTACTATCTAGTAAGGCAGAAAAGACAGTTCATTGTAAAATTTAGCAGCACTCTAAGAGGGAATGGAAGTTCAGAGATAGAGGTTAGTAGGATACTGGATCAGTCATGGAACTTGCCGGAGGAAGTGGTGCCACTTGATGAAGGAGCTACATTGGATGGCCTGGGCAGATGAGGTAAGGTAGTTCCATGTCAGTTGGAAAGCTTGGGCAGAAGCTAGAGGTAGGGGAATAAGTCATCAAAAATTAGGAAAAGAGATTTTTTTTTACCCCCAGAATGTAGAATGTGATGTGAAGCAGAATGTGGAGCAGCTGAGAACAGAACAGCTTTCCCTGGAGAATTGTTCTGCTAGCAACTGTTAGCTCTGATTTTATCTGAAGCACTGGAAAGCCATTGGAGGCTTTCAGGTAGCAAAAGATACATTTGGGGTTGAGGGAGGATGGAAGAGGAGAGGCCCCTATGAAATTACCAGGCTCTGGGTAAAGGGTTTAGAAATAAAGACAGGCAATGGATAAATCATGGGAAATCTGTATGCAGGTCAGAAAGCAACAGTTAGAACTGGACATGGAACAACAGACTGGTTCCAAATAGGAAAACGAGTACGTCAAGGCTGTATATTGTCACCCTGCTTATTTAACTTCTATGCAGAGTTCAGTTCAGTCACACAGTCGTGTCTGACTCTTTGCGACCCCATGAATTGCAGCACGCCAGGCCTCCCTGTCCATCACCAACTCCCGGAGTTCACTCAGACTCACATCCATTGAGTCCATGATGCCATCCAGCCATCTCATCCTCGGTCGTCCCCTTCTCCTCCTGCCCCCAATCCCTCCCAGCATCAGAGTCTTTTCCAATGAGTCAACTCTTCGCATAAGGTGGCCAAAGTACTGGAGCTTCAGTTTTAGTATCATTCCTTCCAAAGAAATCCCAGGGTTGATCTCCCTCAGAATGACTGGTTGGATCTCCTTGCAGTCCAAGGGACTCTCAAGAGTCTTCTCCAACACCACAGTTCAAAAGCATCAATTCTTCAGAGTACATCATGAGAAATGCTGGGCTGGAAGAAACACAAGCTGGAATCAAGATTGCCGGGAGAAATATCAATAACCTCAGATATGCAGATGACACCACCCTTATGGCAGAAAGTGAAGAGGAACTAAAGAGCCTCTTGTTGAAAGTGAAAGAGGAGGGTGAAAAAGTTGGCTTAAAGCTCAACATTCAGAAAATGAAGATCATGGCATCTGGTCCCATCCCTTCATGGCAAATAGATGGGGAAACAATAGAAACAGTGTCAGACTTTATTTTTTTGGGCTCCAAAATCACTGCAGATAGTGACAGCAGCTATGAAATTAAAAGACGCTTACTCCTTGGAAGAAAAGTTATAACCAACTTAGATAGCATATTCAAAAGCAGAGACATTACTTTGGCAACTAAGGTCCGTCTAGTCAAGGCTATGGTTTTTCCAGTGATCATGTATGGATGTGAGAGTTGGACTGTGAAGAAAGCTGAGAGCCGAAGAATTGATGCTTTTGAACTGTGGTGCTGGAGAAGACTCTTGAGAGTCCCTTGGACTGCAAGGAGATCAAACCAGTCCATTCTAAAGATCAGTCCTGAGTGTTCTTTGGAAGGACTGATTCTAAAACTTAAACTCCAGTACTTTGGCCACCTCATGTGAAGAGTTGACTCATTGGAAAAGACCCTGATGCTGGGAGGGATTGGGGGCAGGAGGAGAAGGGGACGACCGAGGATGAGATGGCTGGATGGCATCACGGACTCAATGGACGTGAGTCTGAGTAAACTCCGGGAGATGGTGATGGACAGGGAGGCCTGGTGTGCTGCGATTCATGGGGTCGCAAAGAGTCAGACACGACTGAGCAACTGAACTGAACTGAACTGAATGGGTAAATCTTAGCTATATTGTAGAGAGGGACTAGTCTCGAGCTTGAAGCACCAAGTGACAGCATCCTGAAATTTCTAGTTGGGAAATCAGTTTAGCTTTCCTGGCGGTTCAAATCCAGCCACATGTTTTCAGTGTTTGAGAAGTGGACATCAGAAGTTGGCTTAGTCATTTGAACCATATTAGATCACCGCTTTCTTATACATTTGTGTTGGCAAATTATTCTTGAGACTGAGACTAGGTCCTTTTTCCAGAAGCTGATTTTTCTATGGAATGTGGAGAAGATAAAAGGAGAGTTAGGCCTGGATGCACAGATGAGAAAGTGAGAAAGTAGTGATTGAGAAGAGAATTTCACATTGGCTTTGACTCTTTGAATGGTTTTTCAGAGACTTCTTTCCTTAAAAAAATTTTTTATTAATATTTTGTATTGGGGCATAACCAATTAACAGTTGTGAAAGTCCTGCAGTCAAATCCTGCTGCCCTTCAAAGTAAAATTCTCTGGGGATTCCTAGTCCTTTGCTGTTGTTGGGTTCCTGTGTCCTCCTATTGATGGTTGTTCAACAGTTGGTTGTGATTTTGATGGTCTTGCAGAAGGAAATGAGTGCATGACTTGGTCTGACAGGAGAAGGTGAGTGCCATCTTGAATCTGCTTCCAGAGAGACTTCTTTATTCTGTATAAATAAGGAAGACTGAGCAGAGATGTATGTCATAAACCATCACAATATTGTAGTTATCCTACAATTAAAAATAAAGTTTAAAAAAAGACAGCAGAAATAAGGCTGAAATTAAGCTTGAGGAATTGGGGTTGGGCATTGAAAATTTTTGATTAAGGTATTATCTGTGGAGAAAAGAGAAATAAAGTAATTTTAGAAGGAGGCTCTGACATTTGTGCATAAGTTTTGACCCAGCTGCTTGGAAAGAGGAAGGATATGTTACGTCTGGAAGTATGTTTGTTTCATCATCTCATCGTCTTCATTAAAATGCAATTTTTGAATAAGATCTGAATGGGGTCCCCTCTTCCCTTAGCCAGTGATCTCTTCATTCACACTTAAAATTTTAAGAGTTATGCTCCCATTAGAATGGCATCAAGAAGACAAAAGAAACAGTTGTTGGTGAGGATGTGGGTGAAAAAGGAACATTTAAACACTGTTGGTGGAAATGTAAATTGGTCCAGTGACTATGGAAAGCAATAGAGAGATTCCTCAAAAAATTAAAAATAGATATGCCATGTGACCCAGCAGTTCCACTACTGGGTATATACCCAAAGGAAGTGAAAACAGTATTTTGAAGAGAGAAGTGCACTCCCGTGTTTATTGCAGTGTTCCCAATAACCAAGATATGGAAGCAACCTAAATGCCCTTCAGAGAATGAATGGATAAAAAAGATGTGGTATGGAATGGAATATTGTTCAGCCATAAGAAAGGAGGAAATATATTTTTACAGAATGACTGTAGCTGCTGAGTTGAAAATTGATAGAGGCAAAGGGAGGAGGAGACTATTTGATAATCTAGACAAGAGGTGAAGGTGGCTTGTAATAGGATCATAGCTACAGAGGTGGTGAAAGTGTTTGGAGTCGGAATATATTTTGAAGGTATAGCTCTCAGGATTTGGTGATAGAAGGTATGATGTGTGAGAGAAAGAGAAGTCAAGGATGATGCTAGATTTTTGACCTGAATACTTGGAATGATGAGTTGTCATTTATGCGATAGAGAAGCCTGGAAAAGGAATAAAGGGGTGGATACAGAAGGAAGGTTTTGACTGTGTTAAATTTGTGATGTCTGTTACATATTTAAGTGGAAATGTCCGCCAGGCAGGTAGATACATGACTTTAATGCAGTGGGGAGGAGATTAAAACTATATGGACATCAGTGTGTTGATGATATTGAAAGCCACAAAACTGGAGGAGCTAACCTAGGGAATGAAGAGGCAGAGAACAGAGCTCTGGGCACCACAAGGTTAAGACTTCCATGAAAGGAAGAGCTACTTTCAGACTCTACTCTCCTTAGCTTTGATTAGAAAAGCTAAGATAGTCTTAGATGAAAACATGTTCAAGAATGAAAGAGCCCGGGAATTCCCTGGGTATCCAGTGGATACAACTCTGAGCTCCCAATGCAGGGTGTCCAGTTCAATCCCTGTTCGGGAAACTGGATCCAAATGCCTCAGCTGCAACAAAGATGGGAGATCCAGTGTGCTAAAACTAAGACCCAGCACAGCCAAAATAAACATTAAAAAAAAAAAAAAAAAAGCAAGATCCCACATGCTATGAAACATGGCCAAAAAAAAGCCAAGTAACCCTTGCTTCACCATTAGGAACATAATGTAATTACTGGAAACAAGAGTCGCTCTAATTCTTTTCCACCAATGTTTTTTTCCTATATTTCCTTGTCTCTGATTTTCCAAGCGTTTCTTCTTCAGACCCCTGATCAGCTCGCCAAGCCATTCACCACTACTGTCCAGAACTCTGTGTATACTCAACCTCAGGCCACTTCTGCCATATAAAGTGAACAACTAGGTGTGATGCTCAGGGCTCTGGCCCTCCATGTGCTTCCCTGCCTGGTGTCCTTTAGGGCCACCCCTGAGCAAGGCTGTGATACAGCAGCAGCCCAGTGTATCATGATAACCTCAGTGTATTGTGCTGACCCATCTCTGGACCAGATTGAGTTATTCTTAACTTTGACTGACAAAAGAAGTTAAGGGGCTTCCCTGGTGGCACAGTGGATAAGAATCTGCTTGCCAGTGCAAGGGACAATGGTTCAATCCCTGATCTGGGAAGATCCCACATGCAGCAGAGCAACTAAGCCCAAGAGCCTCAACTACTGAGCCTGATCACCTAGAACCTGTGTTCTGCAACAAGAGAAACCACCTCAATGAGAACTCCCATCACTGCAGTGAAGGCCTGCTCACCACAGCTAGAGAAAGCCTGCACAAAGCACCAAAGACCCAGTGCAGCCAAAAACTAAAAAATTAAAGAAGAGAATTTAGAATGTACACCTAAGTAAACAGAATAGTATATGAACTCTCATCTATCCCTAACTCATGCTTAACCATGGCCACTCCCTCCTTAAGCATGGCCTGTCCTGTTCTTTCCCCTCCTCGTGATATTTTAAACAAGTTGCATAATTATGTAATTTCACTGTAAATATTTAGTATGTATCAAGTACGTTAATATCAGATATCCAGGATGTATTCAAAATCAGACCTGAGTTTTTGTTCCTCTGTCAGTTTGTCTTGGAAAGTTTCCCGTGAGGCTATAGATATAAGTTGAGGGAAAAAGCACTGGAGCAAAGGGCATAGACAATCTGGACCACCACTTGATGTAATTAATTACCAAGTGTCTTTTGGATCTGCTCAGGCCTAATACCAAATCTGCACTTCCCCATTGTACAGTGGATTGTTGCAGTGCCCTCCCCATCTTATGACTGAATGGATCTGATAATGCCCAGTCAAGATGAGCAGCTCTAGATGAATAGTCTCCATGTCCCATAGTCAGTGCTGGGTCTGTGCTCAAGCCTTATAGCCCATTTGGCAAATGACAAGTCATTCTCTTCCACATTTGGCAGAATTTTGCTCCAGAACCTCGAGTCTGTGTTAACAGTTCTACTGGAGTTTTCTAGAGACTCTCTACAATATTCTGCTGCTGCTGCTGCTAAGTCGTTTCAGTTGTGTCCGACTCTGTTCGACCCCATAGACGGCATCCCACCAGGCTCTGCCGTCCCTGGGATTCTCCAAGCAAGAACACTGGAGTAGGTTGCCATTTCCTTCTCCAATGCATTAAAGTGAAAAGTAAAAGTGAAGTCACTCAGTTGTGCCCAACTCTTAGCAACCCCATGGACTGCAGCCTACCAGGCTCCTTCATCCATGGGATTTTCCAGGCAAGAGTACTGGAGTGTGTTGCCATTGCCTCTTCCGCTACAATATTCTAATCCACTGTAAATACCTTTGGATTCATTGCGTGTGTGTGTGTGTGTGTGTGAGATGTGACTTTAGAGATGGGATAGCTTCAATCATAGTCTGGATGTGCTGTACAGCTTTGAATCCGACTCAAAACTAATAGCCCTTCAAGTCACCTCATAAATGGTGTAGAGCAATTGCAACAAGAGAAACCACCTCAATGAGAACTCCCATCACTGCAGTGAAGGCCTGCTCACCACAGCTAGAGAAAGCCTGCACAAAGCACCAAAGACCCAGTGCAGCCAAAAACTAAAAAATTAAAGAAGAGAATTTAGAATGTACACCTAAGTAAACAGAATAGTATATGAACTCTCATCTATCCCTAACTCATGCTTAACCATGGCCACTCCCTCCTTAAGCATGGCCTGTCCTGTTCTTTCCCCTCCTCGTGATATTTTAAACAAGTTGCATAATTATGTAATTTCACTGTAAATATTTTAGTATGTATCAAGTACGTTAATATCAGATATCCAGGATGTATTCAAAATCAGACCTGAGTTTTTGTTCCTCTGTCAGTTTGTCTTGGAAAGTTTCCCGTGAGGCTATAGATATAAGTTGAGGGAAAAAGCACTGGAGCAAAGGGCATAGACAATCTGGACCACCACTTGATGTAATTAATTACCAAGTGTCTTTTGGATCTGCTCAGGCCTAATACCAAATCTGCACTTCCCCATTGTACAGTGGATTGTTGCAGTGCCCTCCCCATCTTATGACTGAATGGATCTGATAATGCCCAGTCAAGATGAGCAGCTCTAGATGAATAGTCTCCATGTCCCATAGTCAGTGCTGGGTCTGTGCTCAAGCCTTATAGCCCATTTGGCAAATGACAAGTCATTCTCTTCCACATTTGGCAGAATTTTGCTCCAGAACCTCGAGTCTGTGTTAACAGTTCTACTGGAGTTTTCTAGAGACTCTTACAATATTCTGCTGCTGCTGCTGCTAAGTCGTTTCAGTTGTGTCCGACTCTGTTCGACCCCATAGACGGCATCCCACCAGGCTCTGCCGTCCCTGGGATTCTCCAAGCAAGAACACTGGAGTAGGTTGCCATTTCCTTCTCCAATGCATTAAAGTGAAAAGTAAAAGTGAAGTCACTCAGTTGTGCCCAACTCTTAGCAACCCCATGGACTGCAGCCTACCAGGCTCCTTCATCCATGGGATTTTCCAGGCAAGAGTACTGGAGTGTGTTGCCATTGCCTCTTCCGCTACAATATTCTAATCCACTGTAAATACCTTTGGATTCATTGCGTGTGTGTGTGTGTGTGTGTGAGATGTGACTTTAGAGATGGGATAGCTTCAATCATAGTCTGGATGTGCTGTACAGCTTTGAATCCGACTCAAAACTAATAGCCCTTCAAGTCACCTCATAAATGGTGTAGAGCAAAGTTCCCATGTGTGGAATAGGTTGCCATCAAAATCTAAAGAGTTATGCCAGTTACTACTCTTTTTAGTGGTTCAGTTCAGTTGCTGAGTTGTGTCCAACTCTTTGAGACCCCATAAATTGCAGCACACCAGGCCTCCCTGTCCATCACCAACTCCTGGAGTTCACCCAAACTCACATCCATCAAGTCGGTGATGCCATCCAGCCATCTCATCCTCGGTCGTCCCCTTCTCCTCCTGCTCCCAATCCCTCCCAGCATCAGAGTCTTTTCCAATGAGTCAACTCTTCACATGAGGTGGCCAAAGTACTGGAGTTTAAGTTTTAGAATCAGTCCTTCCAAAGAACACTCAGGACTGATCTTTAGAATGGACTGGTTTGATCTCCTTGCAGTCCAAGGGACTCTCAAGAGTCTTCTCCAGCACCACAGTTCAAAAGCATCAATTCTTCAGCACTCAGCTTTCTTCACAGTCCAACTCTCACATCCATACGTGACCACTGGAAGAACCATAGCCTTGACTAGATGGACCTTTGTTGGCAAAGTAATGTCTCTGCTTTTGAAATGCTGTCTAGGTTGGTCATAGTGGTAGGAGATACAAAATACAGCTCTTTGTCCTTTATTACAGAGGAGATGTTCTGGCATGCCTCAGATTATTGGATCCCTTAAAGTTTCTTCAGTGTGTCAGTGTTGGAGGACAGAGGGAATAAAAAGTGCCCATCAAACTGAGAAGGCATCTTGAGACTGAAAAATGAAGCAGGCAGCTCCATATATAATCAGTGGATCAGTGGTGATTAAATAAGTGAGGATGGGATTGGGTGGGCAATGATCCAGAAGCATTCACAGCTGTACTCCACACAGCAGAGGGGCCACTGGGATATTATAGTTAACCCAGGGTATGGGGATGGGTGCTTGGAAACAAGACATGCATTCCTCAGTTAAGATTTGTGAATGGATAAGTAGTCTTATGGACACCAGGAGTATGTTAGGGAGCATTCTTCATCATTGTTTGGGGTCTAACAGAACATAGAGGCAACTTGGTCCTCGTGATTATTAGGCAATATCTATGAGCTACAAAGCCCTTGGTGGCAGAGAAATGATTTGCTGCACATTACAGTCCTGGGTAGGAGCAATGAAAGGAAAGGAGAAACTCCAAGGGTCCAAGAGGGCATCAGTTTGCTAACAGCTGTACAGCCAGGAACCTGAATCTTCTGGTCTTACCATCTTTCATGATCAAGTCCAAGCTTACATCATCAATCCAGTGGACTGGCATGTGTTGGGCAGTGTCAAGACAACTGAGTTTCCTGCAGACTGTTGGTTAGAGAGCAGGAGCGTTAATATGATCTTGTGGTGAGATGGAGACGATGTGCTGCTGTCCTTCCCTTATAAAGGCCACTTGCCTTTGCCCATCCTTGCCAAGGAGGATGGAGGACACACTTTCCAGACCAACAGTCACATATTGATGCTAGAAGCTGGCTAGTGAAGATACCACAGTCGGTGTGGCAGCTATGATTGGGGCTGCCATGTGGTTAAATTTGTGGTAATTCATTCTCATCTACTCTGCTTGGCTTCTGCAAAAGCCAGACAATGAATAATGTATGAACTCTTGTGTATCTATCACTTAATCTCAACAAAACTACCATCCTTTTATCCTTTAAGTATTTGATGATGATGCTAATCTGCAAGGGAAGAGGGTTGCTTCTGCTGACCTGGAGTGTTCAGATCAACCCGGAGTTTCAGAATTCTCAGGTTCGTGCATCCCCAGATGTCTCCTTCTGGGTCTTTTAGTCTTACCCTTTTCCCTTCAGGGTCCTGACTGACATAGGAGTCCTGTTGATGCTATGCACTCAGTCTCCTTTGCTGCTGTGCTACCCTCAGTTATACCCCATATCTGATTTTTTCACTGTCTGCCCTGCGGCTTAGATGAGAGTCTGCCTAGAGGCTCTCTAACTTGCATGGTATACCTTGAGTTGTTGGTTGACCTGAGCCTCTAATTTTCTGTTTTTGAAGGCTTTCAAAACAGTTAAAAGCCAGCCAATGCTCGTAATTACTGTTGCCCCCATCCCAAGGGTCATCGCTGTCACAAATGCCTAACGCTTCACCTTTTACCACATCCCAATCCACCACAGCTGAGGATCTTAGTCATCTTGATGTGATCATTCACCAGGAATTACCAGCACTGGAGTCCTTTTCGCCATCTGACTAAAGAGTGATACAGCTCCAAAATCCCATTCTAGTCTGGAACCAATTGTTTTAGCCAGTTTCTCCCAAAGGCAAGAATCAAATATTTTCATGCACGTAGTTTATTTGGGAATTTGATCCAGAGAAAAGGTATGCAAAACAAGTGGAGTGAAAGAGAGAAGGGAAAGGTGATGTAAAGAGGTGTCATTCAGTTAGCTACCACAGCACATGACCCTTGCTCAGTCTCACAGGACCTTTTGAGGAGCCTCATGAAATGGATTTCAGAACCACCCACTTAGAGGAAATGCAAAGGGGAAACGTATCTGTTGGCTCCTGACCCCCATTAGACACAGGTGTCCCACTATGGTTAACTCCCTATCTGAATCAGTCTGGGATGCTATAACAGAGTACTATGGTGGTGATCATTTGTATTATATAAAAATACTGAGGGAATTCCCTGGTTGTCCAGTGGTTAGGACTTCACGATTTCAGTGCCAAGCGCCCAGGTTCCATCTCTGGTTGGGAGCTAAGATCCTGCAAGCTGCGCAGCATGGCCAAACAAAACAAAATAAAAATCAAATCACTATGTTGTACACCTGAAACTAATATAATATTGTAAGTCAGTTATACTTCAATAAGCAAACAAAAAACAAACCAAAAAAAAAAGTATATGGCTTATAAATAACCAACATTTAATTCTCATATAAAGAAGGCTGAGCACCAAAGAATTGATGCTTTTGAATTTTGGTGCTGGAGAAGACTCTTGAGAGTCCCTTGGACAGCAAGGAGATCGAAGCAGTCAATCCTAAAGGAAATCAGCCCTGAATATTCATTGGAAGGGCTGATGCTCAAGCTGAAACTCCAGCACTTTGGCCACCTGATTCGTAGAACTGACTCATTGGAGAAGACCCTGATGCTGGGAAAGATTGAAGGCAGGAGGAGAAGGGGATGACAGGATGAGATGGTTGGATGGCATCACAGACTCAATGGACGTGAATTTGAGTAAGCTCCAGGAGTTGGTGATGGACAGGGAAGCCTGGTGTGCTGCAGTCCATGGGGGTTGCAAAGAGTCGGGCACAACTGAGAGACTGAACTGAACTGAATTCTCAGTTCTGGGGACTGGACGTCTAAAATCTGGATGCTGGTGAGGGTCTTCTTCCAATTTCTTGTATCCTTACATGTTAAAAATACGGGGAGAGAGCTTGCTGGGGTCCCTTTAATAAGAGCACTAATCCCATTTATGGGGCTTCCACCCTCATGACCAAATCACCTCCTAGAGGCCCCACCTCCTACTACCATCATATTGAGGGGGTACAGTTTAGAGTTTTAACCTGAAATTTGGGAGGCTACGAACATTCAATCCCTAGCACCTTCCCCCATGCTTCCCCTCCATGCTTCCCGGTTACACGTGCATAAGTCTTTGTGTGTGCTTGCATGCTAAGTCACTTCGTCGTGTCCGACTCTTGTGACCCCATGGACTGTAGCCCACCAGGCTCCTCTGTCTATAGGATTCTTCAGGCAAGAATACTGGAGTGGGTTGCCATGCCCTTCTCCAGGCAATCTTCCCAATGATCTTCTCCCGGCAATCGCCCGCCAGGCGATCTTCTCCAGGGATCAAACCTGCATCTCCTGCATTGGCAGGCTAGCACCACCTGGGGAGCCCATAGATTCTTGCAAAGAAGCCCCAGGGGTAGAAATGGGAGGTATGGCACAGATTCCAAGGAGAGACACTGTCAGACAGTGCCTGCACTAAGCTGGCTGAAGCTTATATGAAGCCATAACCACAGCATTAGCTGAAGCAAGAAGTAAGGGCCAGAGAATTTACAGAACAAGAGCCTGTTACAACATGAGCTAGTGCCTGTGGGGCATCCTCATGGCAGTATCTAAGGGAGAACTGCAGGGAGGCATACAGGAGAGGAAGGTGACTGGTGTGCGTGAGTATCTTTCCTCTTGTGCCCTTCCGCCATTGGCTTCCCCTCAGTGGGGTCTGAGATTTCACTAACTACTGCTCCTCTTCCTTCTTATGTGACTGTGTTTCCTAGAGATCCTAGATTTTTGCCATTACTTCCTCTCCAGGTCTTGATTCCTTTTTGGGTTCTTGGGCCTTTCTAATTGCTCTGAGGCCAAGAGAAAGACCTGGAGAAAAATCTCTGAGAGGAGCCTGGGTCCCTCCTCTTCTACACTGGGGGGAATTGATGGATGGAAATCCTGGGACCCTCACAGCTTTCTGGTCTTATCCAGAGCCTCCAGCGCAGACTGCTTCACTCCCTCTTTGCAAACAAGCCCTCTGTTGTAGGCTTCCTCTGACTCAGGGGTTTGGTCTCCCCATCCCTTTAAAGCTGCTACTAAATGAACCAGAGGTGCCAGGCATGGTCTTCTACTCAATCCTGGCTTCACCACCACTTCCGTCTCTGGGTGAGTGGGGCCAACTCTCGCTTGGCAGGTCCTTCCCTCTGTGTACTGATGCCTGATCCTGAAGATGAGATGAAAACCAACCAGATGGCAGGATCCCCTAGGTAAAGACCTCATAAAGCAGGCAGGCAGTTCTAAAGGACCCAGGCAGTAGATACTCTGAGACGGGGTGATGGGTATATCTGATTCAAGGACCACTGTTTGCTGCCGAACTGAACACTTCCTGAAAAAGTCTGAAGATGGGTAGAGTTTTTGGTTTGGATTTTTCATGAAGTGTGACACTGTGATAAAGAAGTGAAGCCATTCTGTGATCTCAGGTTTGACTAGTTTGTCCTCTAGGCGAGTTAAACTGTTAACACACCTCCTTGGTGAAGAGGGTAAGCCGTTATGGAGCTGTTTCCCTGAGGTTCTGAGACTCCTAGAGCTAGAAAGGCCTGAAAGTTCCCCAAAACGTCAGCATGCATCAGAATCAGCCAGAGGGCTTGTTCCGTGCATACTGGGGGCCCGTCTCCAGGAGTTTCTGATTTGGTGGGTCTGGGGCAGGGCCTGAGAGCTCGCCCTTCTAACAAGCTCCCTGCTAGAGGCGCTAGTGCTGCTGGTCTAGATCAGCGACCTTCGACTTTGGCTGCCTATTAAAACTGTCTGGAGAGCTATAAAAGAAAAATACGGGTGCCGGGACTCCACCCAAACCTATTCAAGTCTCTGTGGGGTTGGGGCAGGAACTAGTATTTTTTCAGAGTTTCTTCCCCAACCCAGATGATTCAGAGGGACACTGATCCAGTGTCCCTACCAGGCCAACAGGGTTCACATGAGGAGTGGGAGCTGCCATGTCAGTCCCTCACAGTCAACTGCTGAAGCCTTTTCAACTTTCCCGCAGTGGTTCTGATAAGGGTGCTTTCGGCTCCTAACTCTCTGGGTCCATGATTCTCCTGCCAGGAGTTACCCAGCTTCCAGCCCCGCTGCAGGAAGCCCAGTCTCCTCCCAGGGCAGCAGGTCTGGGTGCTAAAAGGCTCTTGTAGCTAAACCTGGGTCTGACTCCTATAGCTTTCTCCAAGCCCTTAGTAAATCAATTGCACAGTGAGACAGGAACCAGTTAACCCCCTCCCCCAGTCTAAGATGCCCATTGTCCAGATAAAGCAGCCCCAGTTCCTTTACCACCCTCCTCTGGTTTTCATCTGAACCTGCCTCTCTGTTTATTGTGCATCTTGGATGTGACAACTCTAACTGAATCCAGAGCTTGGAAAAGGAAGTTCAGCAGGGGAGAGTCAGAATCCTGGAGGAGTTCTCTGGGTACACACTTCCCACGACACTCCACCCCATCAGCCCAATTTCTCCCTTCCTGAACTCAGTGCCTTTTGGGGGTTTTCACCTGATACTTGCAAGCCATTTGGCAGGAATTTAGGGCTTCCCTGATACCTCAGTTGGTAAAGAATCCATCTGCAATGCAAGAGACCTCGGTTCAATTCCTGGGTCAGGAAGATCTGCTGGAGAAAGGAAAGGCTACCCACTCCAGTATTCTGGCCTAGAGAATTCCATGGACTGTATAGTCCAAGGAGTCGCAAAGAGTTGGACACACCTGAGTGACTTTCACTTCACTTCACTGGCAGGAGTTTGGTGCAGTCAAATCACCAGTTTCAAGCAGTAACACATTTTATTATTATCTTTTTGGCTGTGTGGCAAGGCTTGGGGGGTCTTAGTTTCCTGATCTGGGATTCCACCTGAGCCATGGCAGTGAAAGCGCCAAGACCTAACAACTGGACCATCAGGGAATTCCCAGTAGTGACACATTTTAAAACAATACAATTTAAAAGCACGTTAATGAACTTCACATTAATGAAAATTTAGGGTTTTTTTGTCCTGTTCTTGGTGGTTTTTCCTATTGCTGTGTAACCAATGCATAGAGTAGTGCCTGGCACACTGCTGGCTCTCTGCATATTTAAATGGCTAATAAAATGAAATACTTAGATAAATATTTATTGAGTGAATAAATGGGAAAGATAATACTGTTTACACATTGATCTAAGAACATAAGATAACCCAGCCCACTCCAGCATTGCCTGGAAGAATCCCCATGGACAGAGGAACCTGGCAGGCTACAGTCCAGAGGTTGCAAAGAGTCGGACATGAAGCAGCTTAGCAAGCAAGAAGGTACAATGGTTGAGAGCACACAGAGAGCCAGCCAGGGAGCCCAGCCCAGCCAGGGGTGCAGGGCCCCCCTCTTTCCTATCCACCACCACTGCCCAGCAGATGATGGTGTGGGGCCTCCCCTCTGCACAGGAGCTAATCTGCTTCTGGCTTGAGCTATGAGAGCTGGAGCTGCAACCCTAGGGTGAAGGTGATGGTGTTATGAGGGAGGCGGGAACCAGTGTGTTAACTTAGCTCCACCACCGGCTGCCCAGCTGTCTCAGGGCAGAGGGCTGGGCAGAGAAAGCAGGAGGCAGGGGAAGCAGTAGGGAAGGGCAGGTCCTCAAGGGTGGAGATCTAGAAAGAACTCCCAGCAGCATCGGGACTGGTTCACCTGGTGGAGTCAAAGTCCTGTCTTCCTTCAGTCAAACATTTCTGGCCCAGTCCAGAGAAGAGGTGGAGGTATAAATCCCAGTGGGGCCTCTAGCACTCTATTTGGAAAGCAGCCAGGACCCAAAGGCAGGGAGCCATACTTGCGGTGGGCCTTGAAGGTGAAGTCCTGTTCTAGTAGAAGAAGGAGTGTTCTGGTAACAGCCCAGACTAAAGTACAGAGTCTGGAAAGCAAATCTCAGCCTGGAAGGAGAGACAGGCCGCTTTGGGGAGGGGTCTTCTCAGTTCCCTACTGGAGATGGGCCTCCCACCAGTGGCTCAGATCAAACATCTGGGCACCATCCTTGACTCTGTATTGGTCAGCTTGGGCTGCATAACAAAAGCCCATAAACTGGGTGCTTCAACAGTGGAACTTTATTTTCTTACAGTTGAGGAGGCGGGAAGTCTGAGATCAAGGTGCTAGCAGCATGATCTGTTTCTGCTGAGACACCTCTTCCCGGCAGCAACCTTCTTGCTGTGTCTTCACTTGGCAGAGCAAGCAAGAGTGGAAGTGAGATCAAAGTGGGCAGGGGGCTGGGGGGCTGTCTGGAGTCTTTTCTCTTAAAGGCACTATCCCATCACAAGGGGCCACTCTTGTGACCTCATCTCAACCTGACTACCTCCCAAAGGTCCCATCTCCAAATACCATCACCATGGGGGTTAGCACTTTGACATATGACTTTGGAAAATTAATTATTATTATTATTATCTGGCTGCATTGGGTCTTCGTTGTGGCAAGCTGGCTTCTCTCTAGTTGTGGCGTATGGGCTCAGTAGTTGAGGTGTGTGGGACCTTAGTTCCAAGACCAGGGATCGAACTCACATCCTCTGCATTGCAAGGCAGATTCTTAACCACTGGACCATCAGGGAAGTCCCAGACATGTGACTCCGAGGGCACACAATTCAGTCCATAGCAACTCCTTTCTCTCTCATATATCCAGTCCATCATAAACCTTGTCAGTTCTACCTTCCAGATACTTCCAGAACCTGCTACTTTCCACACTGTTACTGCTACTGTCTTCTCTTGCCTGGATTGTGATAGTAGCCTCGGGACTGGTCATCTGCGACCACTTAACCCTACAGCCATGCTCCTTAGGCAGCCAAAGGGATCCTTTAAAATAATACTTCAGGTCATGTTATTTCTCTGCTCTTGACCCCTCAAACTGCTCCCCACTATCTTAATAGTGAGCTCCAAACTCCTCACCAGGGCCTTGAGCCCTCCACCTGCTGGCCCTCATACCCTCCCTGCACTGCCCCCTTACTCACTGACCTCTAGCCACACTGCCCTCCCTGCTGCTCAACACAGGGGCACTGTACTTGGTCTTCCCTCTGCCTAGGAGTCTATGAGATCCCCTCTCACTTCTTCCATCCCTCTTGAGCCTCCCCTAGTGATCCAGTCTAGTACCCCCCATCACTGTATCCTCTAGCTCAGCTTTGTTTTCTTCAGCAAACCTCTCATGACATCTGATGTATTTATTTGTGTGTGTTTACTGTGTGTTTCCTCCACTAGGATAGCAGCTCCATGGGGGCAAGGACAGTGTCTATTTGTTTGCTGCCCCGGCCTCAGGGTTGAAAGCAGGGCCTGCTTGACCTTGAACACCTGGCTCAGTAAACAGCTATGAAATGAACAGCTGAATGGTCATGACCTTGCTTTGTTACGAGCCTCAGAGCTCACGTTCTCTCCTGTGTCTCAGGAGCTTGGTATGCTGGCGGGGCTGCAGGAGGGAGTTCGGAGCAGGGAGCATGTTTCTAGATGTGTACTAGAGAGGCTGAGTTCTCCTGGGCTCACAGCCCAGTGTGATCACCCTTCTGCAGCTCCTGTCAAATCTATGGACTCAGCTTACCACCTCCATTCTGGCTGCTCCCCACTTCTGTGCCTCACCAGGCCCTGGGCAGAGAAGATGTGCTTCCAACCTTCATGATGTCCTGTCCTGGGTTGTATATGAAGAATACTTCTACTCAACTGCTCCCTTTCCAGAGAAGAGAGGTATTCATCACAAAGTGTCACTCACACTTGGGGATGGGGTTGGCCTAGGAGAGGGAGCAAGAGTCCAATGTCTGGATGCCTGAACAACAGCTTCTGGCAGAGGGAGGTGGTAGGACTTGAGCTTTCTTGGCTGTGGTTTTGGTTGATTTGGTGATGGTGGCGGAATCCTTAGGAGAAATGCGGAAGGGAAGCTGGGAGGAGGATGTGGCTTTCCATCTCCCTGCTCCCTTTAACTGCAGTCACCTTCACGTGACCTATTTCTAGAAGCAAGTCCACTGCACCCTGGATTCCCTTCTGGATCTTCTCTCTTCTTTTGGCCTGTACCGCATGGCCTGAGAGATCTTAGTTCCCTGACCAGGGATGGAACTCCGGCCCTTGCAGTGAAGGGGCCCAGTCCTAACCACTGGACCACCAGGGAAGTTCTCCCTGCTTTTTCTCTTAAGGGACTCCAGTCAGGCCCTTGAGAGTTAGCTGAACACAATTATATTTTTAAAACTAAGGACTGAAGGCCAGTTTTTCCTATGTCCTTAGCTGTTAGCAAAGTTTTTCCCATGTCCCTAGCAGTTAGAAAAGTTCTCCTACCACTACTAAGAGGAGAAATGGAAGGCAAAGAAAGAAATGCTCTACAGCTATTGATATGTTTCCTTATGAACAACAGTCAGAACCGTGACTATACTACTGAAGGCGTACTACATGTCCCATGATTTGTGGACGTTAATCCTCACAACAACCCCTGTGTTATTAATACTATTATCTCCATAGAACAGATGAAGAAACTGGGGTTCAAGGCATGGTAATCAACTTCTCCAAGATCTCTTTTGGGCAGAGCTGGGATTCAGTCCTCTGTCCCTCTTCAATCTGAAGACACACTCTCACCTTCTGGTCTTTGCTGTCTTTCAAAACTTCCTGGTCAGGAATTGACCACAGAACCCCCCAGGAGGATCACAAGAATTGCACCACTGAAGCAGAGCTGCTGTCAGGGCTGGGGAATTGAGACTCCATCTTTTCTGCCTTGGCATCTTGAGGATAGAGCATGACTCCCCTCCATTTGGTGATGACAGAACACAGAGGACAATCTTCTAGAATCTAGCACATAGCAGGAATGCAAACAAAATGTGTCACATGAATGAAAAGCTTTGAAATGAAATCACTTTGAGATCACTGCCCACCAACTTCTTTCCCAAGGTATTGTCGTTTTCATTTTACAGATGAGGAAACCTTAACAAACACAAGTAATCTAATTTTGGCAGTCTTTTATGCAGAAGCTATTTTGGTGAGCCTCTGGGGACAAAAGGCCATATTTGATTTTTACAAATGGCTTTATGTAAACACAATAATATTTTTATGGTGCCACTGTGGCTGTGGTTTTTGGGAAAAACTGAGCTCTGGGGTTTGTCTACCCCCAGAAAATGAGTGCGAAGGAGTTCCCCAGTACAGCTTCTTTTTCTAGTTCCATACCAGACTGTTAGAAAAAAGGAATCCTTCTGCTCCACCTTAGCTGTGAAATTAGGCCAGATCTCAATGTAAGAATCACTTCTTCTGGGAAGCCTTCCCTGATCACCCCCAGCAAGGCCTGAGTCCTGGTATGACTTGTCTCCCCAACTACCACCCTTGGCAATACTACTGCCTGCTGATTCATCTGTACCGCCCCCCACC
>SJXQ01010764.1:728876-741951 GCA_006408695.1 Aepyceros melampus
CCGGGTCCGCCGCGCCGCCCCGCGCGCCGCGGCCCGTGCGCCCGCCGCCGCCGCCTCCCGGGAACAAAGCGGGCCAATGTCTCCGGGCGGGCGAGCGGGCTATGCAAATGTCCAACGGCCTGTGAGAATCCCCCTCTGCCGCCGCCGCGTCTTCCACCGCCTGAAAGGGGCTGGCGGCCAGGCCCGGGTGGGGGAGGCGGCCCCTGCATAGGGATGAGCTATCGTCCCGGAGCGCCCGCCCGGGACAGAGTGCCATTGTCTCCGTGCGGTTGTCTGTTCGCCCATCGGAGCCCGCCAGCTCCAGGAGGAAGGCAGAAGACTGACCAAAATCAGGCCTTGGGGCAAGGGAGGGGTGGTCACCTGTTCCCTCCACTCCTACTCCTCTCCCCAAAGAGCCTTAACTTTAGGGTCAGACCGTGGTGGGCCCCCAACTTGGCTCCCCCCGCTCACTAACTTGATGGCCTGCACAAACCAGTTCATTTCTCTGAGGCCCTGTATCCTGAAGGTTAAACCTAGCCTAGAGTTTCTGCTCTTCTCATCCTCCTTACCTGTTAACTGCCCTCCCCATCTCCATCATTTTTTCACATGATATTGATCTGAGTTGTCTCTGGAGCCAGTTTCCTTGAGGGAAATACTCATGTTTTCCCCAAAACAGGTGTTACTGGACAGGGTGAGCCCCAGGCCGAGTCCAGGCCGCCTTCCTGCTTCCTTCTGCTGCTACCAGTTAAGAAGGCCCACCTTCTATGGGAGAAATGCCAGCCATGCAGGCCTGAAGCTTCTCCAGTGACTAGAGGTTCAGCGATGGGGGTGCCACACAAAGTTCCCTCCCACAAGTGAAAGAGATGTGTTCCTCTCCCCGCAGCCCAAGAACCTGTGTCCATCTAACACATTGCACTGTTTGGCACTGGAGGAAATATCTGGACAGTGGGCAAGAGACTCTGTGCTTGGAGCAGAGTCCATTTTAGCTGGGATCTTGGCCCTGGCTCTTGGGTGTTTGCAGGCTGAGCTCCAGTAAATGGACTTCCAACTCTGCAAGGTGCAGGACCTGATTTTACCTTTCCTAAATTCCCGCACAAGCTCGGCATGGACAACTGATGCCCCTAGGGTGAGAGCTATTTCAGAAACGGTGCCTGGGCCCTTCAAGCAGTGATGCTTCTGGGACTCATAAGGTTTGAGGTGGCAAAATCAACTGGAGCAACAGCAAAATGAGAACTGACCAGGGAATTTCAGGTTTTCAGTCCCAGTAAGGCAGGTTTCCCTGGTGGCTCAAACGGTAAAGAATCTGCCCACAGTGCGGGAGACTCGGGTTTGATGCCCAGGTCAAAGAAGATCCTGGAGAAGGGAGTGGTAACCCACTCCAGTATACTTGCCTGGAGAATTCCATGGACAGAGGAGCCCAGTGGACTGCAGTCTGCGGGGTCACAAAGAGTTAGACATGACTGAGCAACTACCATATGTACACAAGGCAGGAGAAATTTGAGAGGAAGAGGAAAAAGATGCTGGCAGGGCAGGGGTCTTGTGGGAAGCAGGGGTTACAGGGCTGCCTCAGAGGCCTGCTCATTTCCGGTTTGTCCTGGGGCTCTGCTGTCTTCCTGGCCTCTGTGAGGATCCAGGTACAACACACATGGCAACTCCTTTCTGGGGAGGCAGAAGTGGGGTGCAGGCAGTGGAGCCTGGCCTCCTGGGAGAGCATTTGAGAGACTATTAGATAAGAGGGGAGTTTGAGGCGGGGTCAAGGGAGTGGGCTGGGAGCTGAGGCATTTCAATGTGCTAGTGAAGCAGTCCACCTCTGCTCTCCACCTTTGAAAGTGGTGGTGATTTAGTCACTAAATTGTGTCTGGGTCGTCTGTGACCCAGGGGGTGTAGCCCGCCAGGCTCCTCTGTCCTTGGGATTTTCCAGGCAAGAATACAGGAATGGGTTGCTGTTGCCTTCTTAGGGGATTGTCCCTGATTCAGGGATTGAACCTAGGCCTCCTACACTGCAGGCATCTCCTGCACAGCAGGCAGATTCCTTACCGACTGAACCACCAGGGAAGCCCTTGGAAGTAGGCTCCCTTGCAACTCTTCACTGGGTCTCTGTTCCAACCTGGAACCCTTCCAAGCATTCTGACCTGGGGCTGCCCAGACTCTGAGGACCCTCAGATGCCACCTCTGAAAGAAGCCAAACCAAGACCTCACTTGTCTCCACATCTGGCTAGAACCTCCCCTTGCTGGACCCCAGAACACATCCCTCCCCCCTTGACCCTCCCTCTTCTCTCCCATTTGCAGGTGGTCCCCAGGCTTGCCCAGAGATTCTCTGCCCTGAAGGTGGCGCTCTCTCTCTTCAGCCTGGATTTCCAGGGCTCCCTGGGACTGTTCTGGATGGTCTTCGGAAAGGTCCCTGGGCAGGATCCAAGCAGACCCCGCTTGGCTCTGAGGCTGAGAGAGGAAGTGGGCTTTGTTGTGGCAGGACATAGGCTGGATTCTTAAATTTGTTTTTCCTCCCCTGCTCTTCTCAGTGAGAGCCCTCAGCTAGAGAAGCTGCCCCCACCACCTCCACCCCAGTGTCCCCTCCTTCTCAGCTTAGCACCATCCATCTCCCCAGAGCAAGGACTGCGGCTCCCGGACACTGTGGGGCTTGTTCCCAATCCCCTTCTAGCTCATTTCACTCGGGCTTTCACAGGCTCGCCCCCATCCCACAGTCTGCTGTCTGGGATCTGGCTCTGAAGGCACAGACAGAGGACTCCCCGCCTCCCCGCAATTCCTCATGCTTCATTTTGTCCCAACACCATCTGAGGAGGCTGCGCCATGGGGGGTCAAGGAACCCTGGTGTGGAAGCGGTGGGGGGCAGGGTCCCCCTCCTCCCCATCTCTGCAGCCACTCGGCTGACCCCTGCCGTAGCTGCACTCCAGAGCTGCACGGTATCTGCGAGCTAAACACAGGGTCTGCGAGCCATCCATCCCATCCATTCCCCCACTCACGTTCCTGTCCACGCCCCACAAGCCTCGATTATTGGTGGAATTAGAACTGGGCTTCTTGTTGGCAGTTGCTAATTAAGATCATTTATAAACGCGACTATTAATGCTGTTCCTCCCCGCAATTCCTCATGCTTCATTTTGTCCCAACACCATCTGAGGAGGCTGCGCCATGGGGGGTCAAGGAACCCTGGTGTGGAAGCGGTGGGGGGCAGGGTCCCCCTCCTCCCCATCTCTGCAGCCACTCGGCTGACCCCTGCCGTAGCTGCACTCCAGAGCTGCACGGTATCTGCGAGCTAAACACAGGGTCTGCGAGCCATCCATCCCATCCATTCCCCCACTCACGTTCCTGTCCACGCCCCACAAGCCTCGATTATTGGTGGAATTAGAACTGGGCTTCTTGTTGGCAGTTGCTAATTAAGATCATTTATAAACGCGACTATTAATGCTGTGGCGGGCTGCAGCCACCAACATCTCAGCCGCACCACTGGCAAGGTGCGGGCTCTGGGATTGCTCCCGCCTGACTCCATCTTGGGAAGGACTGCTCCCTTTCACCACCTACCCCACCGGGCTTCAGGCCTTCAAGGCAAGGGTCAGTGGGCACAGAGGGTTCGGAGGGGGTTTAGCTGAGCCTTCCAGAGAAATGGAGCGGTGACTGTGTGGTGGGGGTGGAGGGGGAGGTGTGCTATGTGAGTCACATGATGCTAGCTAGCGTCTTTCTTCCCCAGAATGTTGGTCAGGATGGAGTTCATGAAGACTCTAGGGAGAGCTTGGATGCACCCCTCTGATGTGCACCTCTGCCCTCCTGCAACCCCAATACCAGCTTTGCCATAAGCCAAGTAATATAGGACTTAATTTCTCCTCCTGTGGTTGGGAGACCATTTCAGTGAGTGGTTCGGAGGGGGTTTAGCTGAGCCTTCCAGAGAAATGGAGCGGTGACTGTGTGGTGGGGGTGGAGGGGGAGGTGTGCTATGTGAGTCACATGATGCTAGCTAGCGTCTTTCTTCCCCAGAATGTTGGTCAGGATGGAGTTCATGAAGACTCTAGGGAGAGCTTGGATGCACCCCTCTGATGTGCACCTCTGCCCTCCTGCAACCCCAATACCAGCTTTGCCATAAGCCAAGTAATATAGGACTTAATTTCTCCTCCTGTGGTTGGGAGACCATTTCAGTGAGACACTCCCTATAAAAGGGGATGGCGCATCTTAATGGAACGTTTTCCTCATAGCTGCTGAGTACTACCAGGTGCCAGGCCTTAGGGATCTGCTCAGAAATAAATAACCCATTCCAAGGAACTGTCCCAAATCCCTCCAGGCTGGATGAGGTCTGCCTCTATAGACCCCCTCACCCTTTTCACATTTCAGCCAGCCTCACAATGTGTTGTAACAAGCTGTTCATTTTTACTTGCTCACTCTCACTAGGGGCTTCCCGGGTAGCCCTAGCTACCGCTTGTGCTTGCAAATGCAGGAGACGTAAGTAAGAGACACAGGTTCAATCCCTGGGGCAGACAATCGCCTGGAGTAGGGCCTGGCTGGCAGACCACTCCAGTATTCTTTCCTGGAGAATCCCGTGGATAGAGGAGGTTGGTGGGCTACAGTCCATAGCATTGCAGAGCCAGACACAACTGAAGACTGAAGGGACTTGGCACGCACGCACCCACCCCCACTGGACTGTGTGTTGCTCAAAGACAGCGGCTATATGTTGCTCACTGCAAACAGTAAAAAATTGTATTGACGCAGCCTTTCTGCCTCTCTCCCTCCTCTCTGACCTCCAGCCTTGGGCTTCCAGAGCAGGATGTGTCACATGGAACCCCTGGCCCATTTTGCCTCCACTGGACCCCCTCAGCCATGACTTGGAGAAGGAGGTAGGTCGCCCAGCAGGCAGGGCTAGGCCCCTCAGGGGCCTTCCAAGGCAGCCGTCAGCTCTCAGCAGGCATGTCTGGGCTTCTCTCCAGCCCAGCCTGGTTGCTCCCCCTGCCCCCTCATCCACTCATGTCCAGAGAAGTGACCCACAGCGGCCAGGAGAGCTTGGGAAGGGACCTTCCCCCACACACCTGCTCTTCCCCATTCTTCTCCCCTCAGACTTCAATGTCTTGACTTTTTCCTGCAGCTTTTGAAGGAAGAGTCCACCAAAACTTTAGTCTCCTATCGACCCAGGAAAAAAGGAGAGAGAGGGGGGAAAAAAAAGTCCTGAAAACAAAACCGCTACAACAACCTTAAAGTAGGAGAGATTGGTTGGAAGGCTTTTAATCCCTTAATCCCTCTCAGATGGGCCTTGAGACGCTAATGATTTTCCTAATTATTCCCTCCCATTTTCCCATAGCTCTGTAAGGACTCTCGAGAGGAGTGAAATTCCGAGTGAGCCGGTGTGGGGTGAATGGTGGGCCCAGTTCCCCCCAAAGGGAGCCCAGAGTCCAGGCGGCTGGAGAGGTGGGGGAAGGGCCAGGAGTGCTCCAGCTGGGGGCTAGGGCGTCGCTGCCACCAACAACCGACATCCGTGTGCAGGGCGGGCCTGGGACAAAGAGGCTGTCGGGGGCTGCCTGAGAGGCCAGGTGTGGGGCTGAGGTCCCCTCAGTGTGAATGGCCCATTATCCTGCCTAGAGGATGGGAGAGGGGTCTCTTTGTGTTCCCCCCAGGAAAGGCCTCTTTGGGTGATAATCACCCTGGGAGAGAGGTGGAGGTGATGGTAAATTTCTTTAAAGGGGGCCAAGCCTCTCAGAGAACAGTTGGCCATCGGCCTTTGGCCTTTTTCTTGTTTCCAGCAGCCTGGGGTCCTGTGGCCCATCCGTCGGGGTGAGGGGTGAGGGGTAGGCCAGCAAATATGGCCCAGTTCTGGGTCCAAGCTCCCTCCCCATCACTGTGAACTGCTAGACTAAGTTCAGGGGTAACCTTCTGCGGGAAACCACCCCCAGAGCCCCTTCCCAACCTGGGCTTCCCAGGTGGCTAGTGTGAAGAATCTGCCTGCCAATCAGGAGACACAGGTTCAGTCTCGGTGGCGGCGCGAGGGGGGAGATGGCACCCCTCTCCAGTGTTCTTGCCTGGAAAATCCCATGGACAGAGGAGCCTGGTGGGCCACAGTCCATGGGGTCTCAAAGAGTCAGACACGACTGAGCAGAGACTGAACCCGGGCTCCCTGCGCTGGGAGCCTAGTCTTAGCCGCTGGACCATCAGGGAAGTCCTGCGTTGCTCTATTTTTTAAAACACTCGTGGAGATTCTCATCCCATCCCTACAACCTCCCTGTGGTGTGAGGGCACAAGCTTCATTTCACAGATGACAAAACCGAGGTTCGGAGCAGTTAGGGGACTCCTGTAGGTTACACAGCCAGGAGAGGCAGGGCTGAGATTGGAGCCTCAGCTTCGAATCCCAGGCACAGGACTTTTGCACTCGCTTCCTCTGCCTAGAACGCTCACCTCCCAGATGGCCACGTGGCTGTCTTCCTCATCTCCTTTGGTCTTTGCTCAAATCACATCCTCCATGACAGGAGAAGGCTGGTATTTGCTTCAAAGTGACATGGGAGGCAGGAGAAAGTAGATGGAAGTGCAGGTGAAACAAGACTGGCAGTTGTGGAAGCTGAATGAAGGGCAGGTGGGGGCTCATTAGACTAGTCTGCTGAGTTTTGCATCTATTTAACATTTTCCACAAGAAAAGGCTGAACAAAATCTGGCCTTCTAGAAGCACCTTATTTGAGTTGAATTCACCACCTTGACTCCAGTCCTTATGTCCCCTTTCCCTTTGTTTTTCTCCAGAGCATTCATCACCGTCTCTATGTATTTGCTTATTTATTTATTTATTTATTTATTTATTTATTGGATTCGTGTTGGTCTTGCACACTAGCCTCATGAAACCAGAGGTCCTGGGGTCTGTTGGTGCAGGCTGGTGCCCTGGCATGCAGAGCAGCACTTGGCACTTAGAGGCGCTCAGTCCATATTAGGAAAAGCCCGGATGACCTGGGTTTGCAGCTGAAGGCTCTTGACCAAGCCACACTGAAGCGAGAAACGGCAGACTATTGGCGTGGGTTTCTGGCCTGTGGGGTCCTTCAGCACCTGGAGCCACAGCCGGAGGGTCCTTCTCAGTGCCCCCAGCCCAGGCTAAGCCCCTAAGTGTCCCATTATGCACCATTCACTTCTCACTTTGTCGAGCCCGTCCGCAGCCGCTGCGTCCTTTTGTCAGAGGGGCCTGGGAGTGCAAGGGGCTATTACCACGAGGCCTCATTATTCCCAGCCAGAGCAATAATGAGGAGTCCCTTCCCCAGGCTAGCACAATCTGTAGGGTCCCTCCCATTTAATAACTATAATAACAGCCACCATTTATGAGTCCCTGCTTCATGCCCCGCTGCGCGCCAAGCACTTTACATACATTATCTCATTTAATTCCTCCAACAGCCCTGGCAATCAGCTACTATTTGTATCCCCATTTTTCAGATAAGAACGCCAAGACCGGTGCCCAGAGCCCCGTTATCCTTAGCCCTACAGGGGGAGGAAGGGCAGGGATACACCCATGTCCCAGGTGGAACATGGAGGCACAGAAAGGGGAGGTGGCCTGGGAGAGAGCACACGGCAGAGTATCAGGGCCCACAGCTAGGACTGGGCAGCAAGAGTCCCTTGGACATGCACAGAGGAGGGTGAGCAGCAGTCCCCAGAGCGCTCCAGGCCAGAGCAGCCAGGCCTTCACTGTGTGTTCACAGGGGCAGCTGCTGGCTCCGGGACTTGGCCTGTGCAGAGCTAGTGAGACTCCAGGGGCTCTGCCCGTGAGGCCCACCAGGTAGTTAGGAACACTTCCGCTCTCTGGGCCAACACTGAAATGCTCTTAGAGGGCCAGGGGTGTGTTGGGCAGAGTGACCAGGCCCTGGGAGGAGGCAGGAACCTGGTGGGAGGGAGGGGAGGATGAGAAAAGGAACTGAAACTCCACTCTTTCCTCTCCAGTGAGGAGTCTCAGGGGCTCTCTTATGCTCTGGCCCTTGGGGTTAGACACTGTCCTTCCTGGGCTTCCCTATTGGCTCAGACGGTAAAGAACTGCCTGCAGTGCAGGATACCTGCATTGTGATCGACCCAAGGATCCCTGGGTTGGGAAAATCCCTTGGAGAAGAGAATGGCAACCCACTCTAGTATTCTTGCCTGGAGAATTCCACGGACAGAGGAGCCTGGTAGGCTACAGTCCACAGGGTCACAAAGAACTGGACACAACTGAGCAACTAAAATGCGCACACATGCACTGTCCTTCCCAAGCCTTTAAAAAAAGAGGGAATAATTGTTATTTTAAATTGGACTTATTTGTGAATAAGCCATTTCATCTTAAAGGCACAAAACTTTAGAGGCTGGAGAGGGTAAACTCTCAGGGGATCCAGGGTTTGCAGGGGAAGAGGAGGATCTCTCAGAAGGCAGAGATGGAGCAGCAGGAACGGCTTTCCAAGTCGAGGGGACATCATGTGTGAAAGCTTGGCTCTGTGACACGTGATGTGTCCTAACGCGCTTTCTGCAGAAGACGCAGGAGGGTCTGCACCACCTCAGGCAGGCTGGACTCTCAGAGTCAGGGGTCTTTGGGCTGCACTCTGCATGCTCTTGCCCCTCAGCCTGAAGTCTCAGAGTCTAGAGAGGGTTTATCCCTCTGTCCCTTCCCAGAAAGGAGCCACCCCTGGTCCGTGGGACCCCTGACTTCTGCTTAGCTAGGGGGCTGAGCCCTGCTCTAGTGGCAGACCTACCTCACCAGGATTGTGAGGGTGAAATCCATTCATAGAGTGTTTTGTACAATGCTTGACACGGCGCTTCTGCCATTCACGTTCATGTTGTTTAACTGTTCCAAGGACACCTCACCATTCCCTGTCTCAATGTTCCCTCTCTGTAGTGACCTAAGTATCTTCTCCACTCACTCCTGGCTCCCGAATACTCTTAGCTTCTCAGGGAGAGCAGTAGGGGAGCCTCTCCAGGCGTGTGACCTGGGAGCTGAGGTGTTCAAAGTGGAGAGAAGGACTTCCCCTCCTGGACCCTCAGCTCCGCCTCTTCTCACTCACTCTCCTTGAAGGAAAAAACACCCCCACCATTACCAAGCCTCGGCAGCCAGGCCCTGGCTAAAGCCCCGGCTAAAGGCAGCAATTAGATCGTTAGCACCAGCCCCAACCCACCTGCTTGGAGTCCCTCAAACACATTTTAATTATAATCCCTTAATCTCCCTCAGATGGCGAGGCCCAAACAGCCCCTTCCCTCACTTTCTTCCCCCAATTAAGGGGTCCTCTCAGCAGAGAGCCCCTCTCCCAGCTAAAGGCCTCCCTGCCTGGGAGCAGCCACCCCGTGGGCTCTGTCACCCTCTGTATGGGAAGGGGCCCCAGCTGGCCGGCCGGTCAGCCTGAAGTTCCCGTGGGTGTAGCTGAAACCCCCTCCCTCGGTTGTGGGCCTCCCTCCTGCCTGGGCATGCGCTGAGGTGCCTAGGACCACTTGCCTTTCCCTTGGTCTCCTCTTGACCTGGTTTCTTTGTGTCCTCTGGGTAGCACCTCTCCCTGGCCCTTTTACAGTGACGTCTGTTTTTCCACCCGCCATCCGTGCCACCCTGTCCGGGCCAGCTGTCTCCTTGGCAATTCTGTCCAGGAGCCACCAGGTTCTATCCCGGGGGAACTGAGGCCAGGGGCCTAACAGTGTCTCCTGGTGTCAGACCTCTAGTGACCTCTCACTGACCTCAGCAGAGTGCTGCCTTGCCCTCCTGCCTCTCATGCCCATCAGGGCTCTGGGACCCTCTGCCACACAGGGGCTGGCAGAACACTGGGCGGCTTCTGTCCCTGAGCTTCGTCGAGCAGGGCAGAGGCAGGAGGAGGGACAAGATGACCCAGCATGTGTCCCTGTCTGAAGCTGAGTTTGGATGAAACGCTTTCCTGGGAAAGTTCTGTCACTAATTGACTTGCAAATGCCTCGTTTGTCCCCAGGTTCATAATTAGTGCTAAGGATTTCTAGGGCCCCATCCTGGAGGGATCTTTTTTTGGGGGCAGCCTGTTCCTCTCCCCTCTCTGAGGTCGGCCGGGCTGGGGGTGGGTAGAGCCGGGCATCGGTGCCCAGCTGCCGTCCAGTGTTCCACGGCTCTGGTGCCAGCGTGTGAAAGGCGAGGTGCGGGGGGTGCGGGGGCCGGGGCTCCCCGCCATCTTTCAGCCGGGACCGGGGCCAAAGCCCTGAGGCTCCAGGAAACGGCAGAGCTGGGGAGCGGGCAGGGGCAGTGGGTGGGGGCCGGCTGGCACCCCCAGGAAGGAGAGCCCAGCCGGTGCCTGGGCTGGCATTGGCCAAGCCTCCAGCACGATGAATGGGCCAACAAGGGGCCTCTCTTCCCCACGGCTTCCCCACAAAGGCCTTGGCTACACCATTGGATGTGGGGGGCCAGGGGCCACTGGAGGAAGAGGAGAGGCTATTCTCAAAGACACCCCCGATGCCCAGCCTCTGCATTCCCAGGAAGGGCGCCCTGGGCTGGGGGCCCAGTGCCTTGGGTTCAGGCCCAGCTTGGACTTCAATCTGCTGAGTGAGGAGGGCGACCCTCCCAATCGCTGTGGGCCTCGGTTTCCCCCACGGTGTTATCCCTGGCGTCCTTGCCTGCCCTGCTGTCCCTCTCCCGCTTCATGCCCACTCAGTTACCCCCCACAGCCCCACCCTAGCTCCTCCTGAACTTCCCAGCCCTCGGCAGCCCCTCTGTGGGCCTGAGACCCAGCCAGACCTCCCCTTCACTCAGGCGCAGGCTTCCAGCCCCCAGGGCCCTTCAGTTGCCCTCAGGTTAGGAGGAGCTGCTGGCCAGGAAGGACCTGGAAGATCCTAAAGGCTGCGGCTGTCTGCTACCGAGTCGAAACAGCCCAGGGCCCTGCCTCTTGCAGAGTACGTGGCCCAGAGGTGTCGGTCTGTCTGGGCCACATCTGTGAGCAGCCTCACAGGGTTATCACCAGGAACAGTGAGACTGTGAGTGGAAGACGTTCCCTGGGGGATCTGGCACAAAGTGGAGGCTCAGTCGAAGTTCTTTTTTCTCCTGCCTCCCTCTCAGAGTTTCCTTCCATCTGCCTATGTTTCTGGGTGACTGAGATGTTCTTTCACAGTCCACCACCATCTTTTTTTTTTTGCTTTCTCTCTCAGCAGCCCCTCTATATCCACCATTTCCTCTTCAGTTCCCTGCCCAGGGCTAGCCACTTTCCATTGGTAAGTTCTTCCTGAAGTCTAACCTTCTATTGCAGGTTGCTCCCCCCTCCCTAGGCCTGGCTTCTTCCCAGGCTGCCCGGCAGCTGGGGGCCTGGGGGAAGGCGGTAGGGGTGGGCTCTATGGTAACCCTGAGAAGAGAATGCCCTCTTTCCTCATCTGCATATAGACGGTCTCATTTGCATACAGACAGGCCTCATCTGCATATGCTCAGTGGGACTCTGAGAGCACATTCCTCAGTGTCCGCTGGGACCCTCCCACCCCGGTCTTGGCATCCCTGTTGAGGGAGGGACCCCTCCCCACCCTTTCTGCCCCTGTCTGTGTCTGGGTCTTTCTGTTTCCGAAAAGCATCCTACCCTCTGTGGCTCCTCTCCCACCTTCTGTCACCAGTGCCTGCTTCCTGTTCCTGTGCTCAGACTAGTCTTTCCTCCCACCTCCTCTAAGCCAGGAGCCAGGCCACTAGTGGGAGCAGAGGGCTGGCCCCAGTCAGGCACTGGCTGCCTCGCCCTCCCCAGGACCCTCAACACCTGGAGGTTACGAAAGCCCTAGAATGTTGATGCTTAGGCTCCAGGGTCCAAACAAATGCAGCAGGACAGGGAGGCCAGACTTCATGCTGATCCCAGGCCAGACCTTGTCTCCCTTCACCCCTCCTTGTGGGACTGACCGCCAGGGCTGCAGTGGGTCCTTGCAAGGCTGGGAGTCAGAAGGATCCTGAAAGTAGGTCTGGGAACCTCAGAAGCACTTTGCCTGGCCCGATGAGCCCAGGCTCTGCCCTTTATATATGCCACATGGGATACAAACGGAACTGCCTCTCGGAGCTGCAGCCCCCCTTGACCCTGTCCTTGTGGGGGACTGTGGGGCTCCTTGGAATGCAGCCTAGAGGAGCCTGGAATTCTCCTGACGGGCCTCCATCATGCTGAGGACCCTGGACACCACCATTCCTCTCTCTGCCTCGGTTTCCTCTGCAAGTTGAGCTGGGCTAGACCAGGGGCCTCTTAATGCAATATTTCTTCCTGAAAACCATACCCAGGTGCCTAGCCAGCATTGTGTATGCAATTTCAGCAGATGCAAGGATCCCCTGAGTTTCATCTTGACCTCAGGCTAGAAGCCCTGGTCTAGAGGAGCTAAAAATGTGACCAGGGCTTAAATGGAAGAGGAGGGTGTGTAGACGTCTGTGCTTGAACACACAGAGTATCTCAGGGAGGACGCAGGCACCAGTGGTTGCCTTTTGGGAGAGGAGGTGGGTGGCTGTGAACAGGGAGGGGAAAGAGGCATACTTTCCTTTTGTGCTGCTGAAATTGTACCATGCATGTTATCTTAAGTCTTTCTATTTAGAAAAATTCCAGGATTCAAGCTATCGTTCCATGAAGGGATTGTTAGATGGGAGGAAGGACTTTTTAGGGAGTGATAGAATGCTTAAAAGGAGGTGGCACTCTGGACTCTGCCAGCACTTTCCAGGGGGCCTATCTCTGGGGGAGCATGTTTTATACAGGTGTGTCATGGGGGAAATGAGACCAAGAGCACAGGTCCTTCTTGCCTTGTCTCCCCAACTCCTTCAGGTTCCCTCCCAGGTATTGCTGGGAAGTCCTACCTGCTGTCTAACCTGAATCCTTCTTGTTAGGCACATTCATCCCATTCTGTCTCCACTCAGGGTGGACAGAGAGGAAGCAGGAGTGGGTGACCCCGTGAAGCAGGGGTGCTGTTTCTCTCTGGTCTGTTCAAACCCTGGAGAACATTTCTAAGGATGTGTCCCATCGCGGCCAAGACAGAGGGCCACCCAGTGACCTCCCACACAGGCCCTCCAGGGGAGCATTCTCATCCTCTCTCATTCTCTTGGTTCTTGGGATGGCACCTAGGGGCCTCCTTGGCTAGGAGCATCAGCCCACTGCTTGGAGCTGGAACTAACCAGATCATGGACGATGTTCCCAGAAGCCCGAGGCAGCTCAGAGAGGTGGAAGGAGCCCCCATGCGC
>SJXQ01010764.1:742146-756054 GCA_006408695.1 Aepyceros melampus
CCTGCACCCCGCCCACCCCACACAGGTGGAAGTTCTGTCTTAGTGAGGCTTCCCCATTTTGTTGCCGTGGTGGCTTCAACAGCGATCCCCAACCTTTTTAACACCAGGGACCGGTTTTATGAGAGACAATTTTTCCATGGGCTTGAGTGGGTGGATGGTTTTGAGATGATTCAAGAGCATTACATTTATTTTTGTGTGCTTTATTTCTATTATGATTACATAGCTCCACTTCAGACCATCAGGCCTTAGATCCCAGAGGTAGGGGACCCGTGTCTCAGAGGGAGCCTGGCACTACTCTCCTCTCACCCAGCCCCTCCCCTGCCCCGGCACATCCACTACCACCAGTAATGTTGTTCAGTATTCAAGAGTCTTTATTAGACATGAGATGGGACTTCCATTTCAGAGAAAGCTCAGAAAACAGGAGAAACCAGGTGGGCTGGGCTGGGCAGCTTGTAGACACAGGAGCAGAGGGAGGCAAAGTTGAGGTGGCTCCAGGTGCCCATGGGCTGCCCAGGCTGGAGGCTATGGCCTCTCCACTTCTATCCTGCACACAGGCTTCTTGAAGAAGCCGCTCAACTTGCTAGAATTTAGCTCATCTTTCAATCAATCGAGAAGGCTTCTCACAGGGCACCCAAGCCAACTAGATGAAGTACGTTCTTCTTTTTGGTCTGAAAAGAAAAAAAAAAGCCAAGATTGAAAAAAGTTCTTTTGGGATGGAAACCTTAGCAGGAGACAGAGGGCAACTGTCCAGTGGCCAGGAAAGGTGAAAGAGCAGGGAGTGCTCCATGAAAAAGGGGGCCACCGTGACAGTGGCTGAGTCTAGGCATCTCTTCTAGGTGCTCCATCCAGGGCCATGGTGGGGGAGTGGGAGGGGAATGCCCAGGGCAGGAATTCTGATCCCCGGCAGGGGAGGGGCTAGGTGGTAGCCCAGGGGACTTGCTTCAGGAAGACGGGAAGCGTATTTCGTTGGTCAGGGACTAACCTGAAAAGATTTTGTTGACTTCTGCAGCTTTTGTGGCTTCTTCCCCAGCCACATCTTCAACCTGCAAGGACTGTTTTAGCATTCCTCCGACTTCACTCCTGCACCTGAGAAGGAGTGGCCTTCCTCCGCTGAGAACATGCAGAGACGTCCCCCTGCCCATTCGGTCCTCTCCTCCTTTCAGTCGCTCTGCTTGTGTTTGGCACATGCTCTGCAGGAAGTTGGCACAGGGGATGGAGACAGCATATGCTCTGGAATCCCCCAAGCCCCATTTGATGCCCAACCCAGCTTCCTAGTCCTCTGACTTGGGACTCCGATTATGCCTTTGTAAAGTGGGGACAGTATCACTAATTTTTCAGGACCATTGGGTGATCGACTGAGACAATGGCTAAGAAAGGGCTTACACAAGCAAGAGGTTGCCAAAATCAAGGCCAGTTCCTTCCTTCCTGGGTGGTGGGAAGCTGTACCTAGGAAAGAATAAAATCAAGAAGGGTTACACAGAAATCTGGTGCTGGGAAGGATTGAGGGCAGGAGGAAAAAGGGATGACAGACGAGATGGTTGGCTGGCATCACTGACTCGATGGAGATGAGTGTGAGCAAGCTCCGGTAGCTGGTGAAGGACAGGGACGCCTGGCCATGAGGTCGCAAAGTATCAGACACAACTAAGCGACTGGACTGAGAAATCAGGCATCAGAAGCACAGTTGTGGGCACGGCATTCCTTTCCTGCCCCACTTGGAATCGGGAGCCCCCCAAAATTCACCTCACATGACTTTTCCAAGGGCTTTAAAGTCTGAGAAGAGAATTTTGGACAGAGGAGGGTATCTGGGCCACACCCCTGCATTGCCCAGCTCTGCTCAGATCAGTGTCACCTTCCTCCCACTTAGACTTGCAATTCTTGCCTCCCTACCCCACCTCCCCCTTCCTGCCTCCTGCCCTGCCCACCTTTGCCAGGCCCCCAACCGTGATGTGTCAGAGGGGTGGGGATGGGAGGGCTGCCTCACCCATCATATTGGAAGCTCCCTAAAGGCAAAGACTCAGTCTCCCTCAAACCTGGGCTCCTTGATGCCTGTGTCCCTGACCTCTCTTGGTCCTCTGCCCAGCCTGGGCTGGCTCCCAGGTGGGCCAGCTGCTCCTCAGTGTCCCCACTAAGTCCCTTCTCAGCTCCCTTTGCTCTTCCTTGCTCCAGATTCTCAGCCTGTCACCTTGAGGTAACAAACCAGGCTGGCTGGATTTGGGGGAACAACAGAGGAGACTGGTGTCTTTGTGGCCTGGGAAGGGGTGTAGATGAAGCTCAGTGTGGGGCCCTCCCCTGGGTGGGGGGAAGGGGTCCAGACGGAACAGTCTCTGCCTGTTACACCCTCCCAGCTCCAGACAGAGGGAGAATCTCCTAGCAACCATACAGTAGGGGGCTGGGAAGAGGGTGGGGGCTGGGAAAGTGGGGCGGGGAACGATGATATCATAAATTATCCCTAGGCCCTCCCCATCAGCCCATCCTTCTTCAGTTAAGAGAGGCCTCCTTTCTCTCTCCACCTGCTCCTCATTCACGATTCCCCTGCAAAGCTGGCCCCTGTTCAATGCCCCTTAGAGGTGCCCCTCTAACTCAAGGTGACCATTCTTGGCCTCTGCTTGAGCTCCAGAGGGAGAGACGTCTCACCTTCCAGGATCTCTTGGGGACCTTGTTGGATGGAACCTCCCCTATGACTGGTTGGAGGAGCCTGGGAGACTATTACTCCCCAATGGCCTCCTGCTCCTGCCTCTTTCTTGGGTGGGGAGGGGGACAAGGAAGGGAAGTGACAAAGCATTTTGTGACCCTGACTCTACTTCTCTAAACGAAAGTTTTAGACTTGGGGGGGTCTCCAAGTCTTTAAGGGGCACCTGAGCCTCTCCCCAATCTATCCAAGCCTCAGTTCTCCTATCCCAACAGCCGGAGCCCGGGAAGCTCAATAGTGTGGCTGAAATTGGGAGGTGCTTCCTTCCTTACCTCTCAAATCAGCCATGTCAAGCCATAGGCCAAAGAACTGGTACTCCAGCAGTTCAGATCTTGGTTAGACATTGGAAAGGACTTTCCAAGTCAGGAATAAAGATCATGGGATTTCCTGGCTGGAAAGCGGAGAAGTCTGTCACAGAAACAGGAACCTGAGTGGTACTCTCTTAAATTTTACCTCATTAACCTCATTTACCTCACATATTAAATAACACATAGGGAGTATTTAGCAGAGCCTGACATGCAGTAAGCCTCCTTTTTTTTTATTAAAAAAATCATATATTAATACGAATTTTTATTGGGTGGATATCAGGAGGAAGGATAAATCCCCGGAGAACTATCTCCCATCCTCCAGGAACCCCATGGGAAAATCCGGATATGAGATCGTGCCCCGAGTACAAGATGGCAGCCAATTGCCATGGTAACAGCAGAAGAAGGAGTCTGGTTGGTTGCGGGGGCAGTGCCGGGAAGCCAGCTGGTGCCGGATGGACAAACCCGGCAGAAGGTAGCCCCAGCTGGGTGACGCTCATGCCCCCTGTGCCCAGGGCTCTCCCTCCATATGCCAGCTTCAGCCTGGCCCTTCCCTCCAGGCTGAAAGACTCCAATGCTATCTGTGGGGGATGATGCCAAAATCATCCCCTCTCCTGACTCTCGCTTGTGTACAACAAGGGATGACTGCTCAGAGACAAAAGGCCTCCTGTTCAAAGTCTCCCTGGCCCACAAGCCAAGAGATCTAAATTGGTCTGAATTTAGCGCATTCCTGACATTGATAAGGAACCATAAAATCAGGGACTTGGGAGGGTCCAACGTGGTGGGGCTTGGAGGTACCATTTTGTACACATTCAGTGTGTGTGTGTCGGGGGGTGGGTCACAGTGCCTGGCTAATGTTTCCTCTGGTGAACTCTGAGATGAGGAAGCAGAGCAGGTCGGGGCAACGCGGGGAAACTGGGCTTCACTCTGCCCTCCCTCTCTTCCCAGAAGTGCTGGGTAGTGTCCACACAGGGCCAGCGGGAAATTCTTCCTGAGAAGGATGAAAGAATCTGTGGCCATGGAGTCCATTTTGCCACTCAGTTTAAAACAAATGCCTCCCAAGCCAGTCTCAGCAAGATGCTGGCCCGCCTGAGACCAGGGAGAACCAGCCAGTCCACAGAGGCTGGCCATGCCTTGCAGACAGGCCAGCGTCCCTCTGCTCGTCTCCCCAGCAATCCACTCCCTCATCTCCAAACTTTGGAGGCCTTCCTTGATTGTCCCCACCTGTCTATAGTGGCCCCTTTAACTCTGCGTCCCTCAGTTCCTCTGTGTCATTTAGAAGGGGCACTGGACATCCGCACACAGTCTTGTAAAACACTTTCATCCACACTGATCCATTTGATCCTCAGGATAACTGTGGAAGGAAGCTAGGCTCCCAGATATTAAGTTACTTGCCTAAGGCCACGCAGCTAGCAGGACTTCCCGGGTGGTTCAGTGGTAAAGAATCTGCCTGCCAATACAGGAGAAGCAGGAGAGGCAAGTTCAGTCCCTGGATCAGGAAGGCTCCTGGAGAAGGGAATGGCAACCCCCTTCAGTATTCTTGCCTGGAGAATCCCACAGACAAAGGAACCTGGCTGGCTACAGTCCGTGGGATTGCAAAGAGTCGGACACCACTGATGACTGAGCATGAACGCACACAGCTAGTAAGGGAGGGAAGACAGGATTTGTCTCTTGACCAGCCTGTCCCAATGGATGGAGCCCCTCCACCAAATCTGTGAGCAACCTATAAACTGAGGTGTGTCTTCTATCATTTTACCACTTCCAGTGCCCCCAGTCCAAACTTTTATTAGCTAGGAGAGCGTACACAATAGGGATTGGAGGTAGGGGAGGGTGAACTCTGACCCGCGCTGCTGACTAGTCTATGTGACGCTGAGGCCAGGCAAGGAGAGAAAACCCCCTGGGTTTGGGGACTGAAGGGACCTTAGACTCCTTTTGAGCTCTGGTCAGACTTGAATTTCCACCCTCCCAACACAGCCGTCTATAGAGGGGTAGCTCCATACAGAGCTGGAGGAAACTCTGCTGAGAAGAAGAAAGAGGGTCTGTGCGGGGCCAGCCTCAGAGGCACTTTGGGAGGGCATGTACAGTTGGGGAAGGCAGGCTGGACAGGCCTTGCAGTCACACCTGGAAAGACATGGAGAGGGAGTAGGGCAGGGCCTTGGTGTGGAAAGGAGCCTGTCCCGGGAATGGCCTCCCTGGCCAAGTCTTAGCTTCTATTTCTTCTAGGACTTGATTAAAGCTTGAAGCTACCTATTATCCTCCCACTCCTCCAACCCCATTCCAGCCCACCCTCAATGGGCACTGAGAGCTAAGCCCCCTCCCCTGACAGGGCCACTTCCACAGCCACTCACAGAGAGGCCTTTGTGCAGAGGCTGGGCCTGGGGGAGGGGCGGTAGGCAGCACCCTCCGCCATGCCCATCCACCCTAGTGGCCCACAGTGGCCTCATCCTTTCCTCAGTATCTCTCCAGCCTCTCACCACTTCTCTGGAAAGAATCTCCTCAGAGGCTTGGCCCACCCCAGATCCTCCCTGGCACTCTCCATCACTCTCCTCCAGGAAGTTTCCAAGACCGAACCTCTGCTCTACACTCCAGTCCCCAGAGGCCCATCCCCTGCCCTGACCTCAGGGCAATCACGGTGCTTGGGACCAACCTTGGCTTCTCTGCATCTCCTGCCGGGGAGCTTCCTGAGCCTGCAGGTGTGTGTGGCTGAAGGAGCGAGGGTGACTCTAGATGGGGGAGAGGCAGAGACCCTTCTTCAGGTGATACTGTCCTTTCATGATCCTCCATTTGTTCAGTACCAGCCAAAAGGCAGTTAAACATCTGGTTGGTGCCAGGCCCAGTGGGCGGCTAGATTCGGGTATCCCCCTGCATGCTGCGGGTGGTTATGTGCTGCCTCTGAGCCAGACTCTACACCCAGCATCTCTGAGGCTGTCAGCTAACTTCCCAGTACTCCTATCAAATCCAGTTGCCCTGGTGAAACCCGTAAGTCTCCTAATAACTGGATTTCTGACTCCATTTCCCATCTCCTTCCAGTCCAGACCCCCTCTGATGGGCACTATGGTTAGCTGATATGACCCGCTCTTTCATACCTCCTTGCCTCTACGTATGCTATCCACTCCCTACTAGGCACTTAACTCCAACTCCTTAGACTATTAGCCCTCTGCTTACCTTTGATCACATTTATCCCTTTTATTTGATTACTTATCTTTTGGCGCCCTCCAGGAAGCCTTCCTCAACTCCCCTAAGGTATCCCAGGGCTTCAGCCCCCATGCTGTCTCCATACAAAGGTCTCCCGGACCGCAGCCTTCATACTATTTTGTAATCACTTGTGTCTGCCTCCCCACTAGGTGTCTAGGCCCTCAAAGCAGCTTTGTAGTCCACCATCCGATTCCACATAGCACTTGGCACTCAGTAGGCACCCAATAAATGCTTGTTGAATGAATGAGCTGACAGGTACAGGAAAAGAAAGCATGGATATGAGAAGCACTACAAAGGATGAAGGGATGGGTTCTGATGTGAATGATCTGGGTGAAGGGGAAGGAAGAGGGCAAATCCCAGGATAATGCTCAGGATTTGTACCTGAGGACTTAGAAATTTAACGATGCTCTTGATAGAGGTAGAGAAGCAGGAACGTGGGGGCAAGTCTTGAAGCACAATACTGAGTGAATAAACATCAGTGAATGCCCTCCCTATGTCTGAAGAATGGCCATCTCAGGAGTTTTGGAGGGAGGCGTACTTATATGCCACTGCAGAAACCAAAGGATGAGATGGTTGGATGACATCATCGACTCAATGGACATGAGTTTGAGCAAACTCCGGGAGTTAGTGAAGGATAGGGAAGCCTGGTGTGCTGCAGTCCATGGGGTCACAGAGTCAGACATGATTGAGTGACTGAAGAACTTTCCCAGGTTTCCTTGCAACCAGGGTCTGGTCATCTGGTCCAGGATTAGCCAATCAGATGCACCACTCCAGTGTGATCTTGGAGCCTAGTGGCTGGACCACAGGTGGTAGTCAGGGTACAAATCTTGAATTTAAAGAAATGAGTGTTAATAGTTCCAAATGATGGTTGAAATGATAAAAAGTAAAAGGATGTGAGTGGAAAGGAAAAATAAACTGAGGAAAACCTTGGGAAACACTTCTGGCTGGAGACTTGATCTACCCAGAGGTCTGAATGACTAGAACCCAGAACACATATCAGGGCTACAACAGAAGAATCCAAGGCAGAAGGAGAAGACGTCAGTATGAAATGTTCCCCAGAGGTCACCAGGCTTAAGCAAGGGCCACGAGGTCTGGCTGAAGAGTCTATGTGAGTGGCTGGAGAAGGTACAGGTATGAAGTCATGAAGGCAGAAGCCAGACTGATGGGCGGAGGGGAGAAGACTGGGAACTCCATCTCAAGTGCCTGGCAGCCCTGCACAGACCCCTCAGACGGACAGATTATCCTGCCTGCCCACATCTTCGCCCCTTCCCCCTCCCGCTGATACTCCTGGTTCTGAGTCCTCAGGTTGGTTTGTTTGTTTTAAACTATTCGTAGTCCTCCAAGTCCACTGACACTCATTAGTGGTCTGGAACTAAGCTGAGCACAGAGACCTCTCCCCCACCCCTGCTCCTGTGTGAGGCTCACGTCTCCTCTGGGCTGCCGTCCCTCGTCTCTCCTTCCTTCCTTCTCTGCCCATCCTCTTTTCCCAGTTCCACTAGGAGGAAGACGCAACCGTGTTCCTGGTCAGCCGGAAAGCCCTCCTTGTGGTCTCACCTCCTGCATGCCCTCCAGCCAGGGCTGGCTCTCAGCCCACACCTGTCAGAGGCGGCCATTTTATAGGTTCCGGCTACCTAAGATGGTGGCCTCCCTTTTCCGTTCCCACAGCCTTGCTTCCTACCCCTGCCCCTTTCTTTCTGAAGCCTGAGCCCAACAAGGTGGGGGGCCAGGCTGGGGAGCCAAGGCCGGAGGAAGCAAGACAAAAAAAGGACAGAAAAGCCGGCCCCTTGGCATCTCTTTTTGGCATTTGGGTCCAGCTCAGGGAGGGAGAGCAGAAAGGAAGAAAGAAAGTAGTGTGAGTTTTTATTTCGGTCTTCTTCCTGTCACCTCCCCCTTCCCAACACACATACTTTGATGAAAACAAAATCTCTCCCCTTTTCTCTCTTCTCCAGCCCCCCTCCCCTTTTCTCCTGGCTCCTACCAAGAGCCTCCTGGAATGCAAATGAGTTGTATTATGCAAATATATGCAAATCAGGCTTAACGAGCGGAAGGAGGGGCAGAATGCCTAATGAGTAATGGCGGAGGGTGCAGATGGAAGGTGGCAGGAATGACCCCCTCTTCTCCGTTCCCATAGCCTGGGGGCTTGCTGGGAATAGTGAGGTGTCCTTCACTTCTGGGAAAGAGAAGAAGGTCAAGGCTCTGTCGCTTCAGCTGAGAAGGCCTAGGATGGCCTTGGCTATAGGTGAGGGACGGGAGAGCTTGGAGGGAGAGAGAGTCAAGTACAGGGACTCTCTTACACAACTTTGCCCAGAGACTCTGGATATATCAGCCTCCCTGCCTATATGGTCCACTGATGGCTGAACCTTCAGCTGAAAAGAGGGTGATGCTTATGCACACCATGGCTTATGCATCAGAAAGGAGAATTCCCAAGGGAAGATTTCCAACCAGACCCAGGTTCTTCCTGGGAGTGGGGGGTGCAAGCTGTCTCTCTTTGTGCTTTGGAAGGTGGGGGTTGGGGTGGTTGCCACGGCAACATAGCATGGAACACCCACCTTCCCAACATCCAGCCCCAGAGGACCTAAGAGTTCGGGGGGATAATGGATTGACACCCCCTGATGCCCCCACCACCTGGCACTGCCAGCCGGAGATGGCGGCATCAAATCCTAGAGAGAATGGCCCCTTTGTTTCTAGGCTTGCGGTGTTGAGGGGGCAGGACTGGGCACACAGAAGGGCCTTTCCCAGGCCGTGTTCCAGTCTGTGTGGCTCTTGCTGGCCTCTGGAGACTCCTTGTGGCCATCCACTGCCCTCTCTGCCCTGGCAGATGGTTGCCTCCTTGCCTTTCCTCCCATGGGCTTATCAGCTACTGCTAGGTATGCCTTCCCCTGTGCTTCTCCCTGAGGCCTCCCTTTCAAGCCTTCTCAGACAGAGAGAACAGTCAATTCCAGCTCTTCCTGGCTTGTGTGGACACCTCATATGCCCGGACATGCATCCTGTCCTTTTTTGTATGGGGACAATCGGTGAACTCTACCTACCTGCAGTAGGCCTGCTCTACCCATCTCAAGCAGGGAGAGTCCTTAAAGAGGTATCAGATGCAATAAACAGGGCCAGGATGGATACCAGGAGCCTGGCCTTTCCAAAGCCAAATCCAAAACCAGGATTTTGGCCTTTCTGCTAACCAGCTGAGTGACCTTGGTCATATCTCTTCCATTCTCTTGGGAATCTGTAAAACGAGGGATATAGAGTTGATGCCATCTAAGGCTCTACCCGATCCACACACTCTGTTTCTTAAATGTTGTTATTGTTTCATTGCTCAGTTGTATCTGACTCTTTTGCAACCCCATGGACTATAGCCCACCAGGCTCCTCTGTCCAGGGGATTTCCCAGGCAAGAATAATGAGGTGGGTTGCCATTTCTTCCTCCAGAGGATATTCCTGACCCAAGGATCCAACCAGAGTCTCCAGTGTCTCCTGCATTGGCAGGTGGGTTCTTTACCTCTGAGCCACCGGGGGGGAGCCTGAATCTTATATGACCATAGCTTAAATTCTTCCAGAAATATAACCTTCAAACTTCTTGCTGCTGGAGCCCTCTCATTCAGACTCTCCAAGTGGACAAACCCAATTTCCTGGAGATGGAATGACAACTGCCATCAGCCTCTTCCTCTCCCTGAGACTTAACAACTGCCTGCAAACAATTCCCAACGATTAAAATTCTAGTCTTTGATATATAACCGTGCAGACAAGATTCCCCTCCTAACCCCTGCAAAGGGGGTCAGCACAGCCACCTCAGTCATCGCCTGGGAGCTGTCCGTGGTGCTGGATACGATTCTGGTGCTCTTGCGGCGTAAAGAGGGCAGGAGAGTGGTGGAACACCCATTCACCCCAGGTGAAAACTAAAGGGAAGAGAAGCAGCAGAAACATTTGGAAACAGTAAGGAGAGGGGCAGATGTATTTCTGAAGAAATACATCTGTATCTCCTCTCTGAAGATCTCCAAATAGCCAGTACTACTTTGGGGGAGGAAGAGATCAAGAGTCAATGAAACTCTGAACCTTACACTTCTTCATCCCTAATGATGTAAGTGTCCCGGATTAGCTCAGTCCTCATCTGGATCCTACTCAGAAATACACAGGGAGATGGAGTCATAGTTCCTGCCCTTAGGGTATAGCTCAGGTTGAAGCAGTTGATGGATTACAGACCTCTAAATTCCATCCTAAATTCTAAGGCTCCTACAAGGAATTCAGTAATAAAGATGAAGAAGATATACAATCTACCTGATAGTACTGTAGCTGTTAGGAGCTTGAGGGGGTGGGTAGAAAGGTAGAAAAGATAGGAAAGGCACACACATGTGCATGCCTGCTTGCATGTGTACGTGTGTGTGTGTGTGTGTGTGTGTGTATTTCCTAGGCAGAGTGATAAGACTGTATCAGTGGTTCTTAACCCTAACTGCACATTTAGAAATAAAAAGGGAGCTTTTAAAGATATTGATGCCTAGGCCTTATTCTCAGGCACTCTGGGATGTGCTGGACCCAAATATCAGTAACTTTTAAAAAGCTTCCTAGGTGATTTAAGTGCATAACCAAGTTGAGAATCACTGGTCTGGAAGAAAGCAAATGTGAAAATTTTCAGGGTTAAGCCTGATCAGCTGGAGGAAGAGGGCAAGGCTAGGGCCCCTGAAGAAGGGAATGAACAGGGAGGAGAAGGGCAAGCCCATATAACCTCCCCTTGCCTAGGAGTTCTCAGTGGCCCCAAGCCTGACCTGGAGACTGACTCAGGTGTTGGGCCTGTCCCTTCCCTGCTGTGAGAGCTCACACCACCCCAAGGCAATGAGATACACTTCCCCCCACCCTGATCCCTTGCACAGAGACAGGGAATGGGTGCAATAACCCCGAGGGCAAGCTGTTCCCCTTCACCCAGAAGGTCCCCAGGGAGGCAGTTGTGGAAGGTAAACAGCAACAATGGTCTCTTTCAGTGTCCAGATTCCAACCCTCCAGTCCAATTAGCAGACACAGCAAACAGCAATTCAGCTGCCTTCAGCCGCTGTCATAACAAACTCAGAGCAGCCTTAATGGGGGGATTAGAGCAGGAGGAGGGGGGTGTCACTCTGAGCCCTGGGAGAGCCTGGGTGGCAAAGAAGGGTTCCCCTTTTCTCTAACTCTCTCCTGTCTAAATATGCTCCAGCCCAACCTTACCTTCCATAGCCCTATTCCTCATTCTCCTCAGAGCTCCGAGAATGTTTTTTATAGTTTTGCCTATTCTTTCCTCCCAGTGATTTTAAAGCATTAACTGAAACTCATTTAACAACTAGGGAAGTTGGCACACCCTGCCCTGGATGAGACAGTGCTATAACTACTCAAGATCTCTGAGGTCTCAGTAGCAAAGGAAGGGAGAAAGAAAGTCAAATATCCCTAGAATACCCGAGTGGAAAGGAGGTGAAAAAATAAATATCAGGATTCCCACTCCCAAGCCTTAGGAAGTCCAGAACTCTAGAAGGACTTCCAGATGTGGAAGAATGCAGAGGGGCCTGTGATCTCTGGTGAGGTATCAACCTTGGGAATCAGGAGTAGGTGGTTGAGAAGGTGGGGAGTGGGGCTGGGAGGCCAAAGGACAGAAAACATTCCTTCGGTGAGTCACTGAGCAAGGAAGAAAAGTCGCATGCTCTTTAGTTTGTTAATTATACCCACTAACTGGTCCTTTAATTTAATAAACTCTCTTTAGTAACTCTAGAAGCTTAATCAGATAAATTTGGAATTGCCATTTATACAAGCCATATCTCTCTATCTACATAAGTCAGTTTACCAATCCTAAGTACTCTTACACATACATGGTAAGATTTATTAAGGAGAAAAAAATACAGAGGTCATTCTGCCACGTGGACTCCAGCCTCTTTCCTTAACAGACTTCCCAGAATCTGTTCCTCTTCCCCCAGGCTTCAGACACTGCTTCCTCGGGTCCCAAGAGTCCCTCCTTGATTTCAAAGCTAGAAGAGGAGGAGGAACTTCCTTAAATTTAAATCTTCTGAGATCCTCAGCATAGAATATGCCAAAAAGCTGTCCTTTTTGCATTCTGAGATCAATCATATGCTTTCAAACAGCTGTTCCAAACTGTAGCCTTTATCCCCTCTGCAGTCAAAGAATTTACTCATTACCTGTGGGTATCATAATGTATAAGATCTTTATTTATAGAGAATTCTTCATTTGTCCCATGTAACAACCCTGAGGATACAAATTCTTACCCCCACTGAACAAATATCTGATCAGAAGCTGGTAAATAATGCCACCTAAACCTAGACCGTGTTCAGTCACATTTGCTCCTTCTCTTTCTCTCCCTAGACCTGACTGTGATGATTTCTAGTATTGCAAGGATCTTTCAACAAAACCCTTTTGATGCCTAGACCTATGAAAAAGTTGCCCCAGGGTGAGGGTGTGAGTGAAAATGCAAAATTTGAGACTAATATTTAGAAGAAAATTGTCTTTGAACTCCTGGACTCAGAATTCAATAGGAGAGGGTATTGGGATAAAGGACTGAGGAGAGAAATGGGTAAAGAAACCAGCTTAGAATTTGTTTTCCAGTAGGAACAGGTGGATATAGCATGATGTGAACAGACCTAAAAATTACTGGACACAGAAATGTAATGATACAAAAGAGAAATTTCAACCCTGCCTCCACGCATCCCATTCCACCAGTTCTCCTGCTGGGCTTAGCTGAAGAAGGTGCTATTTGGTATAAAGGTTGGGGAAGGCAGAAGGAGGACTCTGTGGTGACACTGTGACGGCAGCATTTGGTAAATCCCTCCATATTCCTGAGTGTCTCCTCCTCTGCTGGATTTATAGCTATAGGTAGCCAGGAATTCCTAATCTCACATCAGAGCTTCCTACCCATCATGGATCACACACATCCAATCTCATACCAGCTCACACATCACTCAGTTTCTCACGCTCATAAGCAGACACATACAGCTCACCAACGTCGTCGCCCGTCATTCTCTTGACAACCGCATCTATACAGCCACGCGTGCGGCAGATGCAAACCCTCAGCCCCTACAGCTCTCCCAGCTTCTATCTGCCCTTGCCACTGAGGAGCTTGTTCTGTAGGATGCAAACCCTCAACCCGCCACTTCCCACAGGCCTTCTATTCTTCTTTGGAGATTCCGTGGTCAAATGTGCTAATAGAATGTGACAATAATAGTATAAACCCAAATTGTGCGGCTAGTAATATAGGTTCTGAGTCTCATGTGGATGAGCCTTAGTAGATCCAGAATACCCGTTTCCAGCCAGCTATAAGAAAAGTTAAAAAAAAAGGGGGGGGGGCAACCCTTGCTCACAACCGGGCCTCGCATCTCTCGGTGGGCTTTCCTTCTCCCCCGGTGCATGGATTCCCTCGCCTCTCACCCTCATCTCAGTCTAATCCACCTGGACTGTCAGTCCTTCCCTTAGGCAAGTGTAGAGAAGTAGAGAAGAAAAAAAGTATTGGATTTGAAACCACGGAGTGACATTAGCGATTCATTTGAGTCTGTGGCTCCTGTTTGTAAAATGCGGTTAATAACAGCTACCTCACAGGGCTGGAGGATCAAAGAAAGGCTTGCAGGCAGAGTGCTCTTAGGAGAAATATGGTGTGGCATTAGGGATTATTAGTGCTTGCCCCAATCCCACTCCCTTTCTCCCTAATCCTGTCTCCAGTTGTCCCTCCCCCCCCCCCAAAGGAAGATTTCAAAAAAGCTGAAATAGA
>SJXQ01010764.1:756150-810613 GCA_006408695.1 Aepyceros melampus
GGAATGCGGGGGTGGGGTGGAGGGGGGCATGGTGGGGGTTTGTTGGGATGGGAACAGGTAATAAATGCACAGGGAGCTACTTCTGGTTTTGCTGCCTGTTACTTTTATTCTCCCTAGTGACTAGACCATCCTCCACTCAACTGCACCTAAACACTCTTTTGCTTAAAATATTTAGGTCAGGCCAGATAAATGGATTCTTTTAGGAAAGGCCCTGATTAATCTCTCTAATTCTTTGCTTTCTCCCAGCAGCATAAATACCAAGCCACAAATTCCTTTGTGTTTGAGCTCCTTGAGGCCATTTGCTCTTGGAGATGATTTCCAAGACAGTGAGGATGGGGTGGGAAGGTAGTGGGTCCTGAAAGACCCCATCACAACCCCTTTGGTCAGTGAAGACAAAGCTGGCATGAGAAGCTTTGCAAAACATCAAATTCAGGTCCTGAGTGGGAAGGAGGAAAGAATATGAAAACAAGGGGGCTGAGAAATACTTTGCACTCCGTTGCCCACAACCCAGCCTGGGCAAAAAGGCTCCCCATGAGCAACCCAACCTGGACCCCTAGTACTTCCAGCCTCCCTCCGCCTATCTCCCGCTTCGCCACTCTCAGCAGCCGACCAAGCTGAATAGACCGATAGGGCTTTAGGGAGCAGATCAAAGCCAAGACTAGCATTCTCGGGTGACCTCCCCCAAACTCTCCGGCCCCAGCAATAGCTGTGAACAGCCTGCGGGAAGCTGTTTCCCAGCGCCCGCGGGAGAGGCCTGGACCAGGAACCCCAGGCACTGCCCGGAGTAACCCCAAACGAGATTTCAAGAGATCTCTCCGTTGGAGCAGCGTTCCCGGGCGTTGACTGCCAGAAACGGCCCGGTCTCGGGAGGTAACCATCACGCCGTTTCTGTACCCCGCAACTAGGCGGTGGAAGGCATTGCATCGCGCCTGGCGAAAGTGAAACAGGACTGCGACTCCTACCTGCGCGGACCGAAGTTGGAGGGTGGAAAGACGCCCCAACCGGTGCGGTCTTGAGGCCCGAGGGCCGCCGGGTCCTCTTCTCGCCTGCCACGGCCCGTGGGTCCTCACGGCTTTAGCCCCTCCCTTAGGCCTCCCGCCCGCCCGTGCCGCCAGCTTTCCAGGGGCCCCTCTGCGCAGTGTATGGGGTTATTTTTACTTTCGGTTATCTAGCTTTATGAAGACTCCACACCACTCATACAGCTAGATAACCAAAGATAACAACCAACCCCGCCTCCTGGCTGCAGTCGCCGCCTCTTCCACGCAGCCGCCTGGCTGTCGCTGCCCACGCCTGTATCGCCGCAGCCTCTTGGTCGCCCACCGGTGGAGGATGGGGAAAGGGTACACTGGGAGAGGGGAAGGACAGAGAGAGAAGCGGAGTGCAAGACAGAAAAAGAGTCAGAGACGCTGCGGTACAGACACGACGGAGACCAAGAAAGGCGTGGAAAGATGCGACGGCCGCTGGTGTCGAAGTCCGGGAATCGCCCCCAGATCTCAGAAGCTTGCGATGCCTGGTTTCCCGCTCCCTATTCGAGCCAGAAGCCAGGGTGCCGCTGGTCCCCGGGAGGAGGGACTCGCAGGCTTTTCGTGCCACCCGGGAAGACTTCAGGGGACCGAGGCAGAGGCCTCGCAAACCTCACGGGGTCTACACTGCCCCCTCCTCTGGAAGATCAGCCGCATCCGATAGCTGAGCCTTGGCTTTCAGCGAAGCCCAAGCCGTGCGGGAAACAGTGGAGCCGACGCCACCACATCTCCCAACTCCCGAGGGCGGTGGAAGCGAAGTGGAGCTCACGCCGCGGGGTCGGGGGGAGGCGGGAGAAAAAGCTGGATCCTAGCCACCGACTAAAAAGGGCAACGGGCAGCGAAATCCCGGGGGCAAAACCCCGGAGGCGTCCCAGTAGGAAACAGGGAAATCCGGCAACCCAAAGAGAGAGGGAAATGGGGGCGGGGAGGCAAGCCGGAGACTCCCTAGCGAGTGTGTCTAGGAGAGGACAGGGAGAGACACCATGCGGGAAGGGTTCCGATAGCGCACCCATGAGATGAGGGAGGAGGAAGAAAACGGAGGGCCGGCTGGGAAGGTGAGCCGAGTCCCTGGGCCCACAGGACCCCCAGAGAAATGGCTTTGTACAAAGAGGTCCAGAAATCACCCAGGGCTGTGAAAATGGCCGGGGGTCCGAAGCCAGAGGAAGTGCCGTAGGTTGGTGGGGGTTCCGATCAGGAATCGGAATCAAGGAGGTTGCGGGAGCCCCGAGGAGGGTGTGGGGGTCGGCCAGCCCCTGTTGGCGGAGGCCCGGGCTCGGAGGCGCCGGATTCCAAGGCGCTAACCCACCTCGTGTCCCAAGCCGGCCAGGCCACTTACATCGAGCCCAGCGTGCCCATCCGTGCTCTCCCTCGCGGTCCTCCCGGCACGTTCCCGCCCGCGGAACGCCATGGCCCTGGGTTTGAGGTGCCAGGGCTCAGCGGGCGCCGGGGTGGAGGCGCCCGCCGGGATCTCAGCCTCCGCGGAGCCGAGGCGAGCAGGGCAGAGCTCACCTCCCTAGCTCCCTCCCCAGCCTCTGCCGCTGCTCTGGCCCGGGCGCGCTCCGGCTCCGGACTTTTCATTCATCCTTTCGTGCTCCCTCCCCAGACCAGCCTCTGATTGGCTTCCCCGAGTCTGACGTCACCGCCTCGTTCTCCCATCGGCTCCGCCCCTCCCCCTTCCCGGGTTGAGCCGGAGCGCGCAATTGGGGCGCCCTTCCCCCCGGAGAACGGTGAAGGGGGTGGAACTACTATGTCTGTGTGCTGATTCTCAGCCTTTTGCTGCCTCACACATTCCCGAGACCTGCCTGCCATCTCCAATCCATTGCCATTTGTGGTTTTGATCTCCAACTTCACTCTTTGTAGGTTCTATATTTTCCATTTTGACCCAAGGTATATTGCCCCAGGTCCAGGGTTCAAGATGGGGAAAGAGATCGGGTGATATCTCCTCAAAAAGGACCAGATTACTGGAGATTCAACCTCTACCGGCCTTCTCGCATCAGAATATCCTTTGTGCTTCTAAGATTCTGACCCATTCCAGACTGTAATTTTAATCTTTTAGGATGGACAGGAACCTCCCTTACTGGTTTTCAACCCAAAACAGCGAGGAAAAGATCCTGGAAGTTTGGGACTCCTACTGGGAGATGCAGGGTGTGAGCGAGCCTCGACTTCATTTTTCACCGTGCAGAAATGAGAATATCTCAGGAACTTGTTCTCAGCACCAAAGTTCCAGGTAGGGTAGGCTGGGGAATCACAGCTGACATTAATCTGGGCAACACACAGAGATTTGACTCAGCCCTGGAGGCCCTCCCTAGCGCTTTCTCTTCCTCCCCCCATCCTGTGCGCCTCCAATCGCGAGCCTGGCACCCTCACCCCAGGTTCCGTCTTCGGGTGTCTGGAGAGCTGGAGTCACAGGGAGAAAAATCATTCTCAGACAAGGTTTTCCGACCTGGATCCCCATCTGGCCAGGAGAATCAGAAAACGGCACACACCGGTCTGCAGGTAGGGTCTGGACCCTCTCAGGTCGGTGGAGCTCTCTGTGATCAAGCTGCGAACTCCCATTTGAGCCACTTTGCCTGACAGGTCGCGAGTTACCCTATCACTCCACCAGCCTCCTCTGGGCTCCTTTTCTAAAAACAGACAAACAAACCCTAAGACTTGGATTCCTGAAGCCAGTCCCTCTGCCTAATCTGGGCTGGCTCCTTTCTACAGGGATCCTACAACAAACGAAGTGCCCTCCAGGGAACCCAGGATTTTCCATCAGACCCAGCCAGGTGGTTTTATCCGCGCCGAGGGCCCGGTTGGCCCGGGTGGGCGGCTGCCTCTGCATAGTCTAGGACAAAGCCCAGCCCGAATGCTATTTGCCTTGGTTAGTTGTGGGTTTCAGTTGGTGCTCCCCTTAAAGACTGGAAAGGCTGAATAACTGCTGCATGATTGTGAGTAGGGTGTGTGTGTGTGTTGAGGGGGAACTTTGGAACAGGACAAAAGCCAGGGACTTGTGTTTCCCCACCAGAGTGACAGTAGGAAGCTGAAGTTGTTGGCCTGATTTCCCAGGTTACAGAACACTAACGGTGGGTCTGTGCTTGGCACACCTTTCACCCCTCTATCCGCCTCTATAGCGTCTCAAGGGCCTTACCCAAGGGAAAGGCTTTCTGGAAATGGCCACACTATCAATTCTTTACCCTCCTAGAACTGAGAGCACACCAGTCAATGGTGGGGTACAGTTGAAGAAAGGCAAACCCTCCCCACTCACAGAGATAGACCTACCCTACTGATGTGCTGCTAAATGCATCCCCTAAATGCATCCTCCATGCCAGGCCCCAGAGAAACAATAGGCCTCTTTGTACCTACAAACCTCCTCAAGTATTTCTCAGTATACCGCCTCACACCCCTTTACAGGATACCTAACATCCTCTTAGCAATCCTAAATAGGGACTACACTTCTTCAAACACACCACCAACTTCCTGTACAAGTATTTCCCCACCTCCCCTCCCATAAGATCCTTTAAAAGCACTTTAAATAAACCCTTTCTGCCCCTCCACCTTCCCCTCACCCACTGCCTGGAGGCTTGGGCCAGCAAGTAAGAAAGAGGCTGTGTTGCTAGCTAGCACTCTCCCCTTTCTTCTCTGTCCCTAATTTCCAATCAAGTCCCCTGCTTCTATGGGGCCCAAGCTTAGCTCCACAATTCCTGACCATCCAGACAGCCTAGCAAGAAATAGTTGGGATCAGTAGGAGCCACACTTTTCCAGAGAGGAGGACAGAAAGGGTTTTTGTTGCCCAACAGAAACCGGCCCTGCCCCAACTTATTGCCCAAATTAAACTCAACTGGATTTTCTAAAAAACCAAGTTCAGGAAAGAAATGAGAACAAATCTAACTTTCTCCAAATAGCTAGATAAAGAGCTAACTACCCTTGTATCTTACTGTGTCTTTGGCTCCTCCAGAGTACCTCAGTCTAAACAGATGTCCAAATATAAGAGAAGGGGGGTGGCACAAAAGAAAACAGAGATTATTCTACATTGTCCTGGTGCTATCTACTTGGAATCCCCCTCTCTGCCTAGATTTCTGATGAAGTAATGTTTTGTTTAGTTTTGTCTGGGTGGACTTGACAACCTGATCTCCCACAGTGCCTTCTCAGAAATGATGATGAGTGGGGCATCTGCCTTTATTCTAATGGAGACAGAGCTACAAGCCGTGAAAGAAGGAGAGAACTCTCCACCATCATGTTAACTGGGGTTGGTTTATATACCAAGCCATGGTGCTCCAGTTTCAAAAAAAGATGCTACTTTGAGGGTAGCAAAAGAGACAGTCCGTCCAGGTCAGAGATGGTTTCATACATATTCAGCTCTATGGTATCTAACACTATGCCTAAAAAATAATGGGTGCCTGATGAATAACTGATGAATTGATAGAAGAATGTGTGTCCCTGTGGGTGCAGCTGCAAGTCTGAGTTTGCCTTCCTGTGGACTGAGCCCATCGTGGGTGGAGAAGGAAGGTATTGACAAAATGTGTGTCCTATGGGATCTGTGTGTGGGTTTGAGAGGGGAGTAGGGGGAGTTGTATGTTAGTGACTATTTGGCAGCTCCTTTGACCAGAGGAGCCCTTTCTACTATGAAGAACTGGATACAGCAGACCTGGGAGAAGCTAACCGCTGGGGCAGAATGGGTGTATTATGTCCCCCTTGCTCTTGGCCCACCAGCCTCAGTCCCTCTAGGAAGGCCTCAGTTGGAGCAGAGCTCTGCTTCCAGCACACAGCACATTCTGCCGCAGCGTTCTTAGAGCAATGGTCTACAGACCCCACCCAAGTCCTTCCAGGGAAATTCTGGCGGACTGAGGAGACAGCACACCAACCCCCTGATGCTGATCTGAGTCTCTAAGTGTCTCAGTTAGCCAAGGAGCATACATGCTTTGCCAGTGCCTGTCCCTGCCCCCACCTCTACAGCCCCGATGCCCACCCATTGTCTGTGTCCCTGAAGAGACCCATGTTAGAAAAACATGGCCTGAATTATGCCCTGTGGATGCAGCTTTTGGATGAATCTTTCTAGTTTGGGTCCCAAAATATATTTTGGCATCATGCCACTCTCTTGAAAATACTCAGGTAATTAAATAAAAAGCATATTTGTTCTTTGTTTCAATTATCAGGTTAGTTTGCCTTGAAGATACAGATGAAAGCTACATTTGGAAGAGGTTGGGTTCAGATATTTCTTTCTTTCTTAGTGGTTCATTATTGTGAACATTATCATTCATTATTCTTTTGCTACAGAATATTTGCATTTTCTATGGGATTGCACCAGATAAAAGCAAGAATTGGCAGTAAAAAAAAAAGAAATAGGGGAGCTGCAAAAAAAATAAAAACAACCTCTATATAGGCAGATGAGTTTAAAGGGAATGGAGATATAATCTGGACGATTTCTCCCCAGAGATACCACCCTTCTCTTCCCACAAAGTGTGTTTCCTCCTGTTCAGAGGCCAGCCTGAGAATTCCTCAGGGCTGGCTAAGCACTGCCTCCCCCGATGGCTCTCAGTTCTCTCCTTCAACTCAACACACCGCTATCTCACTTGCTTGAGAGCCTTATGGAGTCAGGACGGTGACAGAGGTGGTCAGCATAAGCAAATGGTCTCCTCCTCGAGGGCAAAGCATGAACGTGTAAGGGTCTGTGTACGCATACATGCACGCGCATGCATGCAAGCCTATCAACTAAGACAACACAGTGACATATCCAGATATTCGCAGCGGTGCCACCTCCCAGTTCCCACACACCCTGCACACACACCCACGCACAGCTGTTTCGGCTCTCCAGGTCCCTTTCACCACCACCCACACCCCTCTCCTTTCTCACCTGCATCATCCATGTTCCATCCATAACTCTGCTCCTCTACAACTCACTGCCTCCCACCCCACCCCCACCTGCCCTGGGTCAATGGGCCTCCATCTCTGCCCTCAGGAGCCTCAGAGAGAAGGGCAAAGGGCCCCCAGAATCCTCAGGGCCTCTCCTCTCTCTCATGGACTGGGCTCACAGGGTGGCCTTCATTCTTAAGTCACCGTGTTCCATCCCCATTATCAACGACTATCCAGGTCTTCCTACAATTAGAATAGACCCAAATCAGGGCCTGAAAGCTAGAAGAGAGCAGGCAGGGGGTTGAGAGGTATAAGGAACGGGGAAAACCCAGGTGACTGCAGAGCCAGCTTGTTTCTCCACCCCACCCACTAACACCACCATCAGAAACAAACAAATAAGAAAATAAGTACCCCCAAAGCCAAAGGTGGACACCTGCGATGACACCAGAAACAAACGAGGCTGCTGCTTCTCCGCTGCTCTGCTCCTGTCGAGGAGGAGAATGCAAAGGTTAAAGTCTTTTTTGTGGCTCCAATCCTCTCCCTAACACCCCTGCCTCCCTGACACTCTTTCACCAGCAGGGCTCTGGGCTGCACAGGGAGGCAGCTGGAAGAGAAAAGCCTAGATGGGCAGGGAAGGCAGGACCCCTGCCTGAGCTCTCTGGCTCCATCTTGCCTGGATACCTCTAAGCCCATCCTCACAACCTCCCTCTAACTCCCTCCGAAACCACTGGGCCCAGGGATTTGAACTGAGCCTGTGAAGATGTTGTGGCCCTTCTGATTGAACCTAGAAGGGTAATCCCCTGCCCAGTGGCTACCATCTCCTCCCAGATTCCTGCTGCTCATGGTACACCATGACAAAGCACGCTCAGGATGGAAGGAAGGATCTGGGGTCAGACATATATTTTTGTCTATCTAGGTGTAACTGCATTGGAAACTCTAAAGTTCTAGGTACTTAAGACACTGTCAATCACATTATGTCTCCAGCTTTCTTCTCTCTTCTCATCATTACCTATCTATCATCTATACATGCATATCACTAAAGATCCATAAAGACATATCCTGTAGCTACCAATTTTCCCCCTTTCTTCTCCTTCTCTCTCTCACATATACAAAAGGTGTGAACACAAAGCAGTTTTTTTTTTTTTTTTAATTTAATGTTGGGTATGAAACCTCGTCTCAATATTTTATAGTTTACTTTCTCAGTATTTTGCTTTCAGACTAAATTATGATTTTGGAGAATGACACGTATACCACAGGTAGCCCAGGTACTAAAATACTACTCGAAGTGTATTTGTGTGTGTGTGTGTGTTGTGATAAATTAGTGAATCCTTCTACCTCAAACTCAATTTTACAACTACTTCTTCTTTTTAAAGTCAGGAAGATAACATACCTAAATGCAGAGGAAACCAGAAAAAAAGGAAGGCTCGGGGGGGAGCAGGTTTAGGAGTTAAATCCAATCTTGATTTCTAGGGGGGGTGAATATGCCTCTCTCCCCTCTTCTAACATCCATGAATACCCACTTAATGCCCAGCTGCAGCTCTGCCAGCCCATCCATTTCATAAAGGGACATCTCAGTCTGAAATTATCTCCAAACCAAAGTGGGGGCCAACCCCAACTTTGTCTTATTGCTAGACAATAAGCACAAGGGCAATTGAGGAGCCTCTGGCTCCTCCCCCCACCCTATTCACAAAGAGTCATGGGGTCCCTGGAACATTTGTGTCTCTTCTTGCTGACCTGTGCCCCACACCCCACTCTACCCCCTCACACACACACAGTGTACCAGGGGATGTGGTGACAAGGACCACACCCCAGGAGGCATGGGATATGTGTGTGCTCGTTCTGTGGCTGGTAGCCTCAGCCTCTCCCAGACAGCTGGCCTCTGGGGAACCAGAAATAGCCTGCTGGCCTCCAGCCTCTGCCACCCCACGAGGGTCCCAGCCTGCCTCCCAGAAAGCACCGCGCGGGTGGGGACTCCAGATAAGAATAGTGCCTCTTTTCTGCCTCCTCTGACCCTTCTCAAAAAGCAAGAAATTAAAAAGCCACCATCAGATGGGTCTCCTGAGGGCTGGGGCAGTGTTCTTGCCCCTTTCTGAACCTAAGTATCTGCCCCAAAACCTCACTTGCCTTTAAGCTCCCCTCAGCCCCTTTCCCACCTCCTAGCTCATGAGAAAAGCAAAGAGAGGGGGAAATAAAATTAATCTAAATTCTACAAGGTTTCCCCCCCCAATTCTGGTCTCCTCCCTTTTAGAGATATGGCTCCTTCCCCAACCCTCAGTGACCCCAGTCCCTCAGACTTTGTCTGCCCCTAAAACCTGAAGTCTCTGGGGCAGAGAGGAGTAAGAGCCAGAGCAAGGAGAGAAGGTCAGGAGTCTGAATACAGAACCGTTTTTTCTCTTCCCTCACATCTCCACTACAATCTTCCTTCCTGCCTCTCCTCTTGTGCAAGCATTAAGATGTTGGCCCTGTCTGGTAGGGAGAAGGGAGGGGCGGATTAATAGGATCAGTAGCACCGTGACCCTAAAGCCCCCCTGAATCCCATTGACAAACTTAGTGAGCTGTCTCCGGGTTGGCCAGGGCTGGCGGGGAGGAGGGAGACCAAGAAGCGCTCTGGGGCAGCTGGGCAGGGCCCTGCCTCAGCTCACCCCGATAGATAGATGGGGAAGCGGGAGATGAAATCCCACTCTGCTGGCTACACATCACACATTCACGCACACACACACACACACACACCTCTTCCCTTTTGGTCACCCCCTCAATCTTTCCCAGCCTTTCTGTGATTCCTGCACCCGCCTCCATTAGCCAGCAGGCAAAGTAGGAGGGAAGGATGCCCTAACTGCTTTTAGAGGATCCCTTCCCACCCCCAGCCCAGTTGTCTGAGGGGCTAGGACCCTTCCAGATGAATGGCCACTTACCGGCTTCTGGGAGGAGGCACGCTGGCTCGGTGGCCCCTGCCGCTGGCCTGCCTCTTTCTCTGGCTCCTAGCCTCTTGTGGAGTGGAGGATGCGGCTCCGATGACGTAGCATCTGTCTATCCATTCAGGAATTTCGCTTGCCTCCCTCTTTCTTTCTCCTGCTGCTCTCCCTGGAAAGGCAGCAAACAAGGGGTGCTGCCCCTGTCTGGAGACACCCCCCGCCCCCGCCAGATAACAGCCCACTCTGATGAAGCCCCTCCTTCTCCCATCTCATGCCTGTCAGGGAAGGGGTCTTTGTCATCCCCACTCTTTCCCATCTCCTCTACTGTCTTTTCTAACCTGAGGCAGGAAGAAGGGACTAAGGAAAGCTGTTGTTCCTCCAGGACCCCTCATTCCCAAAGGAAGCAAGAGAAAGGGGGTGACGGGATACCCTGTTCTCAGCCTCCTTCCAGTTCTAATTCACCTTGGAACTTGGGAGCGTGATTAAATGATGTGTGTCTAGGGTGGGGAGTGGAGTTGATAAAGAGTGATATAGAAAGAGGACACAGTTTGTCATTTGGAGGGCCAAAGTATTCCAGTCTCCCTTTCCCAAACCTCCCCCAGCTCCCTGTCCTTGTCAGCTCAAGGAATCACAAATCCAGACCTTAGCTGAGGAGAAAGTGGCAATCCGAAGAGGAAGGCTGGGAGCTTGAGGGGGGAACGAGGTGGGGCAGGGTGGTGAAAGCCAGCGCTTGGAAGTCTAGACAAGAGAAGAGGAAGGGTGGGACCACAGATTCAAAGTGGGAGATAAATTATCTTGTTCTGAGGAGAGGAGAGCGACTTGGGGGTTGGTTTCCAGGGCTGGGGTCCCGATGCTTGGTGGAAGCTGGGGCCCAGAATGGTACAATGGTCCGGTCTCTTTTCTCTCTCTCACCCCACCTTCAGCCCCTCCCTTTCCTCCCTCCCACTCTTCCTGGCCTGCATGGGAACTCGGTCTGAGCTCGACGTGACAGACAGCAGGCCTGCATGCTAATGAAGTTTGTCTCAAGTTCATTGTCAAAGCCCCCCCTTCCCCAAGGCCCCCTCCCCTCTTCTCTCATACACAAATCTCCCTCCAACTTTTGTCCCACAGACCTGGAGGCCACTTGAGTCCCGGCTGGCTCCCCTCTCTCACCCTCCCCCACTGCTTTCAGTCTCCCCTCTCCTCACCACCTCCCTCAGCTGGGGCGGGGGCTCCCTTCTCCCTGGTGCCTTCCCAGCCACCTTCTGGCCTGGCCATCCCTAAGCTCTGAAAGAGGGATTCTGAGGGCAAAGGTCAGAGTCTATAGACCCGGTCCTCCTCTCCCCACCCCAAGGTAGGGAGACTTTGTGGAGGTGGGAGAAGATACCAGACAGCCCCCACTCAAGGCTCCCTGCCCCGGTTCTCAGCCCTGTCCTGGCCCAGTCTCCCCACTCCAGCCTCAGCTTCCCCCGCCCCTCATTCCTCCCATTATGATTATTTTGCTCTCCCCTTGATTACATCTGCTTCACTAGCTCAGAAATAAAGATCCTTTGAGACTAATTAAAAAAAAAAAAAAAAACTTTCTAGGAACCTTATTTCCATAAACATACTTTGGGTGGATGCTGATCTGGGTTATGCTCCCCAAGAAAGATGTTCTAGGGACTTCCCTGGGAGTCCAGTGGTTATGATTTCACCTTCCAAAGCAAGGGGTGCAGGTTCAGTCCCTGGTTGTGGAGCTAAGACCCCCACAGGCCAAGGGGCAAAAAAACCCCAAAACATAAAACAGAAGCAAGATTGTAACAAATTCAATAAAGACTTAAGAAAAAAACAAAGGCTCTAAAGCCAGAGTTAGAAGGTGAGTCTCTTTGGCCTCTTAGGTTCTATAACCCATTCCTCTTTCTATCCTGAAAGATAGTTGGAAAAATCCTGAAATGAAAGCAGCTTCACACAGAAAAAGATTAAAAAATATTGCTGCTCAGAGCTACCCCATGTATCTGTTGTCTCCGCAGCTCCAACATCAGCTCCATGTTCTGAGTCAAAGCACCACTCAGAGCTCACTTGATCTCCCCAAGGTGGTGCCATTGTGGAAAGATGTGGGAAGTGGGAGATAACCGGGTTTCTGATTCCATCCCACCCTGCCACCCTCCAGCACTGGGATTTGGGTAAGTTATTTACCCTCTGGGCTTCTATTTTAATATCTACAAAATAGGAATAGTAATACTTTCTTCATGTGGTATTTGTGCAGATTAAGATTTATTTAGCAAGGCAGCTAATATGAAGTCTGGCACAGAGCCCCGTGATCAATAAAGGTAGCAACTCTGGCAGACTAGAACAAGAGCCTTCAAAATAAAAGCTGAACTGTGCTGTGGCCTTGGCCCTGGCATTCAGAAGGGGTTTAGTAAATATTTGCTTTGAGATGTGTATAAGAGACAGACCCCCAGCTCCCCACCCCTTCCCTCCTCCTTCCCTCTAGACCAGGGCTCCCTTTAGCTCCTTTCTCACCGCCTGGAAGACATTGAGTTCCTTGTCTAGGGAGCTGGGGGTTGAAGGGAGGGGGTGCTAGTGGAATGGGGGGGGTCTCTCCAACTCTGGGACGTGTCCAGCAATCCAAACCTGTCCTTCCTTTGTTCCTACAAATCTCTTCATACTGTCACCACCCTCTGGAGTCTGCCTTTCTCCCAGTAACCAGGGGATTGGGGAGGAAGGGGAGGAGGACCCTGAACTCACTCCACCCCTCAATTCCAGAGAAAAGAGGGAGGGGGAGAGAGGGAGGAAAAAAAATTTAATCCCCCCCTCATTAGCCAGAAAGGAAGCAAAAGGGGATAATTATAATTAAGAGCAGACAGCTGTGGATTGCGTCTTTTATGTTCTTCCAAGCTTCCTCCCCACCTCTGCCACTAGCACCCAAAAATCTGCACAACTCCACGAGCATCTTCCCCCTGGTTTCCTGAGAGTCGGGAGCTCGCTAAGAGAGTGAGGCTGGGGGGCGGATTTTGGGAAGGGGGCTCCACTTCCTCTCCCATAACAGCACTTTCGCAGATATTGTGAGAGGCCTAGGAATATGGAGATATTCTCTTCCTATCCCCCAACCTGTACCCCAAAGCGTGGGCCTGTAGGAGGTGGGGGCATTCAGGTAATAATAACTAATTCAATAATTTGGGGAAATCTTTGATTTTCCTAATAAAATAGTTATAACTTACTCATAATGATACTGAGTCTAAGAATATAAATATAACCTAGAATATCTTCTCATTCAGGCTTCTCTTTCCTCCTTCCTTGGAGGGGCCTTTAAACATGAGAGGGGTAATGAAAAGCTGAAAGAGCTAGGGGGATCTCTCAGGGAGTGTGTTGTGTCTAAGAGAGGCTCATAGATTTAAAGTACACAGAAAGGCACACAGATGCATATGTATGTATACTGGATAATTTTCAGGGTGGTGTTGCTAGGCCTAGCTCTGCTATCCTATGTATTTATAGAACTTGATCATAGGCCAGAACAGCAGGGTAATTATAGCAATATTAGCATATATGCAAATCAGGTAACCTATATACGCTGAATGGAAGCAGATTATTATTTATTTCTCTCCCCCTCTCTCCTTCTCTGGTATCAGCTCTGGCTTCTCAGAGCTGCACACCAGCAATTACCTGACATTATAAGAGGGGGTTGTAGCCCCAGAGGAGGGGGCTGAGGGGAATAGGACAAGGAAAAAAAAACCTGCAGGCGGGTTTTATCTCATTTTACTCAATGTTATTCTGTGAAGCTAGGGAGGGGCTCAGTGAGAATACTTTGAATTAACAAAGGGAGGAGATATGGAGAGAGAGACCTGAGAACAGAGACAGATGAAGCCAGAAAAGCCTTGAAGCAATGACAGAGAGGGCAGACCCACAGTGCAGGACAGTGAAGGAGCCAGAACAGAGGGGTGAACTCGCACAGAGCCACCAGGGATTTGGACCTCAGAGAAGACAGGGAGCCGAAAGCCCGAGGGGTGAGGTCTCTAGGTTCACTCAGGGTGGGCTTGGGGCAGCCTGAGGGCTCAGGCCTTCCCCAGGGGCTGCGGGCTCCAGAGCCCAACCCAAGGACAGTACCAAGTGCTCTGCCCTCTTTCCATCACTCAGTAAATGGCAAGGGATCTGAGCAGAAGCATCCTTTACTCCAGCCACCACGGGGTAAGCATAAATGGCCCGAAGAAAGCAATGACAGTCTTAACTTGGTCATTGCTTTTCCTTCATATTGTTCCATGGCTTGCCCTGCGGAGCTGGGTACCTCTTCCTCTGCCTTGCTGGGTGGGATTCTGCTGGCGCATGGCTGCCATGGACCAGTGAGCAGCCGGGATTTCAGAGCCTCACCTATATCCTTCCTTCCTTCTCCACCTTCCTTTCTCACACCAGTGCTGAGCCAGAGCCCTCCACCTCCTGTCTCCTCTCCTCTCCCGGGCTGTGTGGCCATCAGCCCGTTCAGTCCCTGGCTCCCCCTCCCCTTCCCCCGCTAGATCTCCACAGGCTGCCCAGGTCTCTAGGGAGTCACACCACTGCCTCCCTTTTCACATTCTATACCTCTTTTACTAAGACACTATTTATACCAGACCCACACTTGGGAAGTGGGGCCTTCATGGTTGTCGTTGCTTTTCCTTCATATTGCTCCATGGCTTGACCTGCTGAGCTGGGTACCTCTTCCTCTGCCTTGCTGGATGGGATTCTGCTAGCGCATGGCTGCCAGTGGATCAGCGGCTGTATCCTTCCCTCCACTCCACTCAGAAGGAGCCTCCAGCCCCCAGGTGCATTAAGGGACTATCTTTGTTTTGTCCCAAAGCCCTAGATATTCCTGTATCTCCATCGTGTTTTAAATGCCTTTCTCCACATACCACTTATAATATGGCAATCTAGCTGTCCCTGTTTAAAAAAAAAAAAACCTTTCCCTACGTGAGGAAAACTTCAAACGAGGCAATGTGGGGGAGGGGGTATTACCAAACCTGTGGCAGAGTCCACTAGCCAAAACACCTGCTCTCCAGTGATACAACGAAGAAGAGGAGGGGTCCCTGGGAGAAACAGACAGACACCCAGAGAGACAGCTCCAAAAGACTGCAAGGAAACAAAATCTCAGTGTTGTACCTAGATTCTTACCCCCAAATGAAAATGGGTTGTCACATGGATATATCTAGCCCAGCAAGATGGATAGGCTTTATCTCCAGTGACCTCGGCATCTACACTATGCATTTATTTTTGTATCTGCTCCTGGATCTGGTTGCGTCTCTCTGTGGCCATATGATTCAGAACAGTAAGAGAACTGAAGAGGCAGTGAGAGAAAGCGGGACAAATGGAGCAGAGAGAGAAACCGAGAGAGCGCTGAGAGGCAGAGATGCCTCAGAGACAGAAGCCTTCTCGAGAGACAGAGATAGGTGCTCAGAGGCACCAGAAAGCCGGTCGAGAACAGGGAAGACCAGAGGGTGGCAGCCGGCCAGCCCCAGGGGCTGTGCTTTCCATTCTCTATCCCCCATGAGAGACTGGGCATGTGGTCCCCAGCTCTGCCTGTTTCTTCCCCAGGCTCAGCCCAAAATTGGTGAGCAGATCTGCAGCTTCTTCAGGCACATCCTTCATTATGCTCCTGGAGTCGTTTGGACAACGGATCAAATCCTTCCCAGGGCTGCCCGCTTAGACACCATCTCCTGGCAGCCTGGCATTCTGCGATGGGGACTTGGATGGGGACTCGCCTGCCAGTGTTTCTCCTTTGAACGAGAGGCACTTTCCTGCTTCTGTGGTTCTCCTGTACAATAAGGAGGTCCAAACCTATGGAGCTCTGTGTGTGCACCTAAATATCCCTTATCTTCTCTTTTACAAATTTAATCTCTCTGGCAACCCCATTGGACATCCATATTTGCACATTACCCGGTGTGGTTGTTAGGAGCTGTGTGTGGAGTGGATTTGTGTATGGCATGGAAAGGTTTATGTTTTTATCCAGTGCAGTCTATGTGCCAGCTCTCAGGCTCCACCATCCATCGGCCAGGCGGGCCTGGCCACCACTGCTACAGCCCAGGGCATCCTCCAAGCCCAGAACTTCTGAGGTACAAATCAGATCGTTTTCTACCCCCAAAGATCCCCCTAAAGCTGCCAAAATCTCCCCTTTTGATGCGCTGATAATATGTCAGATACATCTGGTTGTCTCACAAACCAGTCTTTCACCACAGAACTCCCATGGTGCCAAACAATCACAGCTGCCCTGGAAAGGAGACAGACCTCGAAAAGAGATTTGGTCTAGCATGCCAGCTTGATAACAATACCCAGGAGCTGGAGAGAGATTTTCTCCTTGACATCTCCCTAGTTGTCTATTGGTACCTATATCTGTATACATGTTACTTTTATTCTTAGAATAGTATATATCTCCTCTGCTCATTTTCACAAAAATAATGGTCTCCATGTGGGCACCTGGCCAAACACCCGCTCTGTGTGGGATATGCGTGGCACGGAATACATCCTGGCACACATATTGCGTGCCTGCTTTATACTCTAACACGGTGCCATTTTCTTGGTGCAGTGCCTGTTTCTGTCTGCTTCACAGAGGGTTCTTTAGGTCTGATGCTCATTTCTGGGGCTCAGGCTCTGAGGTTTGGGCTGGATCCTTCAGCCAAACAAGCTGCCAGTATTCCCCACCTTAGGAGCCCCATAACGTTAGTCCTGGCAGAGCTACTGAACTCCGGGTGGCTGTGTACACGGCCATGGCTGTGCCCGCTGGTGAGGCCAGGCAGGCTCCCTCCCCACTGCCTGGAGCGCGTCTCGGGGTCACCACTGCGCTGGGCTGAGTCAGCACTGAAAGCCCCCTGAGCCGCCTTGTGTGCACAAGTAGGTTTGTGTGTCTATTCGCAGGGCGCTGGTTGGTGTATGTATACTAGGATCACACACACATCCGTACGACTACGCTCTGTGAGTGCTGCGTGTTGTTCGGGGCTGTATGTGTGACATTTGTTGATCTGGGGGTTTGTTGGTGTGTGCAGCGCATGCCTTTGAGTTGGCTGTGGCTCGGCGTGCGTGTGGCTTGCGGACCATGGTCTGCAAGCCCCTGAATCCCAGTGTGCGTGAACCTGTGGCTTCTGTGTGTGAGTTGCGGGTCCCCGGGCCGGGCAAAGCCCGGCGGGAGCACGTCAGTGCGGCCCCAACCGGCGTCCCTGCCTCTTCTCTGCGCTTTAGCGGGCAGCTGCGGTTCCGGCTCCCGCTTCCGACAAAGTCCGAGCTCCGCAGCGGCTCGGGACGCGGACTCGCCAGGCGGTGTGGAGGGGGCTCCGGGTGGGAAGGGCGAGACGTGCTGGCCCCGCGCTCCTTCCCCGGGCGGGACCGCGGACGCCTTCCGACGCGAGAGCCGCAAGGCCGCGGGCGCCTGGGAGAGGAAACGAAAGCCCGGGAAGAGCCGAGGCCAGAAGTGAGCACGAGAAAACAGAGCATCGGAAACAGAAGGGAAAAACAAAATCTATCTGAAAAGAAACAAAACGTTAAAAGAGATAAAATAACACTAAATGATTTTTTTTTTAAAGGAAACATACCTAAGGCATTTAAAATATTAAGCTAAATAATAGAACGGCAGGGAAACAAAATGGAAAAGAAGAGTCTCCAAAGCCCCCGAGGGGAATGGGGGCCTAGACGGGGCGACGCGGCGTTTGAGAGTTTCGGGGATCCAGACGGCTGCGCCCTCTGGAGCCGAACCCGAGGGGCCTCCTGGGCTCTCCCGCCCGCTCCCCGGACCCGGGTCCGGCGAAAAGCCTCGCTCGAAAGTCCGTTGGTCACCACTCCCCGCCGCCAGCAGCGGTGGCGCGGAGGACCGCCTCTGCGCCCCATCTCCACTACTGAACCCACCTCCGCGAGAGATAAAACCAAGAAAGATCCTCCGATTTCCCCCCATCCCCCAACTGGCAGGGTCAGTTCTTCCTAAGGTTCGTATTCTGACCGCGAGGCCCTTGTAGATGTCCCTCTGGGCTCGGGGGGAAAAGCGGAGCCTGGGGAAAACAGGTCTGTTGAGAGCGTGGGGGCTTGAGGGCTTGAGGATCCCTGCCCGCAACTTCGGGGCCCAGTCCCAGGCGGGAAGTCCTGGACTGTGGTGCAGGGCGAGGGGCTGGGTAATGAATAACCAGGAGAAGCTAGGGTGTAAGGGGAGCTAGCAAGACAAGGAGAGGGAAGATGAGAAAAGAGGGGGCCAAAAAGTGGGCGGGTAAAAGAGGAAGCAAGCGATGCGGGAGAGAAGGAAACACAGAGATAAATAAAGGGGAAAAGAAGACGGAGAACGGTGGTGGAAGGGCAGCCAGCCGCTCCAGGGGTTTGGCGGGAGACCCCTTTTCCCCAGTGGCTGGGGGCTGTTTCCCTTATCTTCCAAAGCTGCCGAATTCTACCCTTAGACCCTGGGTTTGCGCAGCTGATGGGGAGGCCATAACAGGGTAGCCTGAAACAGGCTCCAGAGAATTAGGAACGTGTAGACTACGTTCAAGGTGTTTGTGGCTCTCAAAAGCAGAGAAAGGTGACAGAGAGGCTGTGAGGTTGTGGGGAAACTGTAATATCTTAGCACACAGAGAGAGTGCCTAAGAGATGCAACTGACAAACTCAAGTCCTCCAGATCAAGGTGTAGAGCCATTTCTGGAATTTCAGCCACCAAGAGGGTGGCCGAGTTCACAGCTCACCCATAAGAGCCAGCTGACTTCAGTGTCATCAGACTCAGAGGCCATTTCACTCTCAGAATCCCTGAATACCTAGGTACACTAGTCTCTCCCCCAGGCCCCACATCTGTAGACTGGTGGGGAACCTGCTGCTAGGACCAACTTGGCCTTGACCAAGTCATTTCCTCCTTTATAAAAGGAGAGTCTGGGGCTGGGAGTCACCAGTCCTTCCAATGGAAAGATGATCACAGCTAGGAAGGAATGTGACCAACTCAGGTTTGGGGGTCAAACAATCTCACCCCAGAACATTCTGGACTTCATCAGTAAACATACTGTGTATTAATTTTCAGTAGTGCGTGGGCCAACTTGAGAGAAAGCCTCCAGCTGTGGGGGTGGGAGGTGAGGAGTAGGCTTTCTTTCTAAGAAGAAACCCAGGAGAACAGAGAGCAAGAGGGCCTCTCAGGAGGGTGAATAACAAGGCTGAGCAGAGGATGACATAAAGGCAGGACAGCTTGATGGAGGGTGCACGTGTTGGAAGAGCGCAGTCTGCAATGGCAACCCAGCCACTTAACTGGCTGTGTGACTCTAAGCCAGTTGCTTGAACCCTCTGAGCCTCTGTCCTGAACAGGTCACCTAGAGGAGAGGAAACATACTTCCTTGGGTTGTGAACTCAGTGAATTAATGCATGCAATGTGTATCTGTTTGGCCCCTCATAGACACTCAAGAAATAGTAACTTTCTTCCAATCCAGGATTGTTATGTCAATTTTTTGACTTTCATATTTTCTGAGGGAAGGAGGGGGGGCTTGGAAAGTGGGGAATGGCTGTAGCTTGCTGCTTCTTGCTCTGCCTTCTTGTTTTACTCGGTCTACAAATCCTTGTGTCAGCCTCAAATTATCTCAAACAAATACACACATAACAAAGTGTTGGTTTTTTAAAAAAAAAATGATAGTAAAATAAAACATACCTCAATGCATTGGAGTAGCCTGAAATAAAACGCTGCACAAGTGGAGTTCATCCTGGAACCTCCACCAGTTAAGTGCTACTTCCCTTACAATTTAATATACTCGAAAGTGTTGGAATTTCTCTTTGTGACCGAATAATTTGTGCTGCCTTTCTACATGCCCTGCCCCCCCCTTTTCTTACTTACATATTTATTTTCAAAGAATTGTGAGGATTCTATGTATGGAAAAATACACATTTGACTATTTGTATTTTTGTTCTTTAATCCCCCAAGTTTAATCTATAAATTTTGTTACAATTTCAGGCAGATATATGTTCAAGAATGGTTGTAACAATAAAGCTTTGGAAATTACTTAAACGTTGAAATTAATACTACACTTGATCTTAGCAGAAAGGCCGAGAAGTGATAAAATGCTGAAATAAACAACAACATGTTGTACAAATACAAATTTACATATATTTATCAACATGAGTAGATGTCGTAGTATGATGAAATCAAGTTTCAGTCTTAGCTCTGTCACGTAACTGAAGTGGGTGACCTTAGACTAGTCACTGACCCCCTTGCTTTCCAATTTTTCTATTTCCAGTTCCTCACTTAGTTGTTACAAAATCCAACTGACATTCTGCCCATCAAAATTTCTTTATGAATTGCAAAGTGTTGTATGAATGCAAGATATCACACCATACTGCAAATCATGTATAGGACCCGGCCTACCGTGCCGCACCTGGTACTGAATGGGGCTCCCGTGTGCCTCCAGCTCAGCAACCCAGGTTCTCCAGATGGAAGGGATCCTGAGCCTGGAGGCACTTGGGCTCTAGGGGGATTGAGGTGAGTTAAAAGGACGGTTCATTGGGCAGAGTGGTTCATTATCACTTTACCTCCCCATTCACATTTCTCCCTTCTCCCGAATCCCTGCCCCTAGTTGCAGTTTGTCTAGTCCCCCTCCTCTTGGCTTTTCATTTGCCTGGCTTTCAAGTCTATGGAGAGTGGAGGGAGTCCTCCCAGGCTGTTAGCATTGGGGTGGGAAGTGGACTGAGATTACACTGGGAGGGACAGCACTTGGATTCTAAGAATTTTCTCCCAAGGCTGGAGACCCGTTATCAGTCTCTCCCCAAAGAAGAGTTCTTGGGAATGGAAGGGATTGGAGGCACCCCAGCACATCCAGGAGAAGGAGGAGGGCAAAGAAGGAAAAAAGAGGCTCTGAGAGGGCACTGGGAGTATTCGTATTTCTGCGCTCTCTCAGGAGGAGAGGGGCTTCTATCGCTCAGCTAACGAACTTCTTCCCAAATTCTCTGCAAGATTTGGCTGCTCCCAGAGGGGGTCCTTTCTAACAAGGTGCCTCCGGGCCCTGCCCCTCCCTCCCCAGGAGCCGAAGCCGCCAAGGGTTCCTGGAATATAATGGATCATTTTCCAATTTACCAGGGTCTTAGAGATTACGCCGCTAATCCCATCAAAGACCATCTGCTTACATTGTCCCTCCTGAGCTAAAATAAATAGACCCTTTACTCTCTCCACTTCAGCTCCTCTGGGGTATTGTAGCGGGAGAAAGTTCGACAAGGCCCATCCCATTTCCCCCTCCCCCCCGCTGTGGGCCGGACAGAAAGGGAGAAACAAACTTAGCTTGTCTGAGGTGCGAAAGGTCACTTATGCTCCTGACCTGCATTCTTCTCGGGAGCCTGCGACGATGGGAATCGGGGAGCGGGGCGGGCCCGGGGCTCTGGGGGTCTCTGGGGATCAGCCCCCTGCAGAGCTGTGGGACGGCCTGTTCGGTGCCCCATTGGCCTGCTGTCTCAGCTCTGAGGCCGCCTTCCCCCAGCCCATTTTTGGTCTCTCTTTCTCTCTAGTCTCTTCAAGTTTCTCCCACCTGTGACTGTTGGGAAATAATGATTGAATCGAACTTGCATCCCGCCCTTGGCAGAACTATGGCTGGGGAAGCGGACATGAAAATCCACATAGACACTAATTTGATTCCACCTAAAAGTCATTTCTTCTATAGGCTTTTCACATTTATTCTCTTATGTGTTATTCCTCTGTGGCCGAAAGGCTTCATAAATGGCAGAGGGAGAGGCTCCGGAGGAGCTGCATGGGAAGTTTATGGCTGAACCAGGAAGAATATGTATGTGCAAATCAGCTCTAGGAATTAGATCAGGCAAGTTATATATTAAAAGGTGATAACTGCCATAGAAAATAAATGAAATATAAAACGGTGAGAGAGTGAGCGGGTGGGGCTTCACTGAGAAGGTGGCGTTTGAACAAAGATTTACAGGTGGTGAGAGAACTATTCAAGAAGAAATCAGGAGAGTCCTGCACACAGAGAATCACTGGTCTCTTCCCACAGTTTCCTGTGTCCTGTCCACTTCTAACCCATTCTGTCCCTCAGTCATTATTTTTAGCTGTTTTCCAACCTGCTCAAGAACCTAAAGGGCCTCCCAGCAGCCTATCTTGTCATTCACAGGACAATCTGCAGAGGCAGGTCTCCCCAGCTCTGCCAAATAACTCACCACCTGTCTGGGGTAACTGCTCAAAGGTACTTGTTCTCCAGAAGGGGCACACGTTTTACTTTAGAAAGGCAGCGTAGTGACAGGAACAACAGAGACACTGGAGTCAGGATGATCCCAGCTTGAATCATCCCACTCTGCTGCTTCCTAGCCAGGGGATCTTGGGTCTGGCTCCTCAACTCTGACTCTCCGTTTTCCTCATTTGTAAAACAGAGATAATGCCTACATCACAGGACTGCTGTGAAAAATCGGTGAGCTAATACACAGTTCCTGGTGGGCGCTCTGTACAAAACATGGTGCCCCCACCCCACAGAGAAGTTAGAAAGTGCTGGCTCAAGAATTTTAACAGCAGTGTGTAAGTCGCGTGCATAGTTAGGGACACTGGTTCATTCGGCAAATGTGGCTGGATATTTCTATATACAAAGCGCTAAGAGCTACGAAAGGGAATGAGGTACATGCCTTGGTTAAAGAGTGAGAAGGACACATATTATTGGTATACGTTGCAGGACGTGATATGCACTCAGGAAACGAAATAGAAATTTGAAGGGGAGAGTGAGAGAGAAAATTCAGTCGGGGTAATGTGGAATCAGGAAGGTTTCCTTAAGGGATGGCATGAGCTGGGCAGGCCTTGAAGGATTAATAATGGGCCTGAACATGCAGAATGTAGGGAAAAGGAGAGAATGGGAGAGACCATGCTTGATGATAATGCATATCAATAGATAATACCTATCAGTAAGGTTTGAACATTTAGGTGATCATGAGCACATTATGGTCTTTGTCTTTATGAGGGGAAGAATCACATCCAGATCAGGAAAGATGAAGAATGCTACTATTCTTCGAACTGGCTTCATCTGAAGCGAGATACTCACATATAAGATAGCACTGAAAAAAGGATAAGCCAAAAACAGTGAAGGGGCTTTGTAATATGTAAGGGGCGTGACTCTGGGCAGGTTCCTTCACCTGTCTCATCTTCAGTTTCCTGCTTATTAAGTAAGGTGAGAATGACATTTACTGCACAGAAAGTGAGGGTTAAATGAGATTATATGAAAACACCTACTAACTAACGTGCCTGACACATGGAAAAGATAAAATTTGATATGTCTTTATTTAATAGGCATCATGGGGCTTCCCTGGTGGCTCAGAGGTTAAAGCGTCTGCTGCAATGCGAGTAACCTGGGTTCGATCCCTGGGTCGGGAAGTTCCCCTGGAGAAGGAAATGGCAACCCACTCCAGTATTCCTGCCTGGAGAATCCCAAGGACGGAGTAGCCTGGTGGGCTACAGTTCACGGGGTCGCAAAGAGTCGGACACCTGACACAACTGAGCGATTTCACTTTCTTTCTTTCACTTTCATGTAGAAGAGGGGCAGACTAATAGTGGAGAAGACGACATGGTGAATGGAAATAGGGAAACAGATTAAATTGGTACGAAGAAGAATAAAGGGGCAGAAAAGACCAAACAAAGAGAATATTTGGTCAAGAACGGCCACCCAGCAAAGACAGAGAAGAAAGAATTTCTGATCTGAGTAAGAGATTGAACTAGCTGTTTCAAATATTCCTTCCAGTGCCAGGATTCTAACAAAAAGCAGTCATTGTGTCAGCTTAAATTGAAAACTATAAGCTTCCTTGAAAGTTCCATGAAGGCAGGAATCATGGCCATTTAACTCATTTCTCTATCAAGTGCCCAGAAGAGTATATAATAGGCATCTGATAAATATTTGTTCAATGAATGAATAAATAAGTGCTCTGTTTCAAATGCTTTGTATGCATTATTATAAAGACAGTAAGTGTTACAGTTCAAAGGAAAAGCATGGGAAGAAGTGAGGTCTGGAGGAAATAGGAAGAGTCAAGGAGTCACAGCCCATAGACAGAGAAAACAGGATAAGATGGGGCCTTTGTTCTACTGTGCTAAAGGAAGTCTGGAGGGGCATCCCTGGGCTGCACATCCACGGATGGCCACTAACATAGGAGGTTGAACAGAGCAATAGGAGGAACAGAAATGATTAGAAAGGGGAATTTTGTCTTAGAGTTACAAAACCAAGAAGAGTGAAGTAAGGAAAAGGCAGCATCTTTGCATGCACCGGGATGATGTTCATGATACAGAAGACTCGCATTATGGTGGCGACGGTTCCTGCTTTGTACCACAGTAGCTATTGAGATGGAGGTTTAACCAATGGCCCCCCACTTTTAGCAGAGCATTCTTCCCTGCAGCAAATAACTGATTCTTAATGGGAGGATGAAATGAAAAGTCAACTAACATTCCTGACTTCTGCTTTGCTGAGAAATGCTCTGGGTTCTGCAACTCGCTCCAGTAGTCTTGCCTGGAGAATCCCCATGGATAGAGGAGCCTGGCAGACTACAGTCCATGGGGTCGCAGATTCAGACATGAAGGAGCGACTAAGCACAGCATAGCACAGAGAAATGCAATGGGCTTTCCATCTTTGGAGAAATTGAAGGAGAGATGTCTGAGGTATCATTAGGCAGGAATGGATGAGGCACTAACTTCCTCAGTGTACTATTATTTGATTTAAAAATAAAAAGATTCCTGACACATTCCTTCCCCAATCACTCTAGATTGGGAGTCCTGTCTGAATGCCTCCTTATCCTAATCCAGATTTTTCATGCAGTGTTCTGAATTTTCTCTTTTTTTATGCCCTTTTAAAAGTTGGAAAACTCCAGCCTAGGGCTATTGGAAACACCTCTAGGAAATATGTATTTTATTCCCCTTAAAATTTTTTCTTCCCTGCCTGTTTTAGTGTCTTTACCATTAGAAAGTGTCATTTGAAATATCTTGGTAGGGAAATGAGGTGCCCCTCCTCATCTTTCCGTTTCTTGCCTTGTGCTGCCACCTAGTGTCCTAGAGCTTCAAATACCTTACCCCAGGGAGGGATCACGTTCATTCATTCATTCACTCACTCATTCACTCTTTTATACATATTCAATCCCGTGGTCGGAGGAGCCTGGTAGGCTGCAGTGCATGGGGTCGCTGAGAGTCGGACACGACTGAGCGACTTCACTTTCACTTTGCACTTTCATGCATTGGAGAAGGAAATTGCAACCCACTCCAGTGTTCTTGCCTGGAGAATCCCAGGGACGGGGGGAGCCTGGTGGGCTGTCGTCTATGTGGTCGCACAGAGTTGGACACGCTGAAGCGACTTAGCAGCAGCAGCAGCAGCAAAAATTAACTGCCCCGCATGGCTTGTGAATTTTAGTTCCCCAAACAAAGATCGAAACTGGGCCCCCAGCAGTAGAATCATGGGGCCCTAATCACTGGCCCACCAGGGAATTCCTGATATAGTCATTGTTTTATTCACAGATTCCCAGACTCTTGGGACCCCATGGACTACAGCCCGCCAGGCTCCTCTCTTTATGGGATATTCCAGGCACGAATACTCAAGTGGGTTGCCATTTCCTTTTCCAGGGGATCTTTTCGACCCAGGAATTGAACCCAGGTCTCCTGCATTGCAGGCAGATTCTTTACCGACTGAGCTATGAGGGAAGACCCAGGTTCCCTTAAACTTTCAGCAAACATACGCTAAGCCTCCTCTCCGGCCGATTTGGAGCTAGTCACCCTATCACGTCACTAGTTTCTATGTGTCCTTGCTTCCATGCTGCTCTAGACAGTACCCTCTCTGCTCTTTTTTCCCCCGTTGAAAAGAGGCTCCAGCCTTTCTCTAAACACTCCAGATAACCTCAATTCTTGAAAAGAGGCTCCAGCCTTTCTCTAAACACTCCAGATAACCTCAATTCCAATCCCTCTTGCTATGGTTGAAACTCATTCTTTTTTTGTTAGCAGAGGCGGATTAACAGTGCTCTGGATTCCCTTCCTGATCATGAGTTTCCAACCAGAATTGGTGGGCCAGAACCGATGGGAGTGAAGAGCACAGACCACAAAGACAGCGGAAGGGAGCCACGATACAGCATGAGAGTAGACAAAGATGCAAACTTTGTGGCATGTTATAGCTAATAAATAGTGGCAACATATGTCGGGATATTTGATTTTTATAACAACCTAGTGAGGCTCACAGGGCAGGTGTTAGTGTCCCCATGTCACAGGTTAGGAAACCGATGCTTAAGAAAGTCAAGCGGTTAGCTAATCAGTGGCAAAGCTCAGTAAGTCACAGGTCTCCTAGCTCTCATCCAGGGTTCATTCCTTTAGAACAGGCTGTCTGAAAGAAGAGAGTGGAAATGTAACACTAGAGAGCCCCATGTATGCCGGGAGGAGGGGGGAGAAAGAGATGGCAGTGGTGGCATCGCAAAATAGCACACTACCCAGTGACAAGCTCTAGAGGGGAGTGTGCGTGGCCAGCAGACTCAAGCCAAGTTTTTCCTGCGAGAGTTGGAACTTCTTTGGCACCAATACTCCTCCTGTTGGCCATGCTTGGCTATGGCACTGTCCTCCTCCACAAAGAGGAGGAAGGGGAGGAAGGAGAGCAGGGCTGGAGGGGCTGACCTGGGCTGGAAAGAGAAGCTAGCAAGGAGTATCATTTAATCTACACTAATGTGGATTTCCAGAAAGACAGGCACATTCATACTAAAGTATAAATAGATTAAATCTATCTTAAGTGTATTTTATATATTCTTACTATCACTATCACAGGACTGCAGCCATGAAATTAAAAGACGCTTGCTCCTTGGAAGAATAGCTATGTCAAACCTACACAGCATATTTAAAAGCAGAGACATCCCTTTGCCAACAAAGGTCTGTATGGTCAAAGCTAAAGCCTCTTGTTGAAAGTGAAAGAGGAGAGTGAAAAAGTTGGCTTAAAGCTCAACATTCAGAAAACGAAGATCATGGCATCTGGCCCCATCACTTCATGGGAAATAGATGGGGAAACAGTAGAAACAGTGTCAGACTTCATTTTTTGGGGGGCTCCAAAATCACTGCAGGTGGTGACTGCAGCCATGAAATTAAAAGACGCTTACTCCTTGGAAGAAAAGTTATGACCAACCTAGATAGTATATTCAAAAGCAGAGACATTACTTTGCCGACTAAGGTCCATCTAGTCAAGGCTATGGTTTTTCCAGTGATCATGTATGGATGTGAGAGTTGGACTGTGAAGAAGGCTGAGTGCAGAAGAGTTGATGCTTTTGAACTGTGGTGTTGGAGAAGACTCTTGAAGAGTCCCTTGGATTGCAAGGAGATCCAAGCAGTCCATTCTGAAGGAGATCAGTCCTGGGATTTCTTTGGAAGGAATGATGCTAAAACTGAAGCTCCAGTTCTTTGGCCACCTTATGCGAAGAGTTGCTCATTGGAAAAGACTCTGATGCTGGGAGGGATTGGGGGCAGGAAGAGAAGGGAACGACCGAGGATGAGATGGCTGGATGGCATCATGGACTCAATGGAAGTGAGTCTGAGTGAACTCCTGGAGTTGGTGATGGACAGGGAGGCCTGGCGTACTGCGATTCATGGGATCGCAAACAGTCGGACACGACTGAGCGACTGAACTGAACTGAACTGATGATTCTTTCGGCAGTCATGTACAGATGTGAGAGTTAGACCATAAAAAAGACTGCACACCAAAGAACTCATGCTTTCAAACTGTGATGCTAGAGAAGACTCCTGAGAATCTCTTGGATAGCAAGGAGATCAAACCAGTCAATCCTAAAGGAAATAAACCCTAAATATTCATTGAAAGGACTGATGGTGAAGCTCCAATACTTTGGTCACCTGATGCAACCAGCCAACTCATTGGGAAAGACCCAGCTGCTGAGAAAGATTGAGGGCAGGAGGAGAAGGGGATGAGATGGTTGGATGGCATCTCAACGGACATAAATTTGAGCGAGCTCTGGGAGATAGTGGACAGAGAAGCCTGGTGTGTGGCAGTCCATGGGGTCACAAAGAGTCAGACACGACTGAGTGACTGAACAACAATTATAACTACAATGCCTAATATTTATTAAGCTCTTCATCTTTGCTAGGTACTGTTCCAAGTGCCTTAGTTGCATTATGTTGCCTTCTCACAACTCTATGAGGTAATTACTCACAGAGACTCCAAGAGGTTAAGCAACGTGTGCTGAGTCATACTAATATGTGCTGGGACCAGGGCTGACTCTAAAGCCTGGAACATCACTTCCTTCTACCCAAGACTAGGAATAGAAACTGACTGTGTAAAAGTAGGCAAGGTTTATTTACATCAGAATCCAATTGGAGAAAATAACGTTCTTAGGGGTATTTCTGACCTAGTCCAGTTTCCAAGAATGACTCCCTCTTGCAGGGCCACTCAGTCCAGAAACTCAGCATAGCAGCTCACCTGATAGCCTGGGCTGGGAAGTTGAAGGATCATCAAGTAGGGACCATGGACTTCTCTGGTCCAGTGGCTAAGACTCCATGCTCTCAATGCAGGAGGCCTGGGGTTCAATCCCTGGTCAGTTCAGTTCAGCTCAGCCCATTCACTCAGTCATGTCCTGCCATGGCCCCATGGACTGCAGCATGCCAGGCTTCCCTGTCCTTCACCATCTCTGGAGCTTGCTCAAACTCATGTCCATCCAACCATCTCATCCTTTGCCATCCCCTTCTTCTCCTGCCTTCAATCTTTCCCAGCATCAGGGTCTTTTCCAATGAGTCAGTTCTTCACATAAGGTGGCCAAAATATTGGAGTTTCAGCTTCAGCATCTGTCCTTCCAATGAATATTCAGTACTGATTTCCTTTAGGATTGACTGGTTGGATCTCCTTGCAGTCCAAGGGACTCTCAAGAGTTTTCTCCAACATCTCAGTTCAAAAACATCAATTCTTCGGCACTCAGCCTCCTTCACAGTCCAACTCTCACATTCATACATGACTACTGGAAAAACCATAGCCTTGACTAGACGGAACTTGTTGGCAAAGTAATGTCTCTGCTTTTCAATATGCTATTAGGTTGGTCATAGCTTTTCTTCCAAAGAGCAAGCGTCTTTTAATTTCATGGCTGCAGTCACTATTTGCAGTGATTTTGGAGCCCAAGAAAATAGTCTGACACTGTTTCCACTGTTTCCCCATCTATTTGCCATGAAATGATGGGACAGGATGCCATGATCTTAGTTTTCTGAATGTTGGATTTTAAGCCAACTTTTTCACTCTCCTCTTTCACTTTCATCAAGAGGCTCTTCAGTTCTTCACTTTCTGCCATAAGGGTGGTGTCATCTGTATATCTGAGGTTATTGATATTTATCCTGGTAATCTTGATTCCAGCCTATGCTTCATCCAGCCCAGCATTTCACATGATGTATCTGCATATAAGTTAAATAAGCAGGTCTTGTAGGTCTTCATAGAACCATTCAACTTGAGCTTCTTCAGCATTACTGATCAGGGATAGTATTGGATTATTGTGGTATTGATTGGCATGCCTTGGAAACGAGCAGAGATCATTCTGTCATTTTTGAGATTGCATCCAACTACTGCATTTTGGATTATTTGTTGACTATGATGGCTACTCCATTGCTTCTAAGGGATTCCTGCCCACAGTAGTAGATATAATGGTCATCTGAGTTAAATTCACCCATTCCAGTCCATTTTAGTTAACTGACTCTTAAAATGTTGATGTTCACTCTTGCCATCTTCTGTTTGACCACTTCCAATTTGCCTTGATTCATGGGCCTAACATTCCAGGTTCCTATGCAAGATTGCTCTTTACAGCATTGGACTTTACTTCTATCACCAGTCACATTCACCAGTGGGTGCTGTTTACACTTTGGCTCTATCTCTTCATTCTTTCTGGTGTTATTTTTCCATTCTTCTCCAGTAGCATACTGGGTTTCTACCAATCTGGGGAATTCATCTTTCAGTGTCCTATCTTTTTGCCTTTTCATACTGTCCATGGGGTTCTCAGACAAGAATACTGAAGTGGTTTGCCCTTGGCTTCTCCAGTGGACCATGGCCTGTCCATCTTGGGTGGCCCTACACGGTGCCTTACAGTTTCACTGAGTTAGACAAGGCTGTGGTCCATGTAATCAGTTTAATTAGTTTTCTGTGATTGTGGTTTTCATTCTGTCTGCCCTCTGAGGAATAAGGATAAGAGGCTTATGGAAGCTTCCTGAAGGGAGAGACTGACTGTGGGGAAAACTGGGTCTTGTTCTGGTGGGCAGGGCCATGCTCAGTAAATCTTTAATCCAATTTTCTGTTGATGGGCGGGGCTGTGTTCCCTCCCTGTTGTTGGACCTGAGACCAGAGGATGGTGGAGGCAATGAAGATAACAGCGACCATCCCATGCACACACTGCTGCACTCAGTGCCCCCAACCCTGCAGCAGGCCACTGCCGACCCACGCCTCTGTCGGAGACTCCTGGACACTCACAGGCAAGTCTGGGTTGGTCTCGTATGGGGTCATTGCTCCTTCTCCTGGGTTCTGGTGTACACAAGGTTTTGTTTGTACCCTCCAAGAGTCTGTTTCCCCAGTCTTCTATAAGTTCTGTAATCAAATCCCACTGGCCTCCAAAGTCAAATTCTCTGGGGGTTCTCAGTTCCTTTGCCAGATCCCCATGTTGGGAAATCTGTTGTGGGTCCCAGAACTTTCTTAACAGTGCATTACTTTTTTTGGTATCATTGTTCTGCAATTTGTGGGTCATCTGCTTGGCGGCTCTACGGTGGGGTTAATGGTGACCTCCTCCAAGAGAGCTTATGCCACACCCAGGCCTGCTGTACCCAGAGCCCTTGCCCCTGCAGCAGGTCACTGCTGACCCTTACCTCTGCAGGAGACACTCAAACACTCCAAGGCAGGTCTGGCTCAGTCTCTGTGGGTCTCCTGGTGTGCACAAGGTTTTGCCTGAGCCCTCTGAGTGTCTCTGGTGGGTATGGGGTTTGATTCTAAATGCGATTTTTGCCCCTCTTATTGTCTTGCTGGGGCTTCTCCTTTGCCCTTGGACATGGGGTATCTTTTTTTGGTGGGATCCAACATTCTCCTGTCAATGATTGTTCAGCAGTGAGTTGTAATTTTGGAGTTCTCACAGGAAAAGATGAGCGCACGTCCTTCTACTCCATCATGTTGGACAATAAAGAATCGCTGGTCAGGGAACTAAATCTCACATGTTGTGATTAAGACCTGCAGCAGCCAAATAAATAACTAGAAAATAAATGTTCTTTTAAAAAGGAGAAATGATCAAGTGTTTATTCAATTGGTTCAAGTCGGCCAAACTAAAATTTACACACAGTACATAACTACTTAGGCCACTCCCTACTGTGAGGCAGAGGAAAAGGTGGGGGACACAGCTAAGAAACAGTACATAGCCTTTAAGAATGTAAAAGACTAGTCGGGAAGAGGAGCACTTACAAAAATGTTTCTGAGACAAGGAAATATATGATGAAGAAAAGCAAAAACTACTGAGTGAGGATTGCAAGAGGCAGAGTTAAATGTCTCCTGAGGGATTTGCCAGGGTTTTAGGTAGGAAATGGGCTTCCCTGGTGGCTCAGATGGTGACGAATCCACTTGCAATGCAGGAGATCTGGGTTCAATTCCTGGGTCAGGAAGACACCCTGGAGAAGAACACTCCAGTGTTCTTGGCTGGAGAATTCCGTGGACAGAGGAACCTGGCAGGGTACTGTCCATGGGGTTGCAGAGTCAGGCACAATTGAGCAACACTTTCAACTTTACAACAATTTAGGTAGGAGATGGCATCTGAGATGGGCTTTCAGTGTAGTAGGATTTTAACAGACACATATGAGAGGGGAGTTTAGATAAGGAAGAAAAGGAATTGAAGAGGAAAGCAATAACAAGAACAAAGACTGGGTTGGAGGGGGGTTGGTGCAAGGCACACTGAAAGCTCCTATTCTTGATTAGATGGAACAGAAGCTCACAAAGAGCACTGGTGTGATAAAAGGCTGACATTAGAGGGTGCAGAGCCATGGGTTCCAAACTAAAGAGTTAGTACCAAGAGCCTTGTTTTTATGTACCTGATTCAGCACCAAGAGCCTTGCTTTTACTTACAAGGAGTGATATGTTTATTTTTAAACTTTACTTATTTATGGCTGCACTGTGTCTTCACTGCCATGTGCCAGCTTTCTCCAGTAGTGGCACACAGGCTTCTCACTGCGGTGGCTCCTCCTGTTGCAGAGCATGGGTTCCAGGCATGCTGGCTCAGTAGCTGTGCGTGGGCTTAGTTGTCCCTCAGCATGTGGAATCTTCCTGGACCAGGGATCGAACCTGTGCCCCTGCACTGGCAGGCAGATTCTTAACCACTGGACCACCAGGGAAGTCCAGGAGTGATATGTTGAAAACTATGCTTTAGAATGAAATCTGTCAGTGATGGTTGAAGAAGGTTTGCTGATTCCCAGGCAAAAGGAATGAAGGTTGACTGAAGAAGTTGGTGCAGAGACAAAGAAGGGAGAGATGTAGAGTGAACATGCAGAAATTCAGGCGGCCTGGAAACTGAGTGAATGTAATAGAGAGCAGGAAGAGAGGATGTGACGGAATATCACATAGAGGCTTTAGCACTAGCTATGCTCACTGAGCACCAGCTCCTTCTAGTAGTTTCCTCGTCTATAACAATGGGAATAGCACATCAGTAATACATAAATATTGTAAGAGGACTGGACTTGTCTGTGTATGGAAATCTGGCATACAGTGGGTATTAAACACATGGTAGCTATTAGATTATGATTTTGAACACGATGACTGAAAGCACAGTGACAGCATGGACTAAAATGGGAAACATAGTGGGAGAGCAGGTTTTTCTAGGTGGGGAGGGGAGAGGGTCGTTGTCTCACAGATTCATTTCAGGACCTGTGGCATCTGAGCAGTCACATCCAGGTGGAGCTGCCTAGCAGCCATTTGGGTCTGGAATTCAAGAGAAAGACTGAATCATCGATGTAAAAAGATTATTGAAGCCACAGAAGTAGGTGAAAAAACCCAAACAGAGAGGGAAGAGAGAGAAAAGAGTTGAGGCACATGAACATCTAGAGGAATGAAGACTCACAGATGTTCTCCTGGAGAGGAGAACTAGGAGAGGGCAGAACCGCAGCCAGAGGATGGCCTCAGGATGGAGGCCATGGTTCTGCATCACAAGCTGCCGAGAAGTGAAGGGAGAGAACAGAGACCAGGACTCTCAACACAGCCTCGAGCTTGGGACCTCGAAGACTGTTGTCATTTCAGGAGAAAAAGGGGCTGGGACACATAATTCAAGAAGTGAGAGGTAAATAAGAGTCAAAAGACAGACTTCCCTAGTGGCACAGTGGATAAGAAATCTGCCAATGCAGAGGACACGGGTTCGATCCCTGGTCCAGGAAGATTCCACATGCTACAGAACAATAAGCCTGAGTGCCGCAACTACTAAGCCTGTGTTCTAGGGCCCACGAGTCACAACGACTGAACTTGCATGCTCTCACTACTGAAGCCTGTGTGCCTGAAGACTATGCCCTGCAGCAAGAGAATCCACCACAATGAGAAGCTCAAACTCCACAGTGAAGAGCGCCCCCACTCTCCACAACTAGAGAAAGACTTGCGCAGCAACTAAGACCCAGTGTGACCAAAATAAACAAATGCATTTTTTAAAAAGAGTCAAAAGACATTTCTTGATTTCTCTTTAGAAAAGTTTTGATGATGAAAAGAGGAGAAAAGAAGGTAGAAGTTTGAGAAAGTAAAAAGGTTAATGGAACTCTTTTCTTTCTTTCTTTTTAAACTCACTTCTTGTGTAGGAGAGATTTAAGTATATTCGCTGGCAGAGGAAAGACATTAATACTCTATTGATGGGAGATATTGCTAAAATAAAGCAAAAGTTCTAGGGGAAGAGGGAATGGCAGGAGTGCTTTGGAAGGGTCAGCCTTCAAGAAGGAGAAAAAAGAACTTCTCAGAGACAACAACTTAGGAAAAGAGGGAGATAAAGGAAAACACTAAAGAGTTCCCGAAAACATACTTTGGGAAATCATATAGAATAGCCTAGAAAGCACTGTGCACAGGGCAGCAGAAGTCAGGCTAGAGGCTCAAAGAAAGGGCGGACGGTTAAGGATCAGCTCTATGGGAGACTTGCTGCAACTTTCCCCATGGTGTTTCAAGTGAGTTATGTATCTCAGGAGAGTTGTGAGAAGGAAAGGATAAATGATCCGGGGGAAAGACAAGGGCTGAGAATTGGAGGGCCAAATACAATCTATTAAATCAGCAAAACTTAAAGGTGTTAATATCCAGTGTTAGCAGAGGTACAGGCAAATGAATGTTACTATATACTTCTAGCACAACTTTTCCTGAAGGCCAGTGTGGCAATATGCATTAAAAACTTTTCAAACACACATACTCTTTGGCCTTCCATCTTCAGTTCTAAGTATTAAATCTAGGGAAATAAAATGTGCACATATGTCCAGTGCTATTTATAATTGAGTGAGGGTGGTCTCTGGTGGCTCAGATGGTGCAGTTCAGGAGACCTGGGTTCAATCCCTGAGTGGGGAAGATCGCCTGGAAAAGGGAATGGCAACCCATTCCAGTATTATTGCCTGAAGAAAATAATGGAATAAAGGGAACAAACAGAATTTTCAATGGGGTGATAGAATACAGTATATGTGTAGGAGTTAATACTATGCAGACACTAAAAATTTAGAAAAGCATTTACTGACATGATAAAATGATCATGACATTAGTAAGTGAAAAAAAATACACAAAATATGTGTGTTCCTAGTCTTTTAAATGTTTGTCTACCTACAAACACATTTGGAGAAAGAGAGAGATGAAGACATGTATCTGGCTTGGGCAACAGAGAAAGCACTGTGATTATTAGCTATGATAAGCAACTTAGGAGAAATTAAATTTCAGTCCTGGAGATACTGAATTCCTGTTCAGTTTAATCAGTGAAATTCCTCAGCAATGTGTTATATAGGTAGCTGGATACACAGATCTAAAGCTCAAGAGAGAGATTTAAGCTGCTGACCTAGACTGGAAGTTGTCAAATTTAGGTGGTTGCTTAAACTTCAGGAGTAGGTGATAATTCCCTGTGAAAGAGTAAAGAAGGAGCAGCCAAAGACTAATCCCCCACCCCGCAAGAAACAATACACAGTGAGCAAAAGGAGTATAGCCAGTAAAGAATAATGTCTATAGGATCGCCAACCAGCTGTAGCTCTGTTAGCCCACCCCGTTAGTGAAGACATGGAACCTTGCTTCCATCCTACTGACAAAATCCACAGGAGCGCTCCGACATCACCATTCCCACCTCAAGTGTCTGTATATAATTATGACCTGTCCCTTTAACCCTTCTGGCTACTTCAGAGAAGGAGACTTCCCACTTCCTTGCAAAGGCCAACCACTCTCTTCAATTAGCTGATTTCTCAACTCTCTCCCATCCCCTCCAATGATACATGCTGAAGTGTTCCATTTCTCAAGCATTTTCAACATCTCCCAAGTTGCTGGTTTTGTCCCCTTTACAAAATATGCCACAACAGAATTTTCTCACTCTTAGGAACTCCAACTGGCACTATTTCTCCAATAATTCCTGCTTGATTTTTCTTCCCTGTAGTGCCAAACTTCTCTGCAGATTTATACTCTCTGTCATCACTTCACAAGACCTTTTATTCATAAACCATAGCAATATATCTACCAATTCCCTCTGTTGAAACTATCCTCTCAAAAGTTACCAATAATCTCCTTATCTTAAAATCTAATGGGTTTCATTTGGCCTACATAGTTTTTGAACTTTTTGTGAGTTTGATGATGCTGACCATCCTTCTTTGTCCTTTTTTCTCTTTTCGACTGTTTATTCTGGTGTCTACTTCCATAGTTTTATTTATTTTTAAACATTTGTTTAAACATTTTAAACACTTGTTTCTTGGGCTACACCAGGTCTTAGCTGTGGCATGAGAGGTCTAGTTCCCTGCCCAGGGATCGAACCCAGGCCCCTGCATTGGGAGCATGCAGTCTTAACCACTGGACCAGCAGAGGAGTCCTTGTTGTTGTTCCTTGTAAACACCACTGCTGGAGTGCTCTGTCCTGCTCTGGACTTCAGAGGTCTGCCACACATCAATTGTTCTAAGACTTCTAGGTCATCCTCACTCCACTCCTATGTTATAAGCCTTGTTTCCAGGACACCTTGCCTACTTCTCTCTTGGACAATCTTCTGTGTTTAGAGAAGGTCATCCTTCAGGAGCTTCCTGAAAAGTGACCATTATTCTTTGTTGAAAACAGTTCCTAGTTTGGTTCAGTAAGCATTAATGAACACCTGGTAGTTAGGTGCTAAGGATAATAACTGATCTCTGAGGAGTTTAGCCCAGATGGAGCATTTCAGTGAATTTCACAATAGAGACTTTTGCCCTGGTCAGAAAGTCTTCAATGGAGAGTGGAGGCTGACCTCAGACTACAATGAATTGAAGAGTGAAGCCAACTTATAATGAGAAAGAGAGAACAAAAATAAGAAATGCAATTAATTCTGTTATGACATTTGTTGGAGAAGGAAAAAGTACCTAGATGGAATGACAGGACAATGGAGCAGTGGAGAGACTTAAGCATGTTCTTAGACTGAAGGAAAGATGCAAGTAGAAAGGGAAAAGTTGAAATCAGAAAAGACAAGGTGATAACTGATGGGGCAACACCCTGGAAGTACCAAGTAAGTTGGGATTGGTATTATAGAATTAGTATGAACAGGAGCCTCTTCCACTAAAATTATACTTAAGCATGTAATAGAGTAGCCATCATAGTCAACAAAAGAGTCCAAAATGCAGTTCAGTTCAGTTCAGTCGCTCAGTTGTGTCCGACTCTTTGCGACCCCATGAATCGCAGCACGCCAGGCCTCCCTGTCCATCACCATCTCCCAGAGTTCAGTCAGACTCACGTCCATCGAGTCCGTGATGCCATCCAGCCATCTCATTCTCGGTCGTCCCCTTCTCCTCCCGCCCCCAATCTCTCCCAGCATCAGAGTCTTCTCCAATGAGTCAACTCTTCGCATAAGGTGGCCAAAGTACTGGAGCTTCAGCTTTAGCATCATTCCTTCCAAAGAAATCCCAGGGTTGATCTCCTTCAGAATGGACTGGTTGGATCTCCTTGCAGTCCAAGGGACTCTCAAGAGTCTTCTCCAACATCACAGAATGCAGTAGTTGGATGCAATCTCAAAAACCACAGAATGATCTCTGTTCGTTTCCAAGGCAAACCATCCAATATCGCAGTAATCCACGTCTATGCCCTGATCAGTAATGCTGAAGAAGCTGAAGTTGAACGGTTCTACAAAGACCTATAAGACCTTCTAGAAGTAACAGCCAAAAAAAGATGTCCTTTTCATTATAGGGGACTGAAATGCAAAAGCAGAAAGTCAGGAAATACCTGGAGTAACACCAAATTTGGCCTTGGAATACAGAATAAAGCAGGGCAAAGGCTAATAGCGTTTTGCCAAGAGAACACACTGGTCATATAGCAAACACCCTCTTCCTGCAACACAAGAGAAGACTTTATACATGGACATCACCAGATGGTCAACACCAAAATCAGATTGATTATATTATTTGCAGCCAAAGATGGAGAAGCTCTATACAGCCAGCAAAAATAAGACTGGGAGCTGACTATGGCTCAGATCATGAACTCCTTATTGCTAATTCAGACTTAAATTGAAGAAAGCAGGAAAAACCACTAGACCATTCAGGTATGACGTAAATCAAATCCCTTACGATTATACAGTGGAAGTGACAAATAGATTCAAGGGATTAGACAGAGGGCCTGAAGAACTATGGACACAGGTTCATAACATCGCACAAGAGGTAGAGATCAAGACCATCTCCAAGAAAAAGAAATGCAAAAAGTCAAACTGTCTGTCTGAGGAGGCCTTAAACATAGCTGTGAAAAGAAGAGAAGCAAAAGGCAAAGGAGAATAGGAAAGATATACCCATTTGAATGCAGAGTTCCAAAGAATAGCAAGAAGAGATAAGAAAGCCCTCCTCAGGGATCAATGCAAAGAAATAGAGGAAAATAATAGAATAGGAAAGACTAGAGATCTCTTCAAGAAAATTAGAAATACCAAGGGAACATTTCATGCAAAGATGGGCACAATAAAGGACAGAAATGGTATGGACCTAACAGAAGCAGAAGATATTAAGAGGTGGCAAGAATACACAGAAAAACTCTACAAAAAAGATCTTCACGACCCAGATACTCACGATGGTGTGATCACTCACTTAGAACCAGACATCCCGGAATGCATAGTCAAGTGGGCCTTAGGAAGCATCACTATGAACAGAGCTAGTGGAGGTGATGGAATTCCAGTTGAGCTATTTCAAATCCTGAAAGATGATGCTGTGAGAGTGCAGCACTCAATATGCCAGCAAGTTCTGAAAACTCTGCAGTGGCCACAGGATTGGAAAAGGTCAGTTTTCATTCCAATCCCCCAAAAAGGCAATGCCAAAGGATGTTCAAACTGCTGTACAATTGCACTCATTTCACACGCTAGCAAAGTAATGCTCAAAATTCTCCAAGCCAGGCTTCAACAGTACGTGAACCATGAACTTCCAGATGTCCAAGCTGGATTTAGAAAAGGCAGAGGAACCAGAGATCAAATTGCCAACATTCATTGGATCATTGAAAAAGCAAGAGAGTTCCATAAAAACATCTATTTCTGCTTTATGACTACACCAAAGCCTTTAACTGGGTGGATTACAACAAACTGTGAAAAATTCTGAAAGAGATAAGAATACCAGACCACCTGACCTGCCTCTTGAGAAATCTATATGCAGGTCAAGAAGAAACAGTCAGAACTAGACATGGAACAACCGACTGGTTCCAAATTGGGAAAGATGGCAAGGTTGTATATTGTCACCTTGTTTATTTAACTTATATGCAGAGTACATCATGAGAAACACTGGGCTGGATGAAGCACAAGTTGGATTCAAGATTGCTGGGAGAAATATCAATAACCTCAGATATGCAGATGGCACCACACTTATGGCAGAAAGTGAAGAACTAAAGAGCCTCTTGATGAAACTGAAAAAGTTGGCTTAAAATTCAGCATTCAGAAAACGAAGATCATGGCATCCTGTCCCATTACTTCATGGCAAATAGATGGGGAAACAGTGGAAACAGTGAGAGACTTTATTTTCTTGGGCTCCAAAATCACTGCAGATGGTAACTGCAGCCATGATATTAAAAAATGCTTGCTCCTTGGAAGAAAAGTTATGACCAACCTAGATGGCATATTAAAAAGCAGAGACATTTTTGCCAACAAAGGTCCATCTAGTCAAAGCTATAGTTTTTCCAGTAGTCGTGTATGGATTTGAGAGTTGGACTATAAAGAAAGCTGAGCACCTAAGAATTGATGCTTTTGAACTGAGGTGTTGGAGAAGGCTCTTGAGAGTCCCTTGGACTGCAAGAAGATCCAACCAGTCAATCTTAAAGGAAATCAGTCCTGAACACTCATTGGAAGGACAGATGCTGAAGCTGAAACTCCAATACTTTGGCCACCTGATGAGAAGAACTGACTCATTGGAAAAGACCCTGATGCTGCAAAAGATTGAAGGAGGGAGGAGAAGGGGACAACAGAGGATGAGATGGTTGGATGGCATCACAGACTTGATGGACACGAGTTTGAGTAGGCTCTGGGAGTTGGTGATGGACAGGGAGGCCTAGCATGCTGCAGTCCATGGGGTCGCAAGAGTTGGACATGACTGAGCAACTGAATTGAACTGATGTATGATTTTAAGGTGGGAAAAGAGTCCTTCCTTGGTATTATCCTACAGTGGCTAATGACTGGTGGCCCAACAAATCTGGCCTACAGATGCTTGTGTGTGTATGTTTACCTGCACAGGGCTTTAAAATAATCCGAACTGGTTGTCCACATTTAAAAATCATGACATTTCAGAGACTTCCTTGGTGGTCCAGTGGCTAAGACTCCACGTTTCCAATGTAGGGGGCTGCATTCCATCCCTGGTCAGGGAACTAGATCCCACATGCTGCAACTAAAGATCTCACATGCCACAACGAAGATCAAAGTTCCTGTGTGCAGCAACCCAGCACAGCTAAATAAATAAACCTAAATATTTTTTTTTAATCAAGAGATTTCAAACAAAAATTTGAAAGCTTCATCTAAAAAACTGGAAGATGTGGCAATGAAAGCATTGGTAACCAGAGACTGCTGACTTCTTTAGATGGGCTGTGGCCTCTCCAGTCTCCACCACTTCCTTAGACTTACCACAGGACCATTCACTTATTTATGCTATCTGCCTGGCTCCTCCAGGCATCTGAATTTGTCATCCCTGCTATGATTATCTCTCCTACTTCTGAGACTGATCTTTCTATGGCACTTTCAATGGTTTCTCTTTCTTGCATCGGATAACTGGGTGTTGCTTGCTTCTGTTCTCAACCTTCTTCTTCTACACATTTTCCCTTTGAGATCATGTTTAACTATCACTTCTGTGTGGATTACTTGTAAATCAATATTATAAAATCTTTGAATTTTGGAGTTGGAAAGGAATTTAGAAATTGGGTAGCTCGATTTTCCCAATCCATAGAACATAGTTGGTTAACAGACTTTTATAATTCAAAAGAACTTTAAAGATGAACTAGCTTAGGGACTTCCTTGGGGGTCCAGTGGTTAAGAATGTGTCTTGCAGCCTGGATGCAGGAGAGGAGTTGGGGGGAGAATAGATACATGTGTATGTATGGTTGAGTCTCTTGCTGTTCATTAGAAACTATCACAGCATTGTTAACTGGCTAAACCCCAGTATAAAATGAAAAGATTTTTTTTTTAAAGAATCCACTGTGCAATGCAAGGGATGATCCCTGATCAGGGAAATAAGATCCCACAAGCTACAGAGCAACTAAGCCCTTGAACCTCAAGGAAGACCACTACTGAGCTTAAGCACCACAACAAAGATCCTGCATGCAGCAACTAAGACACGACTCAGCCAAAAAAAAAAAAAAAAGATGAATTAGCTTAATTTACAAATTAGGACACTGAGGTCTCACAGAGATTAAACACTGCTCTTTCTACTTACCATATAATTCTGTGCAGTTCAAGACACATCTAATACTTTGTGCAAGACACTAGTGGGGAATGTAAACTTGAATGAGGGTTCCTTCTCTCAGGGAACTCACTTCTAGCACACACATATATGAAATAAAATGTGCCAAGTCCTATAACGGAGAAAGAACATATTAATGGACAACAGAGGACAGCAAAGCTTCAATGATGGTTATCTCTATATTTAACTATATGCATAGATTAAACTTTGAAAAGGGGATAGGGCACATTCTTCTTATTAGTTCTTGATGTGTGTATATGTTCCTTAATATCTGAGAATATAAACTCAGATGGATTAAGTAACTTATCCAAGGTGACTCTGGTAATTAAAGGCAGGCCAGGTTTAGAATGTGGTCTCCGATCAGCCCTGGGATTTCTTTGGAAGGAATGATGCTAAAGCTGAAACTCCAGTACTCTGGCCACCTCATGCGAAGAGTTGACTCACTGGAAAAGACTCTGATGCTGGGAGGGACTGGGCGTAGGAGGAGAAGGGGACGACAGAGGATGAGATGCCTGGATGGCATCACGGACTTGATGGACTGAGTCTGAGTGAACTCCGGGAGTTGGTGATGGACAGGGAGGCCTGGCGTGCTGCGATTCCTGGGGTCGCAAAGAGTCGGACACGACTGAGCGACTGAACTGAACTGAACTGAACTCAAACTCTAGTGCTCTTTTCTTACATCTCAGTGTGTCTTCAACCCTTATCTCTCCTGAGCTGTATTAGCAACTGTCTGCTAGGCATTTCTAAATGAAGGTCTACTTCCTTGCTTTTCGTAGAAGAACAAGTACTTATCCAGTTGATATGGGTCAACATCTGTAGCTACATACAACAACACACGTAACAACTATTACAACACACCTCACACTTCTTCTGGCAAAAGGTCCTATTAATTGGTCCTTCAAAATATCTCCTTTTGACACGGAATATTTAGCTGCACAAGGCTCCCCACGGGCCTTCTGCATTCCCACTTCTGTTTGTTTCCCTTCCTTTGTTCACTGGCCTTAAGAACTTTCAGCTGAGTTTCTTCGCTTAACATGGACCTAATAATACCTATCTCAGAGCGTTTCTGTGAAGATCAACTGTGTAGACATGCTCTGGAAACCAAGTGTAATATTGGTAAGGTACCCCTGTCCCCCAGTCTACAATTGTGCATTGTATTTTACGGTGCTGGGTAGTGGTGGTGATCTCACTATCATTTATTAAATTATATTTTATACATACAAAAGAATAGTCTTACATGTGTGTTATAACATAAAATATAATACCCACAAATCTACCATTTAACTCAATAATACTCTTTCCAAGGTAACTACTAATGAATTTTGTGATCATACCTTTGCTTTTTAAAACATGTGTGTATACCCAAACAATATATTGCTTAATTTTCCTTGGTTTTGAAATTTATGAAAATGGTTTCAAATATTTGCAGTATTTGATAATAATAAATCTGGGATTTATTATTCAATAGTAGGTTCTTACTCCAGTTTAGTTCAGTTCAGTCGCTCAGTCGTGTCCGACTCTTTGCAATCCCATTCGCAGCACGCCAGGCCTCCCTGTTCATCATCAACTCCCGGAAACTCAAACTCATGTTCACTCAAACTCACATCCATCGAGTTGGTGATGCCATCCAGCCATCTCATCCTCTGTTGTCCCCTTCTCCTCCTGACCCCAATCCCTCCCAGCATCAGGGTCTTTTCCAATGAGTCAACTCTTCACATCAGGTGGCCAAAGTATTGGAATTTCAGCCTCAGCATCAGTCCTTCCAATGAACACCCAGGACTGATCTCCTTTAGGATGGACTGGTTGGATCTCCTTGCAATCCAAGGGACTCTCAAGAGTCTTCTCCAACACCACAGTTCAAAAGCTTCAATTCTTCGGAGCTCAGCTTTCTTCACAGTCCAACTCTCACATCCATACATGACCACTGGAAAAACCATAGCCTTGACTAGACGGACCTTTGTTGGCAAAGTGCATTCTTTGGCATTGCCTTTCTTTGGGATTAGAATGAAAACTGACCTTTTCCAGTCCTGTGGCCACTGCTGAATTTTCAAAACTTCCTGGCATATTGAGTGCAGCACTTTCACAGTATCATCTTTCAGGATTTGAAATAGCTCAACTGGAATTCCTTCACCTCCACTAGCTCTGTTCATTGAGATGCTTCCTAAGGCCCACTTGACTATGCATTCCGGGATGTCTGGTTCTAGGTGAGTGATCATACCATCACTGATTATCTGGGTCGTGAAGATCTTTTTTGTAGAGTTTTTCTGTGTATTCTTGCGACCTCTTCTTAATATCTTCTGCTTCTGTTAGGTCCATACCATTTCTGTCCTTTATCGAGCCCACCTTTACATGAAATGTTCCCTTGGTATCTCTAATTTTCTTGAAGAGATCCCTAGTCTTTCCTATTTTGTTGTTTTCCTCTATTTATTTGCATTGATCACTGAGGAGGGCATTCTTATCTCTCCTTGCTATTCTTCGGAACTCTGCATTCAAATGGGAATATCTTTCCTGTTCTCCTTTGGTTTTCGCTTCTCTTCTTTTCACAGTTCTTAAGATTTAGTTAATGATACATACTTCTAATTATACATACTTTGAAGCTTCATCTCCTTGACGCAGCCTCATCTTTCCCACTCTGAACGCCTCTAGTAGTCACTGTCTGTTTTTAAAATGGATTGAAATTGTACCATCACTTTTCTTATTTATTTGCATTGATCACTGAGGAGGGCATTCTTATCTCTCCTTGCTATTCTTCGGAACTCTGCATTCAAATGGGAATATCTTTCCTGTTCTCCTTTGGTTTTCGCTTCTCTTCTTTTCACAGTTCTTAAGATTTAGTTAATGATACATACTTCTAATTATACATACTTTGAAGCTTCATCTCCTTGACGCAGCCTCATCTTTCCCACTCTGAACGCCTCTAGTAGTCACTGTCTGTTTTTAAAATGGATTGAAATTGTACCATCACTTTTCCTATATCTTAAGTGGCATCACCTCAACTAGACATAAATTCCTTGGAGAGCAGGGAGGTGGCTTATCATGGTAGGAGAGTACTGTATGGGTGGGTCTGGGTTTCAGTCCCGGTGTCACCCTCATAAGGCAGTGTCCTCGGCCTCATCCCTTCGCCTTCCTGAGCCTCTACTTTCTTTAAGCTAACTGGAGGGGGTTTTGTGTGTGTTTGTTTTGTGAGGAACTCCTGAGACAGTGGAAACAACGCTCTTGGTAAACTTCGCTCTTGGGCAAATTAATATTGACATCACTGTTGGCCCCCCGTTTCCAGGCGGGCCTCTACAAACAGGACTCCCTGGCTGTTTGGGGACGGCTGTGTCACCCCCGAGGGCAGGGACCAGGATTCTTCCTTTCTTCGGGATCCTCCAGGCAGAGCCAGATCTGGCCGAACTGCAGACGGAGGCTAAACATCCGGGAAAACGGCCAGAGGGCGCTCCCTTCCCCTCGAATTGGGCAAGACGACAGGCAGTTAAATTCACGCCTGCGCATCTCTTCCTCGAGATTCTGATGAGACCCAGCCAAAATTGGTTCCCTCCGCTTGGGGTTTTTTTCCTTACAGGGGCTGAATCTTTTGTGTACGCATGCGTCATGTCTAGGCTGCGGTTGGCTAACGGCTCCATCCGTCATTGACGAGCCAATGGAGTGAGCCTCAAAACCCACTTCCCGCCCTTCGGTGGAGGCGGGGCTTAGGAGTGGATTTGAGTCTTTGTCCGCACCCATGCCAGTGTGTACAAACTGAGGAGTGCCTGGGCCCGGGCAGCAAACTTGGGTCACCCGCTGCCAAACGACTGCCTTGGCGTGGGTGAATGAGGGAGTCGGTGTAAAGTCGGGACAGGGACAGCGCAGTTTCCGGCAGCATCCGAGGGGTAGTTGCTAGTCATTCATTTGTTGAGCCACCCACTGTATGCCAGATGCTGCCCGAGGCCCTTTGGAACGGCGATCGCTGCCTCCATGGGAACTTACAGCCCAGTGGGACAGGTTAAACAAGTGCCTTTATTGCTGTGCTCCTCCCTTCTTCACCTTCGCCTTAGATGGAGATTCTCCTCTTCCCGAATCCTGAATCACTTCATGGTCCCACCCAGCACTGGCTGGCAGCGCAGGGATTGGGCACCTAGGCACCAGGGCCAGCCTCCGATCCCAGCTGAAGGCGGTGAGGACTGGCGCCGCGGTCACGTGATGGCGGGGGTTTGGCGGGCGCGTGACTTCCCTATAGGCGGAGTCCTTCCCCTTCCTCTTCCCTTTTGGGTCCTCGGCGTCGTCACCAGCTTTTATTGGGCACGTGGCGGCTGATGCGCAGTAAATGGGAGTGACTCTGTGCAGCCACGCTGCGAAGGCGGGGACCTCACTTTACGAGAGGCCAAACTGCCTGAGTGAGGCCAAGGAGCTGTAAACACGTGGAAACGAGTACAAAGCAAAGGGGGCGGGGGTAAATGCAAATCAGTCCAACTGGAAGCCGTATAAAGTCTGGGCTCAAGCGAATTATACCTGGGAACTGCGTGAGGCGCTGTGGAAAGAACTTGAGAGCCGGGTTTTGTGTGTGTGTATGTGTATATGTGTGTGTGTGTGTGTTTAAACTTTTGGGCCTAGGGCGTACCAGCTGTGAAATAGCAGGGATTGGACGTGCCCCTTAGACTGGCAGTGACACCGAATGATTTTAAGTTTGGAATCAGAAACAAGCAATCTCTATGGGCTCGGTAGGAACCGCTTCAGAGCCTGGGGTGGGGTCGCCTTACCTCCCTTTCACATCCGCTTGCTGTTCCTGAAACAAGTTTCCACAATCACAAGGCTGGAAAAGTTACTCAGCCCATGGGATTGAGGGGTGAGTCAAAGAACATGAGCTACAGGGAACTGCTTGGCCTCCTTGGCTGGAACAGATACCACCCTTTGCTTCCCACCTCCCAAGAGTCACTTCTTTGTGGGTAGGAGCCCACTGGGTTCTCATCTAAAGTGGAGTGATAACTAGAAGAAACGAATCTACATTCCTCGGCCCCAGTGGGTCTGGTGCTGGAAAGCAGAGAAGCTGCAGAAAGTCACCCCGCCCTTTAGGGGGGAAAACAATCCTTTACGAAGTGCACTTTCACATGCATTATCTCATTTTAGTCTGACTGAACACATACTCTGTGCCAGGCACTGAGCCAGACACAAAAATGGGTGAGGCAATGAATTTTTAAGAGGAACTTTCAGTCCAGTTGTAGAGAGAAAATAGAAACTACTACCTACAGTTTCAGGTAGAACGTGGTAGAAGCTATAAAGGGGCAGATTCCTAAGACAAATCATAAGACAAGGATATCACAGCCAGCTGGGTAGGATGGGGGAAACCAGCAAAAGGTTAATGGAGGGAAAATTGTAGGAGTAAAAGCTTGAATGACAGGAAAGTTTTCAAAGAAATAAGGGTGTAGAGCAGGATTGTTTTGTTTTTCTCCATAGAAACTCTTCTTACCCAAGTAAGTTCACCTATTTTCATGTCTTTACAGGTGGCACTAATAAACATAACACTGAAAGAGCACTTATTATGGATCAGAAATGGGTCTTAAGTGATTAATATGTAATATTAAATCTTATAGCAACCCATTTTACACATGAAGTGACTGAGTCAGGAAGAAGTTAAGGTACTCTTTAGGCTCCTGTCTCACAAGTCTTCTTTTGCCTCTGGCCTAGCCCTTGTCCTGAGCCCTCGCTTCATCCAGCCAGGTAGTTCCTTCTGGATATCCACTAGGTAGCTAGTAAAGTGTCATCTTATCAAAAGAAAACCAAGGACCTCTAGGGTTGCACTGGGTCTGCCACACCTGACCCTGCAGTTACCCCTGGGCAGTAAAACACTCCTCCCTAACTTCGATGCCCCAAAGAATTACCAGTGAGCTTTCCCTTGTTCAAGGGTAGCAGAAGTGAGTCAAGGGACTTCCCTGGTGGTCCAGTGGTTAAGACTCCACACTTCCACGGCAGGGAGCATGGGTTCAATCACTGGTCAGGGATCTAAGATCCTGATGTGATATGGACAAAAAAAAAAAAGACTAGTAAGTCAAGCAGGCCTTTAGTGAAGTCAGGAGATCACAGATAGGCTATACATTTCTGATTCACCTGATCTATACAATGCAGACCCTTATGCTGCTTGAGGCCCTGTATGAATCTCTCCTTGCCCTGCCCTCCAGTCTTCTTCCATGGTCCTTGGAGTTCCCATGTCCCAAGGACAGCTTCACGGGTGACCAACACTATGAAGAGCTTCCCTCTTCATTACTGTCAGAGGGAGCTGGTACTGCCAGGAAGCTTTCTAAAATGCAAATCTGATTAAGTCCCTCCTGTACCTAAAATCCTTTGACCAAATATCTCCAGAATAAAATCCAAATTATGGCAATCAAGGCCCTTCAAAACAAGGTTTCCACCTCTCTCTTCAGTTTTATCTGCCTTGGCCCATACCACAGTATCTGATTTCCTGAATGCACCATTCTCCCTCCATAACTTACATGCTATTCCTGCAGCTGGGAATGCCTTCCCCGCCCTCATTTGTACGTGTCTTCAAAATCCAGTTCAAATACCTCCCGTAGGAAGCCTCCTCTGATGCCACAGCCCAGTTACATCCTTCCTATGTGCCATTTAGCACAGCCTGCTGACTCAGGTGTTAATGGTTCACTTGTCTCTTGTCCTCACTTAACTGTGAGTTGAGAGGCAGGAGCACCTAACAGAAATAGTTTCGCACTGAGCAGGTCCTTAATAAATGTTTGCTGCATTTCAGACAAAGGATAGCATGAGGGAAGATGCAAAAGGGTCTGTCAAGGAATGGACTGCGCTGCCTGGTTGGCCTAGAGTCCAAGGGATACATGTGTAGTGGAGACGCAGGGACTAAGCCTGGAAAAGAGGTGGTGTCGGTTCTTTGAGGCCCTGGGAGCCCTGCCCAGGAGTTTGGACTTATCTGGTGGGCAGTGGAGAACCATGAGATGCTGGATGATTGGTGTTGTGCCCAAGTTGATAGGATGGTTTGGAGAAGATGAAGGCTGGGGTTAGAGAAGACAGGCAGCTGTTAGCTCTATATTCCAGTCTATGACACTGTTGCTTGGGCAGAAGATGATTACTCAAGGCCACACAGCTGGTAAGCAGCTGAACTAGTTCTGGACTGTGCCACATCCAGAGATCTTTGTTACCACACCATAGCAGTATGCAGTAGATGGGGCTTCAAGGTTGTCCCAGTGTGAATGGATACTCCATTAATCAGGACAGAATAGGTTATATGGCAGACACAATAAACTCTGTGGCTTAATACAACACACTTATTTTTGATTAACGCAAAAGTCCAATGTGGTGCTGGACAACACCTTAAGGTAGCTGAGCCATCCAGGCTGGTTTGATGTGTTTCCACAGTTCCCACAATAGGCAAAGAGCACTCAGAGAATCACCTACCAGCTTGATTTTGGAAGTGACATACATTACTTCCAGTGTAATCCATTGACCAGAACTAGTTTGATGACCTCACTTGACTACACAGGGACTGGGAAACAGTCTTCTAGTTCCTAGGGAGGGAAGAGGACAGGAGATATTCGTGAGTAACAGTAATGCCCACCCAGGACATCAGGGGCTTGTGACTATAGATGGGGCGGGCCAAATAGCCTAAGGAACAGACATGGGATATACAAAGTTTCACTCAGGATTTGTGTTAGGTCAAGGCTGTTCTTGTCACAGCCAGCCAGCAGGGGAGCCTCATCTGAAAGACAATACCTTCTCACCCCTTTCCTGCTCAGCATGGCTCACCTCTGCCCTGGCTGCGGAAGAGAGGGAACATCTGTAATGACTCTGAGAGAGGGAGGACTGGTGCAGATCACGTAGTTTTCAGATGAGGAGCCCAAGGAATGAAAGCATTCTGTGGTGCCTGCATATGCAGCAGCCAAAGCATGGAAACCACGGTTGTGGACCTCAGGCATTTGCAGGCCTGTCTCCGCCGTTATATGAGCCCTTCATACTCCATCTTTGCCTCTGCAGCACCTAGTGTGAGCCTGGTACAGAGGGGTAGCCAAACCCTGTTAGTAGTGAGCCAAGCCCTATGGCTTCCCTGGTGGCTCGGTGGTAAAGAACCTGCCTGCTAATGCAGGAAACGTGGGTTCGATCCCTGGGTGGGAAATATTCCCTGGTGAAGGAAATGGCAACCCACTTCAGTATTCTTGCCTGGGAAATCCCATGGACAGAAGAGCCTGGTGGGCCACAGTCCACAGCGGGGCAAATGACAGTAACTTAACAACAAGCGCTGCATGTGCACTCTCCTCCACAGCCCCTGCATCTGCCCCACCGCTTGGCTGCGCAGGGCATGGGGCTGCGAGAGAAGAGCCACCAGCCTCTGCACAAAGGCACGTGGGGAAGCCCACTGGGGTAGCGAGGAGGGCAGAACCAGAGGCTCCACGGCACTGTTAAAAGCACTTCAAAAGGAAGGGGTGGATCGACCCCTGCTGGAGGGAACTCGGTGCTGTGAACGCAGAATCCATCTGTGCCTGATGTACTGCCTGGGCAAGTTGCTCCTGTGGAAGAATTTTCAGTAGGCGAAGGTCCCCCTCTCCCCCACTACTCCTCATCACACACACTCCAATCATTCCTGACTTGGCCTTGAGCAGTATTGGCTCTTCCCTTCCTTGGTTCTAACCAGATAACCCTCCTTAGTCCTTGGGCTGCCTCTGCTTCTGACAGAGCATCTGGAAGAAATTCTCACCTGAAACCCCCACCTCAGATATGCTGAGTACCTGGCAGGCTAACCACCATTCTTTCCTGCCACGGTGAAGCTATGGTCTCTCACCGTGACAGGGCTACTCAGCCCTTCCTTCCCCTCCTCAGCCGACCGCACCAAAGAAACCAGAACCCAGGCGGAAGTATCAGAAACGTGTATTCTTTTTCTTTTAATAGTAAACCTCTTTACAACAAATATAGTGAAAGAGTTTTCAACAAAACTCATAAGAATCTCGAGGACTTTTTCTTATTGTGTAGAATACTAAGAAAGCATCACCATACAGCACGAAAAGAAATATTGAAAACAAATCAACAGCCACACACTTGGACTCGCCCTGCCCAGGACCCAGGAGGAGCCCCAGGAGTGTGGGTGATTGTCGGGTTTGGGGGTGGGGCACCTCCATGGCCTGTCTCCCCCTCCCTCTGCCTCCCCGCCTTCCCTCTGGAACTTGAGTCGGGAAGACAGAGAAATCCAGATTCTCCATATAACATTCCAGCCCCTCCTCCCCCCATACAAATCCCATTCCTTCTACCAACTGCTTAGGGGATGGAGAGAGGTGTTAAGAGGGGAGATGAGATGTTCCCAGGCTCCATGTCGCCTCTCCTCCATGAAAGCCTAATTGCACCCCCCACCCCACCCCAGGGGATTCCAAAGAGTCAGTTAAAAATATATAGATATAGATATTTCTAGATACACTTTTACATCATTTCTGTCTCTCCAAACAAATAAATAATCAGCGAGAGAAGGTGCATTACATCCTTCCTGTTCAAGGTGGGAAGGGCTGGATAAAGGTCAGGGGTCAGTCTCGCTGCATTGAGTGCACTGCTGGGGGGAGGAGAAATGTGTTCCATTGGGGGGGTGTGTGTCGGGGTGGGGGGTCCTCTTGCCCACTATCCCTGAAAGCTGTGGGAAACCTGGGGAGGGGCGTTGGATGACTCCAGTGATTACTTTGGCAAATGCCCAGTTCTTTGGAGGAAGGAGTGGGTGGAGGCAAATTTGGCTTGTGAGAGGAAGAAGAAATGGAGTCTCTACTTGAGATCTGAGTTCTCAGGGACCAGCTCATTGGGCCGGCCAGGAGCCCGATACCCCCAAGAGAAACTGTGGGATACTGACTTGCAGAAATGTCACATATTCAATCACAGATCAGCTCCTGCCCCCAGGGTTAGAAAGAAAAGGACACATACACATCCACATGTGGTAATCAAAAGCCAGGTTTGCCATTGCAAGGCAGAGGGCAAACTGGTGAATATTGCACCGTGAACTGCAGGGGCCCTCACCCCCATCCCATGTTTAACGGTGGCCAAGCCCAGCCTAGAAAGGTGGGTGGACTGATGGCGGGAATAGCCTGAGAAGGGAAGGCCAGTCATTCAACGTTTATTGAGCACCTATCATTCACCTTTCACCCACTCAGCATTTACTGAGCGCTGGCCATGGCTCTGGGGACGCACACATGCAGGCGCAAAACTACACCCTGGCTTCTTTCAAGGTCCTGACCAAGTCTCATCTATTCTCGACACTCCCTCTAGGAACCTGCAGGAGACTGGGCATGCTGTGTGCGTGCCCAGCTGGCAGGTGCCAGGGGCCAGGTAAGCTATAAGGAAGAATGACTGCCCCAGCAAGGAAAAAGCTTCAGAGAGGAAGAACTTGAGTGTCATCCTAAAAGCAGGATGGGGGTCGGGGGAAGCGGGGACTCCAGGAGGGGGACCTGTGCATAAAGGTGTGGGCACTGGGTGGACAATTGTGCGTGGAGTTGCAGGAGAGGTAGGGCTATAGGGAGAAGCGAAGAGGGCCAATGCCAGATCCCCTCGAACTGAAGTATAAACATTAGAGTTGAGGGTGGGAACAGGTGATGGAGCAGAGAAAAGAGTGGGGCTCAGGAAGGAGAGTCACAGAGCAGGAAGCCAGGGCTGTATGGCTGCAAGAGCCATCTGTCCCTCTGTAAACACACACTCAGGCACACACGTGCACATACACAAACACAGGCACGCGCGTGCGCCCTCAGAGCTCAATTCACACGGAGACTCACATACATGCCCAGACGGGCTCAGAGACACAAAGGCACACCCATGCAATCATACAAACACACATAAATACAAAGGTACACTCAGACACATAAATACCGGGTGCCCTCATAAACACACTCAGGTACCTGTGCGGTCACACGAACCCCTCTGCTTCTGTTTCCTTCCCTGCATCAAGTGTCAGAATACTGCAAGCGGCTGGATCGCAGAGGCAGGCAGAGACTCACCTACTACAAAACCAACCAGGCCTTGTCTAACTCTACTTTCTCATCGGGATGAAACCCCAAGGGAGCACTGCAGCCCTTGGACAGAGGGGCTGGGTTTCTGTGAAGGAGTGGCGCAGGCCCCAGTCTGCCTGCCCACGTCACCCCAGGCCAGGCCCTGGAGAGCAGGGGGTGGTGGTGGGTTGCGGGCTGGGGGCCTGCCCCCTCCAGTTTGATCTGTGATCCAGCCTGAGGTCCCTGGACCCCACGCTTTGGCTGCCCCCACTAGGGAGGCAGCAGAGAGGGTGGACTTGGGGGGAGGGGAGGGGAGCAAGAACAACAGCTTTCCCTGCATCAAGTGTCAGAATACTGCAAGCGGCTGGATCGCAGAGGCAGGCAGAGACTCACCTACTACAAAACCAACCAGGCCTTGTCTAACTCTACTTTCTCATCGGGATGAAACCCCAAGGGAGCACTGCAGCCCTTGACAGAGGGGCTGGGTTTCTGTGAAGGAGTGGCGCAGGCCCCAGTCTGCCTGCCCACGTCACCCCAGGCCAGGCCCTGGAGAGCAGGGGGTGGTGGTGGGTTGCGGGCTGGGGGCCTGCCCCCTCCAGTTTGATCTGTGATCCAGCCTGAGGTCCCTGGACCCCACGCTTTGGCTGCCCCCACTAGGGAGGCAGCAGAGAGGGTGGACTTGGGGGGAGGGGAGGGGAGCAAGAACAACAGCAGAAGAATCTCGTCTGTACAGTACGGGCCGTTTGAGTCATTATTATTACAATATACTTTGACAAAAATAGAATCTCATTTCATATCAATACAACAACAACAAAAAAAACAGTTTCCTGGACTGTTACACTGCTAACGTTTTCCAAAGGTTGCTATTTACAATTACAGTAGCCAAGAGGGAAGGTGGGATGCGGCCTGGGGGTGGTGGGGCAGGAGGTAGCGAGACAATGAGGGCGCCAAGAGCAGGGAAGGGGGGGCTGGGAGCGGAAGGAGCTGGCAGGAGGGCAGGAGAGGGGGCAAGGAGGAAAGAAGGGAGGCAGGCCTTCTTCGGGCCTCCTCTGTTCCCTCTCCCACCCTCACACCACCCCAGGTCCACTCCTCTGGGGATGTGTACGTGCAAGGAAGAGCGAGTCCCCTCACTCACACTAGTCCCTGGATGCAAGGGTTTCGGTCCTCAGACGCCCCAGGGTGCCTGAGGCAGCTCCTGCTGAGTCACCTCCCTCTCCCGGCTCTCCCTGCACTTCGTGGCCAGCTTTGCTGGGCTGGTGTCAGCTGAGGGACGGGGAGCTATTGCACTGTGTATCTTAGAGGAAACGCTGGGGGAGGGAGGGGGCCCGTCTCACCCCTGCCCCAGCCCCTGGGCCCCTCCTCAGCATTCTCCTCAAGGCTCTCTCTCCTACTGTGCTTCACAGGGGCCTCACCTCACCCCTCCCCGACAGCCTTCCAGCCCCAGGGCTCGCTAGGCCAGCACCTCCACACCTTGGAGGCGCAGCTCACACAAGATGGGAGAGAGTGTATGCGCGTGCGCAGGGGCGTTTGGGGCCCAGGCCTGGGTATTCTGCCCCATGTGCCTGTGGCCACAAGAACAGCCTGGAAGCAGAGACCCTTTTCAGAATCTCTGCCTCACTTTCCCCGTAAAACACAAAACCACTCATGGAGCCGACTTTGGGGTCTCAGTCTGTTGTAAGGGGTTTTGTTGTTTGGTAGTTTTTTGGTTATTTCCCTCTATCTGGGGGAGGGGGTGGGAGGGCTCCGCATGCTGGGCTCGGCGCCTGTCCTTTCCCAAGGCCTGTCGGGCCCCCCACCCCCTCCTGCAGCATATGTGTACAACGTGCAAAGTGTCCCCCCCTTCCCGCAGAAAAGAGCCCCTCCCAGCCAGTGAAAATGGCGGGGGGTGCAGAAAGAGGGGATGGGCGCATCCCCTCTCCAAAGCGAGAATCCAAATTAAAAAAAAATATAATAATAATAATAATAATATAATAATTATACACAAATGTAACCGTCAACAGGACATGGAGCACAAGAAAGGAAGTGGGGGGTCGAGCAGGAGGAGCCCAGGACAGGGAGGGGTGGGCGGTGAGATTGTCAACTCTTCATCAGGGAGGCGGAGAGGAGGGGAGTGGGGATCGTCACTTTAATGTCTGTGAAGAGAGGAGATGGAGAAGGGGGTGTGAGGGCGTGGCCCAGGCTACGGGCTCCGTGCCCCCCACGCCCCTCTCCCAGTAGGGCCAGGATTCTGGTGGCAGGGCCAGCTCTGAGGCGGAAGTCATCAAGCAGAAGGACTGATGCTGGAGGCAGGGGAGATGGGCCTCTGGTCGGGGGAAAACGGTGCCGGTCCCGCCCCGTGCGGGCTGACGGAAGGGCTAGCTGGCCACAAGGCCTCGTGGGTGGGAGACGAGACAGGCTGGGGGTGCTTATGGGGCAGTCCCTGCGTGGAGCAGACAACGGCAGACAGGAGGGGCGGCGCTACAGTACCCAGGTGTCGAGTCGCATCCTCTTCACAGCTGAGCCCTCAGCCTCAGGCTCTGGGGCTGGGCGCAGCAGGCCCAGTGTGGGCCCGAAGTCCCCCCGTCCATCATCCCGGTCCCCCGTCTCGTAGGAGCCCCCAGCCGGGCTGCTGAGAGCGTCGCCAGGCTCAGGGCGGGTGGCCGGAAACACAGCTGGAGGCGGAGGCGCAGGGCTGCGCTCACGGCTGGGGGACACTGGTTCCGACTTGATGCTGATGTGGGGGTGGGTGGTGACTGTGAGGGCGGCACCCACGTGGGGCAAGGGGCTGCCCGGGCTGGAGACAGACAATGGGCATGGAGTGCAGGG
>SJXQ01010764.1:818940-838193 GCA_006408695.1 Aepyceros melampus
TGAAGTCACCAGGGAAGGGGTGACCAGGGAGCCGCTGGGATTGCTGAACTGCAGGGAGCTCTGACTGGACACGGGCACCGTGACGGGCATGGCAAAGTTGGGGGCCGGGACAGCTGACTAGACAGAAGATGGAGAGGCAGGGTCAGGCCAGAGTGACCCCTTAACCTGGACCCACTTTGCCTGGGAGGGCAGGCCGGGGCTCCCCGATAGTCTCTGGGCTGTGTGTCCTATGGCCAGCAGCAGCTCTCTCTCTCTGCTCTGGCCCCCCTGGAATCATGCCTGCCCCTCCCACCAAGGAAGTAGGCAGGCTGGAGTGTTCTGGGATCCAGCTCTGGCCCAGAGAATGAGAAGACGACTCTGCTCACTGCAGATGGACCCGGGACACCTAGAACCCCCCTAGTGGAGGTGGGTTAGTCCTCAGCCAGGCAGGACACACAGAGAGCAGGTTAGAGGCCCTGAGTATAGACCCCAACTCACACACAGAGCTGTTACGGCCGAGCACGTGGGTCGGGACATCACCTCACTAGTTGTCGCTCATCCGCCCGCCTGCTACAGAGGGTGTTCACCCACCTCACTTTCTTCCCCTTCAGCAGTCTCTGCCTCCCCTCAACAGCGTGACTCAGTATCTTGGGCTGGGGTGTCAGAGCAGGGCGAGAGGGGCCTCTCTCCAAAACAGATCTGGACAAAGAGCACATTCTCTACTTTCTAGTCATCTAAGGCTCTCAGGCCATCTACATACTTCTTGCTGGTGAGGCGACACTCCAGGCCTCTCCCAGCTTATGCTCCATGACAAGGGTCACGGGTTTATCACAACCAAGGTCAGAGGGTCCTCAGTGGCCACCAACAGCCCCACGCGGCTCAGAGCAGAACATCCAGAGGCCGCCGAGGGCCGGGGCGGGGCGCAAAGCCACACCATGCACCACATCATAGCGCCGGAAGAGCCCGTCCAGCTCCTCGCTGGCGCGCCGGTACTTGTCCTCCAGCAGGGGGCTCTGTTCCAGCGAGTCCTCCCCGTCGGGCTCCGGGCTGTCGCAGCCGTTGAAGCCCTTCTTCCTCAGGGTCTGTAACCGCACCACTACCATCAGCAGAGGTGAGGGTCCTCCCCTGCCTGCCCTCTGGCGCTCCTTCCAGCCCCTCCCTAAGGCTCCCCTGCTGTCGCCCCACCTCAGGGTTCTCAGCCCCCTCCCCTCACGGCGGCCCACCCCTCCTGGGGCACCGTGTGGCGCTGTGGTTGGTGGCGGGGCGGGCATTTCTGGGGGATGGGCTGAGGGGCCAGCCCTGAGCCGGCAGTGCCTGTGCGCCCTTGGGTGAGGCCCGGCCAGAGGTGCAGAGGGCTCCCCAGGAGAAGGCAGCTCTAGGGCTGACTGCCTGACTCCACCCCTGGGCTCTGTTTAAAAAAGAAGGGGAGAGAGAAGTAGAGACAGACAGGGAGAAGAATAAGAGGGAGAAAGGCAAAGTCGGTCCTTGCATTTACTGAGCTCCTAGCACGCACCACCTGTGCGCTGTCCCTGACTGAAGGCTCAGTGCTTCTCTCGCGCGTTCGTACAAAGCAGGGCATGCACCCCTGGCGTGTCTAGAGGAGACCCCCAGGCTGCCCTCCCCACGCTCAAAACATCTTCACAGATGTTTATTTTGTCTTGGAAATGAATATAAATTTTACTTTCTAGTCTAGAGTAAATCTATTTTTCTAATATAAAAATAGAGGAACTTCCTCCATATCTGTTAAAATCAAATCTTGCTCCCAGAAGGCAGGCCTGTGGCTCCCCAGGCGCCCTCTTCATCGGCACAGGTCCTGCACCCCCAGTGAGGGAAGCAGACACTGGGCTGTCTCATTCAATTCACAACACTCTTCAAAGCAGGCTCTGGCCCCATTTCACGGGGGTGGGCACCAAGGCTTGCAGAAGCTAAACCACCTGCCCAAGGCCACACAGCCAGTAAAGGCCAGAGCTGGACTCCAAAGCCCATGTCCTTTAATGGTTCATCAGGTCGGCTCTCTCTGAAACAGAAAACAGAGCCACAGGGACCCACAAAGGGACAAAGACAGAGCAGGAGAGATGGAAACAAAGAGCGAGGCAGAGAAAGAAAGCGTCAGATGCAGGAGCACATCAAAAGACGGAGAAGGAAGAAAAAAGAGAGAATCTGAGAGAAGACAGAGCAGAGATGTCATGCTATACCTGACAGACATGAAGAAAATGGCTCAGAGAGTGCTGGGTGGGCGTGGGCTGAGTGGGCAGCCCCAGCTGACAGCTACCTTGCTGCCCTCCTTCCTTCTCGGGCCCCGGGTTTGTGAGAGGATGTGGGTTTATATGTGTGTGCACACGGGTGAGGGGGCTTCACGGGGCAGGTGTGCACGCGTGTGGGCGTGGGGTGTGCAGTTGAGGCAGGGGCGGGGTCTGCGCGCGGCCCACCTCGATGATGTCAGCGTTGGTGCGGCTCTCATGGGGCTCGTTGTACTCCGTGTACTTGAGCAGCACCTTGTCCATGTCCGTGCTGGCGTACTGGAACAGCTTGTTGGAGTGGTTGAAGATGATGAGCGCGATCTCGCAGTCACAGAGCACGCTCAGCTCGTACGCCTTCTTCATCAGCCCGAACTTCCGCTTGGTGAACGTCACCTGTAGATGGGTAGGTGGGCGGCCAGGTATGGCTCAGTCAAGGGCTGCCCAGAAGTCCCACCCTCAGGCCGCTGGACACAGCCCCTGCCTGGGGAAGAACAGGTCAGCACCTCTCTGCCAACACATGGCCAAGACACAGCCCGGAGCCAATTCACTGAAGGCAAAGAAGTCAGATGGACAAAACTCCACACCTCTGGGCTGGAGGCTATGAAGAGGTCAGCGAAGGAGAAGACAAGAGCTTCCAGGCTCTTCCCTTGGGACAGGAGGAGGGGAGGGATTCATCCTGTGAAAGAGGAAGTGCCTGGGCATGTTCTGAGGCCTGCACGCTGAATATGGGAGGGACACAGGTCTGCCTGGCTGCAGCAGGGGGTGAGTCCTAGGGTTCTAGGACATAAGACTCAAAGAGATGCAGGGAGATGGGGGTTCCTCTTCTCCCAACTCTGCCCTTGCCCTTCCATAATGGACTCCAGAGCCTCCTTACTCCAGGAAGTCTTCTTCGAGTGGCTAGGAGTGGAGGCAGAGGCTAGCTCCCTGCCCACAGCCACTCTGTGGAGCTCCAGGATGCCCTCACCTGTCGGTTCCGCTCATCGGTGATTCGCTGGATCTGAATCTTTTTCCTCCCCATCTTTTCTGGGGATCCTCAGTGCCAGGAGAGGGAGGGGTTGCTGGGTGGCGGGCTCAGCACACCTTACACTGTGCTCATGAACAGTCTTGGACCAGCGCTCAGTTCATGGTCTGCAGGACACCTTCTGCACAGCCTCCTGGGTGGGGAGGATTACAAGAGGACTGTCAGCCGTGGCAAACCCACAGCCAGGCTCCCAGCCCAGCTCCTCAGGCACACCGGCCAGGCTCACAGCACCCCTGTGAGAGGCCGGCAGCACCTGAGCCCCATCCACAAATCGAGGAAATGGTGGCAATGAGGCGATGGCACGCCACAGCCAAGCACGAGCTAGAATTCACTCAGGCCCAGAACTCTGCTAGAGGCTTTTCCCACACCATCACAGATGCCCTCAGGTTTTAGGTCAGACAGAATACACTCAGGAAGCTCCCTGACTTCCAAGGGTCTGGGTCTTAAGAGAATGCCTCAGGCCTTCCTTTCTTCCCAGAGCTCTCCCAGACAGACACCTGGGCTCCCCGGCTGCCCCACTGGCCAAGGATGGCAGTTCCCACATGGAGCCTGGTGCAGGGAATGGGCCGAGTGAACATACGCCAAGAGTGTGAACAGCTCACACGGGGAACCTGCTACCAGAACGCCAGTGTGTCTGCGCCCCTGGCTCAAGAACATACCAGTGCAGGTCCAGAGCAGTGGGCCTCACACCTGACTTGGAGCCCTGGAGCCTGCAGACCCAGAGTAGGGCTCAGGCTGCAGAAGCCCTCTCCCCCTTCAACCAGGGCTCCTGGACACCAATCTGTTCTACTCAGTGGGCCTTGGCCTAAATTTCAGGCTTGAAGAAAGGAGTCTGCTGCTTTAAACAAACAAACAAACAAACCCTCTAGACCACAGGTCTGTGAATTTTTTCTTTAAAAGGCTAAAGCATAAGTATTTCAGGCTTTGCAGGCCATATAGTCTCCATTGTAACCACTCAACTCAGCCACTGCAGCGTGAATGCAGCTGCGGACAACACAATTAAAGGCATGAGTGTGGCAGTGCCCCAGTGAAACTAGACTTTTAAGAACAGGCGGCATGGCCAGATTTGGCCATGGGTCATAGTTCACACACTCCTGCTCTAGAAGAATGGGCCATGTCTAGAATCCAAGTTCAGACTAAGAGCAGTGCCGCCCAAACGTGCTCAACTCCGAGCAGCAGAGAAAATATAAGATGAGTGCCATACAGGAAAGAGGCTGCTGGCAGCCAGGGGACACAAGCACCAGGTAGAGGGACCCCCGTCTCCGTACACCCACAAACCCATCCCGGCCCACTGCTCGAAGAGCTCCAGTTCCAGAGCCAGGAGGGGAAACGGAGCCCCGCACTGATCAACATGAGGTAACGGGTGGACGGAGGCACAGAGACTGCAGCCACGCTCGAGCCAGAAAAGGTGCATGCTGTGGGTGGACAGCGCTCTCACAGGCCGGCTGGCGGGCGGGTATGGGCGCAGCAGGGACAGGAAGGGCCCGGGATGGAGGCACAAGATGACCCCAGGCCCTTCCGGCTCTGTGATTCCAGAGATGGAGCAGTAGGGGACGGTGGCAGGGGGGCCATGCCTCCTAAAGCCACTCTGAAAGGGTCCTGGGAGGAGTCCTGGCCACATGCCAGCCCTCCTCCAGAGTTCCCCTTCGTGGGAGATCGTGGGAGAGCGCACCAGTGTCCAGGGGGTGGGCTCTCACCCCCTCACCCAGCCCACACAGAGGTGCCATTGGAACCCCTCCCCAGCCCCCATCTCAGTGGTCGCTGGGTTTCTCCGGAGCCTTCACATATCCACTCAACTGTGGCCCCTGGGCTCCACAGCAGATGCCGGAAGTTCAGCCTTGGCCACAGAGGGGAGCAGAGAGGGCCAGCAGGGGCTCTACGGACCTGGAAGGAGCCAGGAATATCCCTCCCTACTCTCTCCCACTACCAGGACTTTCCCTCAGGCCTTCCCTAGCTCAGTTAGCTGGAAGAGCACTTCTGCTGAGTTCAGGTATCTCTGGAAAACAATGTAGCTCCCTCTCCAGTCCAGGAAGGACCCTCCACCTCTCCCTCTCTCTTCCCAGGGAGAAATCCCTAAACACTCTTTCCCGCTTTACTACCCTCAGGGTGCTCTATGGGCCCTGGGCCTTCTACTGTCCACCTGCACGCATGCCCTAGGACATCACCAACAACAGCCCAGCCAACCCTGAGCTGGCTGAGCCGACATCTGGACCCAGAACCAGCTCCAGCCATCCCATCCCTTGCCTGTGACCCCAACCTCTGCCAAACACTGTAAAGGCTCTACTCCAAGGATTTTGGCTCCTCTGCCTTCCAGTGCAACCCAAAGGCTGTATTTTCCAGAGTTTCAGTGGTATGGGCTTGGCAGGGAAATGCTGAGGGCAAGGGAGGGCTTTCTTAAAATTTAATTATTTGAGAAGAGGGCTTTTAAAACAGGATTCTCTGATCTAGCCTTGAAAACCCCAATCCAGACTGGTAAATGCAGTCACCATAACCCTCCTCTGGCTTACAGCATCCACCTCTGTCCCTCTCTCCTATTTTACTACCTCATTCTTGCCACCTTTTGTTCACCAGCAAATTTTTGCTGAGATATAACCACTCTCAGCTTATGGTCCATGCTCTTTGCTCTCATGATCCTCAGAAAAGTCATTCCTACAATCTAACTTCTTTCCTTAGGTCCTCCCCAAATTACTGACCCTTATAGTATTCTGATCTTTTCTTTCTAGCACTTATCATGAATATGTGTGTGTGTGTGTATGTGTGTGTGTGTGTGTGTGAGAAAATTGCTCAGTCGTGTATGATTCTTTGCGATCCCATGGACTATACAGTCCATGGAGTTCTCCAGGCCAGAATACTGGAGTGGGGAGCCATTCCCTTCTCCAGGGGATCTTGCCAACTCAGGGATGGAAGCCAGGTCTTCCCCCTTGCAGGCAGATTCTTTACCAGCTGACCCACCAGGGAAGCCCAAGAATGCTGCAGTGGGTAGCCTATCCCTTCTCCAGTGGATCTTGACCCAAGGGTCAAACTGGGGTCTCCTGCATTGTGAGCGGAGTCTTCACCAGCTGAGCCACCACAGAACCCTATCATGAATGTAAATAATCATAATTCCGTCCTTCTGTTTAAAGCCTGGCTCCCCTATAGGACTGAAGCTTTATGAGGGCAGGAACCATGTCTGTATTCTTTACCACTCTATCCCCTGTGAAGTGGAGCGCGAGAGATGTCTATTGAAAGGAAGGAAGGGCTGTTTTATTGCTGTGACCCTGTGAGAAGTTCTTCCTGAGGTCTAACTTCTGTTAGTCCTGCTGCAGGACCAGCTCCCCTCACTCTGTGCTCTGTGGAAACACAACTCTTCCTCTCCCAGCTGCACCAATAGCCTGCCTGTTTGGACACAATCTACCCTCCAACCACCCCTGCCACTTCAGTTCTCAACCCTCCCTACCCTCAGGTTGGTTGGTACAGAGGGTGAGTCTCTGAAGTCTTCTAAGGAGCAGCCCTGAGCACATGGAGATGGAGAGGATGGGGTTGCTCAGGCAACTGTCGCCTGGCAACCAGCTCCCTGATGATCTCCTACGCGCCCCCCCACCCCCGTCTCATGCTGGGGGAGCAGGGATGCAAGAGGGAGCAGGACTGAGAAGACAGGGAAGGCACCGAGGCCCACTGAGCCTCGGCTGACAGAGGAGAGCCGGGTAAACAGGCCAGGCCTCAGCCACCTCCAGTCCCTGCCAAGGCAGCCCAAGGCACTTTCGTAACTCCAGGTTCCCATGGCCCCTTCCCTATCACCACTCCCACCTCCGTGCTACCTGCCCAAGGAGAAGATGCCCCACCTCGGGCAGTCCTTATTCCTTTCTCACCAGGAGGCTCCCATAAAGCAGGCTCAGTCTGTACTCCTCTTTCCCCTTCTATCCATCCATTCTACGTTGCTGCAGAGCCTTGGAAAGCTTGGGGGCAAGAACATGAACTCAGCCCTTACTTTGGTAAAAGGGCTGGCTGGGGCCTGGGTGGGCACGATGAACCCTAAACTGACACTATCCAAGGTATGGAGGCCTACCTTGTCCAAGCTTCACTCCTAGCCAATTAGGGAAATTTTAATGAACACCTGGCTCTCCTTAATCAGCCCTCTGCCTAATTACCTAACCAACTGCCAGGAGCCAGAGGCCTGAGCATCTGTTATCCAGATGTGAGCCTTTTCTTCCTCACCCCGCCCAGCCCCATTCCTCTTCCCCTCTCTAGAGACTCCTCCTCTAGGAAGCCCTCCCAGATGACCTGGTTTTTGGCTGCTTCTTCTGGAGGCCAAAGGCTTGGGAGGGTGGAGGGCTGCTATGCAGACAGGGGGTTGTCCAGGACTGCGTTTCTGCTCCTATGGCCCCAGGGCCGAATCATTCCTGACCTCAGGGCACAGCTATGACTCCGGCTGGCAGCATCGTTGTCACTGAAAGTCCCCCCTCAAAGGCTCCAGCTGACTCTGACTCACCTACTCTGGGTAGTGCTGGGAAGACAGAAGTGGGGAGTAATGGGAGCAGACAGAGAGAAGGCCTCACCCCACGGAGGCAGAAGGAGTGACGGACGAGGGGGACGGCAGCTAGCTGAGGGAGGGAGGCAGGCGAGGACCCACTGTGGAGAAGGGTGGCTGCAGGGAAGCCTTTGCTAGTGGAGTGCAAAGAGGGCAGGAGGGTTCTCTCACAACACTCTTGACAAGGAGGAGAGGCTGAGGGAGGGGACCAGACATGGTGGGGTTCCAGGAGGACCCCACGGACGACCAGTTTTCTCTGCTGGGCCACAGACCCAACAGGAATATGTGGGTTGTACTGACAAGCAAAGGAGGTGCAAATAATACATAAGGTGTACCCTAAAGGGGGTCTTGGTTTGGAGGGGGCATGGGAGAAGTAACAGGCCCCTGCCTCCCCCAATGTAACACCTCTTGGTACCTGAGCAATATTCAAACCATTCTCGGGTTTCAGAATGATGCTATCTCAGTTCCTGTGTGAGGGTGGCCTGGGGCCAGCTGGAGGAGTGGGGGGAGCGGTCAGGGCAGCCTCTCGGAGCTGCCCTGCCATTGCAGCAGGGCTGCCCTTCCTGGGGGAGCTGCAGGACAGGCACCTTCCAAAGGTAACCCCCACCTCCTCTCTCCTGGTGCTGTCGGGGGACCACCTACCTCCCCGCTCCCCTTCCACCCAGATCCATCCTCCGTCCCAGTGGCCCAGAGGCACTGAAGAGCATCTGCTTTCAGAGCTGCCACACCAGCGCAAGTCAAAATGGAACAGCTGCCCAGAGAGGCTGAGTGAGCAGGCCCTGCCACAGAGCAACGGGCTTCAACCCCTGCTCTTCCACAGTGAGAAAGGCAACTCTCATTAAGCAGGCCCTTCATCCCTTCCTCCCAGGCTGCTCAGGGCTGCAGGCTGTGGACTGGAGGGGAAGGCAAGAGGCGCTGGAGACAGCTGTCATCCCTCCTCCCGCCCCTTCCCTGTGGCTGGGCTGCAGGGCATGAAATAAGCAGCAGGCGCTGGGGGAGGGGGTGACAATCCAATCCACCTGTCACCCCCACAGTCAGGCGGCCTCAAGCAGCCTGCTCACTAACAAGGGAGGAGGCGTGGGTGAGGCAGACANGTGGACTGGAGGGGAAGGCAAGAGGCGCTGGAGACAGCTGTCATCCCTCCTCCCGCCCCTTCCCTGTGGCTGGGCTGCAGGGCATGAAATAAGCAGCAGGCGCTGGGGGAGGGGGTGACAATCCAATCCACCTGTCACCCCCACAGTCAGGCGGCCTCAAGCAGCCTGCTCACTAACAAGGGAGGAGGCGGGGGTGAGGCAGACACGGGGGGGAGGGGGGGGAAGGGGGACAGACGCACAGACGCAGGGAAAGAGACACAGAAAAAGAAGTACAGTCAAGAGGAAGGCAGAGTGAGGGGCAGAGGTGGACAGAGACAGAGAGAGCCAGAGGAGAGCTCAAGGCAGGAGACCAGAGGCAAAGGTTCAGAGAGAGGCGGGCAGAGAACAAGAGGCAGGCTCAGCAACTGCTCGCAGCACCCTGACGCAGGCTGGGGATGGGGGCATAACTTGATAGGACTCCATCCCCGCCCCAAAGCCCTGCAGTCCCGCCAAGAGACAGACAAGGGCAGGGCAGGCAGAGCCAGGGAGACCTTCAGGGGCCAGGACTGGGCAGAGCATCTCGGCTCTTGGGGCTCTGGCTAGGTCTAGGCTTGAGGTCAGGCAGGCCGTGAGAGCGGGTGGATGGAAGTAAGCGTAAAGCCCAGGAGCCCTCTCAACACCCTGGACACTGCCTCCATTCCTGCCCCACTCCAGGGCTCACAACCTTCCAAGCCACTCTCTCTAAGCACAGACACAGGCTGGGTGGGGGCTCTGGAAGATGGGTGGGAAGGTGAGCTCAGGGACCGCTGAGAGGTGGGGCCCAGGCAGCAGTGCTGGGGTCTGCAGCCTCAGAGGCACACAGAGCCCTCTCTTCACAAACGCTGTACTGGTCCTGGAGCCGGGGGCGCTCCCCTCCCCTCAAGGTCTGGGCCAAGGCAGGGCCCCCTCCCTGACCCTGCACAGTCCAATTCTCACACCCCCGGCCAGCTCCCCACCCACTGCTCCCTGGCTCCTGTCTGCTCTCCATTCTCTCTGCCCCCTCCCACCCACTTGCCCTGGAGTTCTAGGGTCTGCTCTCAAAGGCACAGGCCGGACCCATCCCCATCCTCCTCCTCCTCCCTTCAACATACTGTTTGGCAGGCTCACTCCCCAAACCCCTGGTTCCCACCATCGTCCCCTCCCTTGGGGACTCCCCTCCCCCAGCCCAGCAGCCTCAGGGCTGGGCAGGGCTATTTTTAGTCTGGGCACTGAGCTAATTTTAACTCACCGACAGGGGACCTGGGGGCGGGCTGTCGGGCTCGGGGGAGGGAGAGAAGGACCAGTCCAAGAAAACTGGACATGGGGCAGGGTGGGGGGTCTTAGGTCCCAGGCGCCCTAAATGGAGGCAGGCACTGCAGCCCCAGTTGAAGGCACAGGAATCAACCTGCCAAGAGGAGCACCCAGTGTGGGGAGCAAGGCTGGGGCCCTCCCTCCAGCTTCCGCTGGACAACCCTCCAGAGCCCCACCCTAGGCTTCCCGCCCTCTTCTCCTGGGCAAGTCTCCTGGGATGGGTCATCCTGTTCCCTGCCCAGGAGATGCCTCTCTCGTGAGGGTCTGTCTCCTGAGCCTCCTCCACTGCTTCCCCACCCCAGCTTGTCCTTCCTGTAGTCTAGCTCTCATCCTTCCTGTAGCAGCTCAGAGGCCCAATGGCTCCTTACAGAGGCAGCTGCCGACCCCCACCCCCAACCTCTAGCACTTCCCACTCAGCTCTGGCCTTCCATTAGTGGCCTCTGGGCTGGCTCCCAGGACCCACCCTAGTCCGTACAGGTTCGGGAGCCACGCTGCTGACCTCAGAAATAACTGGGGGGGGAGGGGGGAGGTGGTAACAGGAGATCGAGTCCTTGTAGAAATGGGAGAGGTGAGGAAGGACAATGAACAGCCCAGGGAAATACCGGGACTGTGGGTAGGGATTCTGGGTGCTTGGGTTCAAGTCCCTGCCCTGGCCCAAACCCACTGTGTGAACCTGAATAAATCACTGCCCTCTCCAGGGTTCACCCCCCTCCCCCTGCCAGTACAATGGGTAGGTGGCATGGACCAGGTACCCTAGTGCTCTTCCAGCCTAGACATTCTCTTCCTATGCTCTTTATAGAGCCCCAAAAGAAAGGGCGATCAGGACTCTCGTGACACCATGGAGAGGTGACAGGGGAGGTGGCCCGCTTACGTGCCGTCCTCCAGCTTAGGAGGGGAGGGCAACGTGGAGCCAGGAGAGGAGCACAGGCCTGACGAAGAGGGGGTGCTTTCGGAACGATAACCTCCACAACAGATGGCCAAGGCTTGACAGAGGCTCATGGTAGGTCAGGGCAGGTGCCAGGCGGGGCACACAGGCCCCGGGGGCAGAGGTTCTGCCAAACAAATCTCCTCACACACATAAAATGCTATCCAACCCAGGGCTTGGGAACCTGCTTCCGGTTAGAGCAGTGACTGACCCAAGGTCACTGTCATGGTCATTAGGGGGGCCAGCTCTGGAAGCCGAGCTGGAGCCTTGCTTCATGCTCTAGCTAGCAGGCTGGTCAGTAATGACTCACTCCTGCTCATCTGTGTAGGTATTTGCATAGTGTATCTGAGCTTATTCCATCAACTTCTACTTCCCATTCCAGGACCTGGGACACCCCCACCCAGTATCCCTAGGCACTTAGGGACCCCAAGTGGAGTTCTTGGCACCTCAGATCTCCCATCTCATCCTTCTCCAGAAAACATCCCTCATTTATCCAGTGGTACTGTCTAGAGCTCTCAATCCAACAGGGTCCTCCACTCTTGTCTAGGTCCCCTGTCCAGGAAGGGATGTGAGGGGAGAAGGTGTAATTACGAGGAACAACTGAGCACTGGAGCTAGAGGAATTTTATAAGATTGATGAGGTGAAGTGTGATCTTTCCACAATGGCCTGGGTTTCCTCCAGAGAAAAGCCCTAGTCCCCTCTTTAGTGACAAGGTTGGGGCAGTGGTAGGATAGGGGTGGACCGTCCTTTACTTCTATTTCTGTCTCCATGTCTAAATTCCACTCTCAAGAGTGCAAAGTGAGAGGAAACAGCCTAGTACAGTGTGCAAGATAGATGTTAAGACTACAGAGAGGACTTTCCAGGGCTGTCTTTGAACTCACAGTCATCTCTGGGGCTAAAATTTGCTTTGTTAGACGTTACTCGACCAAGCATGGGCAGCTGGTAATACTTGGGAGAGGATGATGGCCACAGCATTAGAGTCCAACCACAGGAGCTAGAAGATGGCCGATCCCTTGCCACCTTGAAGAGGTCAAACTGACCTCTGTTTGTCCAATTATAATACCTACGCTTCCAGCCATACCCCCTGAAAGAATGAAGTCAAGCAGTGGTCTCCTATCCCAGGAAATTCTTCCTGCTGTCTAACCACCATCCCTCCCACTGCAGCCAGCCCTTCCCTGGAAACCTACGCTCATTCCACTCATCTCGATTAGAGTGGTGGCCCGGGGGCCCCTGGCCAGCAAAGCCTCGGCTGAGGAGAGGTGGGGCGGTTGGAACGGTTAGTGTGTCACCTTCCACCTCCCCACCCAACTTCCCTCTGGGGTCTCAGGAGACAGAAGTGAAAGTGGCAGCTGGGGCCTTGGGGGCGGGTCAGCTTGAGAGCCGTTGGGGTGAGCATAATACCACCAGTGCTGGGTCTGGGCTGCCTGCCATTGCAGCAGGTGGGCTGATGGTTAGATCAGGAGAGGGACTGCCCATGGAAATGAGGGCTTGGGAAAACTATGATGTGTGGGCCCCTGGCCAAAGGAAGAGCAAGCTGAAGAGGAAAAAGTGGAGAAAAGCAGGCAGTACAGTCTCAGAAGGGCACTCTCGTCCACAGCAGTAGTTTGTTCCCTTGTTTAAAGCAGCAGGGCCCTTTTTTTCCCCATCCACAGAACAGGGGCAAGGCTGCTCAGGCTGAAGCAGATGAAGGGATTGCATGTCCTGACTGCTGGGACTTGAGAGCAAGGAGAGCAGGGAGGGGCCTGAGGCTGGGCCCTCACACTGGACGCACCAATTCCAGTGGAAGGGGAGGCAGTGGAGAATGCAAAGTGCTCACCTACTATTACCGCCAGCAGCCCCACCCCAAAGAGGCCAATCCAATCAGGGAGAGCAAATCCTCCTAGAGACATCATGACCTCGGGAAGCCACCGAGGATTTAAAGGGGCCGCTCGGGGTGGCAGCTGGATCTCCTTCTGACTCGAAGGACAGTCCTCTAAGCCCCTGGCAAGGGAGGGCGGCAGTGCGGCTGCGAGGGCCTGCCGAGGCGGCCAGCCAGGCAGCCTTACAGGATTAGCTTGCTGCTTTCAGGAAAGGTGCCAGGTGAGGCTAAGATGCCCAGCCAGATGGAGCACCCCGCACCCCCACGGGCAGACAGCGGCGGGGGGCGGGGGGAAGTACCTGCACAGATCTATGCAAACACTTGCCCCAGATTTGATCCACGCCCTTCACCAATATGCAGTTTCTCACTCTTTCATGAAGATATACTGTACAAAGACCCCTCTGATTACTGACAGTGAGGATCCCTGCGTACCCAGCTTTCTCTGCCATTTCTATCATCAAGAGCTACCCTCCGTCTAAGGAGGAAGTCCAGTCTATTGTCTACTCTCAATCCTTCTGCTACACTTTACAACCAGGGCCCCACCCCAGCGAGCAGGTGAGGAGGCCAAGAGGTTCCTCCTCTCTGCTCCCTGTCAGCTCCCCACCCTCTGGGCTGACAGGTGGGGGAGACAAGAGGGAACAGCTGGGCCAGGACACCTGTCCCCACCCAGTCAGCCTGGGCCCCAGGGGGTATGCACAGGGGAGTCAGCAGAGAGGGGCAGGCAGCTGTAGGGGGTGAAGAGAAGGGGCTCAGCGGCCCAGAGATGTGACTGGGAAGGCCTGAGGCAACACTCTCAAAACCAGCCCCTCCTCCAGGTCTGCCCCCAAACGTCAAAACACACAGGCTCTAAAGGTCTGAGGTCATCTGCCCCATCCCCTGCCTCCACGCTACTTGATCCAACGGGAGCCGGGAGACTCCACAAAGAGACCAACCCTCCTCTCCCCACCCACATCCACTCCTGCAGTCGGTCTTCCCTTGAGGTCTGAGCATCAGCTCTCTCTTACTCCTCCTCATTCTCCCAACCCTCAATCCCAAGTATTTGCTGGCAGGGGTGGGGGCAGGGAAATCATGAGAGATAAGTAAGCAGCCAAAGGGCTCTGCTAACACTCTGGGGTGAAATGAGGAGGGGACAGTTCTGAGACAAGGAGATGGCTGGATGGGGAGGGCAGAGCTGGGCTCCGCTTCCCAAGGCCATCCCTGGGTCTCTCGGGGCCCTCCTCAGCCCCCTCACATCAAGTTCCTACCTGGGACACACTGTGCCCCTGCCCCACCTTCTGGACCATAGCCTTAGCAGGCAAGTCCAGGGCCAGGCTGGAGCTGACGTCTGGAAGAAAGGATACAGCCACTTTCCAAGCACCCACTCTGTGTTGAGTACCACACATTTTCCCATGGAACCTTTTAACCTTTTTTTTTCCGGGGGGGCATCTGTTTCACAGAAATGGAAACCAACTCAGAGATGGGCAGGGATTTGCACAAGGTCACCAGGAGTAAGTGGCAGAGGTGGGCTGACTGCTGAGCACAGCGCTTCCCTGCACATCTTGGACTGCGGGCAGACAGGGTCTCCCTTCCCAGAAGCAACAGCACATTCCTTCCAGGGCAGATTTCCTACCATCAGGCTCGTCAGCCATGCCTCTCACCCTTCGCACAAGCCCAGGACTCTTGTGGCTCAAATCTTTCCTGATCTAGTCTCTCTCCTCAGTCATCTCATATGGCAGCTTTAGAGGCTTCTAACCAGTACCCAGGAGGGGTCTGAGTGTCACCTGTTCCTGCTTACATATCCCTGCTTCGGGAACACTACCCCATGACAGTCAATCAGAAGACCTTCTCAGGGAACCAAAGCATGTCCCCCCCGCCTCCCAACCTGCCACCAGATCCTGATCCTCTGCCTTCCTGTCAGGGAATCCTACTGGGTTGGTCCTTCCCTTCAGTGTATCTTCCTCCTACGCCAGGTCTCCCTGGGCCTTCCTTTCCACTGCCCTTCGTGCGGGCAGGATCCTTCCCTTAATCTTAGACAAAAGCCCTTACCAATTCCTAACTGGGAAAACTTGAGCAAGTCACTTAAATCTCTTACTCAGTCTCCCTAATTACAAAGGAAACAACAATGAAATAGTGTATGAGAAATAAATGAATCTTCCTATGTTTCCATGCCCAGCACAGAACTTGGCACACAGGGACACAACAAATGGAAGTTTCCTTCCTCCAGTCCCCAGGGATCTCAAAAGTTTTGATTTTTGGTCTCCAAAGCATATTGGAAAACAGGGTGAGTGGGGTACTGCCTGAGGGTAAAGTGCTCATGACCACGAAGCAAAACAAGCTCCCTCTCTATATGCTTCCTGGGCCTTTCTAACTCCTCAGGGAGCGGCCAGAGCACCATGCCAAGGTCAGTGACCAGGCCTAGAGCCTGGAGCCTCCTGGGAGGCTGGGAGGGTGAGTTTAAGTGAGTAAATATGGTCCCGCCTGGGTGAGGCCAGCAACAGGCCAGAGCTCCAGACAAGTCCCTTTCCTCCCAGCCTACAACAGAGGGGAGAGAGCAGACAGGAGGCGCAACTGTCATCCCCAGTCCCAAGCTCTCAGGGTCTCGTGCAGAGTCAGCAAACACATCGCCCACCTCCACCCTAGAGGGATCAGCCAGAAGCATGGCTAGGCTCCCAGGAAGGGGAGGTTGTGGACACAGCCTCAAGAAAAGGGAAAGTCAGATGCAAAGGGCCCTGGGGATCGCCCAGGCTAGGGGTCAGCCCCGAGATGCCTGAGGGCTCAGATGTAACCTTGATACCTCAGACTGGCCTTGTTTATCTGGGTGAGTGAGGAGGGCAACAGAGACCAGTGACAAACCACCCAAAGACCCAGGTGCTCTGCTCACCACAAAGCTAGGTGAAACTCCCATACATCTGCAAAGTGGAGTCACCCAAGGACATGAGGGTAGCATGAGGGGCCAAGGTAGGCTGAGCCAGGGCCACAGAGGGATAAATGGTGGCAGGGATGGAGTGGTGGGCAAGGGGCAGTGATGGAAGTCAGCCAGGACTCTCCAACTAACACACCATGCTCTAGCTCTAGACTCAACTCCACAAGCTCCCTTCAACACTCCTCTCTTTAGGGCTCTCCATGCCTCTGCCTTCTGGCCTCCAGTCCCCTCACCCTGTTCCCAGTCTCTGGTCTTCTAATTATCTTTGCCTTTCAGTACTCCAGCCCCCACGGGACGCAGTGGCTCCAGGGGTGTGGACACGCCCGTGTGTATGTGCTGCACACCTCATGCACGCGTGCCACTAAACGCTATGGGCCTGCCAGATGCATCCGGGCATGCTGGTTTCCATAGGACCCCCACTCACCCCCCGTTGCCAGGGGAAAGGGGCCCAAAGGCTAGCCATCCCACAAGTCCAGGACAAACTCTCCTCAGGAAACTTGCAGTCCTAGGCAGCGCGGGAGAAGAGAAGATAAATATTCCAGGAGCCAAACAGCACCATCCACACTAGACCAAAGTTCAAGGCCTTTCAGCAGAGCCACCAAGAGCCACTGGAGAATAAAGTACTCTGAGATTCGTCTTTCTCCGGCCAAGCTGGAGCTCGCATGCTCTCCCTCGTCCACCTCCACTGTTAAGTCCTTCCTGAAGTCTAAGCTCCATTCTGCCTGCTGAAGTTGTGGACAGACGGGGATATCAACCGCCACACAGAAAGGGATTCAGCTCCCAGAAGAGAACTACCTGCGCCCGACGCCTCCCCCTCACCCCATGAGTAAGTCACCAAACTGGGACCGAAGGACAGACAGCTGGCCGGACTCCGGCCCCATGACTGGCTCGTAAAAGCCACTAGCGATTACAGTGATGCTAAGGCTACGCTGGCCCCGCCACCATCTCTTCCTTCCCTCTAAAAGGCAGATAATTGCCTCAAACCAGTTGGCTTGAGAGCCTGGAGATCCCCAGCCCTGATCCCAAGGGGTGGGACCCGCCTGTCAGCACAGTGCCTCAAGACCCAGAACCTGAGCTGAGGTTCGAGGGCCAGGTCTGATCCTCAGACCCACTTCCAGAACCCGGGTGAACACCAGCTATGACTTGTTCCCGAGAGCTGAGGTCTCCACTACCCATCCCCCTCAACTCCCCTCTTCCAGTAAGGCCAACATGCTCGGGGACTAGAGAGACATGGAGACAGGAGGCCTGGCTCTCAACACAGCTAGGGGAGACATGCTGGGCCCACCCATTCGTTTCTGGCACCTCCCGCCCACAGAGGCACACGAGTGGGAGGCAAAGTGTCCAACACAGGGTCCCATCCACACCAGGCAGGGAGAGCACTGAGATTCTGGGCCAAACCCAAATGGGGAGGGCGGGGGCCTGGCTGGCCAGAAGACAGTTGACAGGAGTAGAGAGGCAGGCCTCTCTGGGGGCACAAGGGCCAGGAAAATCCACAGCACAGAGACATTCCCAGGGCAGAGTCGGGGAGGAGGAGGGGCTAGGCCACAATCAGTGAGGGCCTAACCCCAAGACCTCGTCTTTCCTGTCCTTCTCGGAGGCCAGGAGGCCTCCTCCAGCCTCCCGACTATCGGTTCTCCAGCCCCAACCTGAAGAGTCTACCCTCTGCCTTTTCCCCTCATCACACCTCCCAGGAAAAACCAGGAAAGATTAAAAAAAAAAAAAAAGAAAAAACCTGGAGAGATTATGTAACAAGCAGCCAGAAAGATGATCATATCTCCCAGCCTATGAGAAGAGCCAGGAGCCAAGAGAGGCAGAGTGGGGAAGCCCAGGTTCCTCCAGTGCGGGGACGGCAGGTACAGAGGAGGGGGACAACAGGCAGCCCCGTAACACTCTTAAGTCCTTCACTACTGTGTTCCAGGCACTGGGTAGAGCAGACAGACCCTCCCATGCCCATCCTCCATTACAAGGGCCCTGCTTCTCCCCTTGGACCAGGGCCTCCAAGGGGAAGGGCCAAGTCCTCCTTCCTGTGGTCTGTCCCTGCTAGGAAGCCATGCCTGAGAGTGGTGGCTGGACTAAAGCACTGACACAGATTTGCTGTGTGACCTCAGATTTAAAAAACAACCTCTCTGGCCTCTAAAGGCATGTAAGTAAAAGCTCCCCATTCCCACAGAGAAACCAGAAACCCTTCCCTTTACAAATGTATACACACACAAATATACAAACATCTACCAGTAGTGTTGGGAGAGGGGTGGCATGGAAGTTACAACAAAGAGAATATGACCACTGAGACCCAAGGGTCCATATATTTGCCGGGGAAAGACTTACACATGAACTCCAGTGACTCCCCAATCACTCTATATAAACGGGTACTCAGCCACCTTCACACTGATCCACCCCACCCCCATCTTCTGCCCAACACACTGGGAAACCACAGGAAGGAAATTCATTCCCAGGCATGCTGTGGGAGCTGGGACAGCCAGGCTAAGTCCTGAGGCGGGTGTGACCCGGCGGCCACAGGAGGGTGGACATCTGTGAACACTGACATGTGCTTTTTTCAACACTTTCCTTGACTACTAAGACTCCCCTGTTGGGGGTTTGGAGGGGAATGGGAGGTGGACAGCTCCCTAACTTCAAAACACCCAATCTCCTTGCTAGCCTGGGCTCCCCTGCTATCTCGAGGCCAGAGCAGCCCAAGGTCACCGCCCCAGACGTTAAACTTCCCATAGTCCAGGCTGGGCCCTGAATTGCCCAGAAGACCCACAGAGAGAATGAGGGGAAGGGGTGGGGAGGACCAATCACCCAAACCAAAGAAACAGGGCCACAGAGACCTCAAAAGGGGGCTGGGCACTGAAAAGGGGGACACAGGATCCACCCACTGTACCCTCCCCCAACCCATCAACAATGAGCTGCTTAAAAGGAGGCAGAGAAAGCCTCCCACTCAAAGGACAAACCTGGATAACCTAGTCAGTGGTTCCAAGGGTACCCACACTCAGGAGCCCTCCTTTCATTAGGGAGAGACCTCAGGAGGCCTTTGAGAGATTAGCTTGAATCCCTAGGGGAAAGGAGACCCTGCCTGTAAAACCAAACCAGACAGGAAAGGGGCTGGCACTGGAGTGAAAGACTAGATGCATCTCAGTCTCCTTGGCCCTCCGTCCCCCAAAGCCCCCCAACGCTGACTGGACCCCCACTCCCAGCCCAGCTCAGCCTGCCATAGGTGAAGAAAGCGACTGGAGAACTCTCGCCCAGATGTTGAACAGCTGCAAACTTCTGGCAGGGGGTTCTCCAGTTGGGTCTACTGACAAACCAGATCAGGGGTCTCGGGAGGAGACGGCGAGGAGGTCCCAAGGAAAGGCCCTGCGTGGCCACCTCCGCGGTGACTCCGCGTCCCAACTCCACAGGCACCGGGCAAGCCCGGGCCC
>SJXQ01010764.1:851785-902939 GCA_006408695.1 Aepyceros melampus
ACACAGATGAGGTCAGGGACAGTGGGCAGCTCCCCAAGGTCCTCCAGGAGCTCATGCAGGGGGTCTCGGTGATCAGGGGCGATCCAGTCCTGGTGTTCCAACAACAGCTACAGGATGGAGGGAGTGAATGAGACACAGAGCTTGAGCCAGGCCTTCCTTCCAGGGCCAGCCCACTCAGCCATTGCCCCAAGCCTGCACAGGCCCTCACCCGGTGCGTGTTGACGAGCTCCCCCATGGTGATGTACACATGGGTTTGGCCACAGCCACCATGTCCGAGTACTCATCCATCGCAAAACGCTCCTCTGGCTCTAGCACCTGGCAGGCTCGGCAGATGAACCTCCTAGCTCCAGAGGAAAAGCATGTGAGAGGGCGGGGCGGTCCGGCACCCCCCTCACGTTCTGTGTCCATCAGCCTTTCTCCCGCCTTGCCGGTGACTGCTCAAGCCAACTCTGCAACTCTGCCCCCATCCACTGCCTCACCTCTCCCAGTGGCCCCCTCAAACCAGCTTCCCTCAATACCCCTCTCTCCTCTTCACTGGGAGTCCTTCCAACAATCTGTCCTCCAGCCTACTAACTATCCTCCGCACCTCCCCTCCTCATGGATTTGAGAAAGTAAGTTGTGCCTGAAAGGAAGTGGTCTGTGTAAAGAAGACAGGAAGAGGAGGAGAAGGAAACAGGAACAGGAAGCGGGGACCAAGACCTGAACTTGAGGTGCGTCTCTTCCAGATAGTCATTCAAGACGCACAGGTGCTGGCTCTCTCTGGAGAAGGACTTGCCGGCCGCAGCATGCTGCAGGACCTGAGCCACAGCCCCCAAGGCGTGGCGCTGGGGGGCCGCCAGCGCGCCGCCCGCTGCCATAGCCACAATGTCGAAGGCGTCGGGGGCCACCACAGCCGGGTTCAGGAAGCGGTAGTACAGGAGGTTCCCCACCACCTGAGGGCAGAGACTGTTGTAGACGCGCCTGTGGCCCACCTCCACAGCCCCAGCCCCGCTCTCCCGGCTCAGCTGGTGGGAAGGACCCCTGGGTCAATCCCATCCTTGTATAGAAAACAGACCCAGAGCAGACCAGCAACTCGCTCAAGGTCACGCAGCAAATGTTAGCTAGAGCTGGGACTAGAACCCGCTCTGACAAGCCCAGGGTTGTCTACTGTTAACTCTTGTCCTGGATGCCTTCCCATCTGCCACCTGTTGCCATCTGAGCCCTGTTGGTGAGCCAGGCTTGACTGACAGGGTGGAGAATATTCGCCTTCTTGCCTTTTTATAGCATAGGTGGTTTTTTTTTTTTTGGTCCTTTGGTCTCATTCTGGGGGTTCACAGCCACCATCAGGGCAAAGCAGAGCTCTCAAGGTGGGGATGGGCGACAATACTTGCCTTATGGATCTCGTTCTCTGTGGCATCGGGGAACTTCTCTGCCAGAGTTGTCTTCAGGACCTTGGCCACGTATCGCATCCCGTACCTGGGGCCAAGCAGTAGGTGCTCTATGGCCCTGCCCCCACCCCAGCGTGAGGGCCTGAGTGCCCGCCTCTCCTTCCCTGGGCATAGCCACACCAGAGCTGACCCTCCACTTCCCACAGCCAGCTCCCTGCTGCTTCCTCCAAACATCTCTGGGCCTTGTCCCTCCCTCATGCCCTTGTGTCAGCACCCAGGACCAGGGCCCAGCCAGCTCTCACGGAGCCTCCAGCCTGTCCCCAGAGCCTCTTCTTTGACCCCCTTTAGTCTCCTCTGGGGACACCCCAGATCCCAGTGTCCATCCTGCCTTCCCCACAGAAGCACCTTGAGCCTGTATGTTAAGTGTCTGACACCTGCAGCCAAAACCCCATCCCAGGACAGCCCGGGAGGCTCTGTTATTACAGAGCATCTGTGAGGGCCTGGTCTGGGTTAGAGGCAGGCCTGGGAGGACAATGAACTGGACTAGAAGCATCTGGTCCTGAGGCCACCATTAACCAGAGATGTCAGCTCAGGCTATGGCGCTCCCCTTACAAGTTTGTTCCCCGGTCTGGAAAATAGGACTGTTCATTCATGCCTTCTCTATCTCCTAGGGCTTTTGTGAGGATCAAGTAAAATTATTTTTGTGAAAGTAAAGGTAGAGTGCAATTCAAATGGTTTCCCTGGTGGCTCAGATGGTAAAGAATCTGCCTGCAAGGTGGGAGACCTGGTTTCGATCCCTGCTGCTGCTGCTAAGTCGCTTCAGTCGTGCCCGACTCTGTGTGACCCCACAGATGGCAGCCCACCAGGCTCCTCTGTCCACGGGATTCTCCAGGCAAGAATACTGCAGTGGGTTCGATCCCTGGGCCTTATTATTATTATTCCTATTTATGGATGTGCCACCTACAAATCTAATTAAATACTTTAAAAAGCTATTGCCTCCTCCTGGGGTACCAGGGAGAGAAGTTCACAGCTCACTGTGTGCTTTCCTTTATCAGTCCAGACAATCTTTTCTGAATCCTAACTGTAAATCCTTAATCCAGTCTTCCAGGTCTGGGGAGCAGGGACATGAGCTCTGTGGGCTCCCCTTTCCTGTATCCCCACCTTGCCCCAGGCACCACTGAGCACCAGGAAGGCTGGTTGGCTGAGTGAAGATCTAGAGGAGACCCACCTTGTCAATATTTTCAATCATTTGCTTTTCAGAAAATAATTATTGACTAAATTTTAAGAAAGGAAAGGACTTTTATAAAGTGCTTTACTGGTGTGAAGTTTTCTTATTTTTGACTTTATAGACTGAAGAATTTTATATTTTCCACCACTTACATTTAGACAATCACATGTCCGCATAATCACTTGAGGTGCCTTTCTCTGGCCCAGGGAGGTCCTGACTGCCCGTTAGATCTGTGTGTGCTATAATCCAGCGCAAGTCTCTAGCAGGGGCTTCGCGCCTTCTCCACCTATCTCCTGGAAGCCCCTGAGCACCCCAGCCGTTTCCCTTCCTGCCTGCCACCCTTCAGGAGTGCTCTGCTCTCCCCCCAACGCCCGGGCCCTCCAGAGATCCATGCCTAGGCTGTTGCACATACGGAATTTGGTCCACAGATGAGATGATGGCCGCAAGAAACTTATCAGTCACTGCGAGGAGGTTGCGAAGGGAGATGTCCAGTTGTCTTTGGACCTCAGGGTGGCTCAAGGCCTGCTCTGGGGTGACATCATAGGGGAGGTGGCTGTGGGCAGAGAGAGATAAGCTATCAGCCAGAAACCCCTCCCAAGGCCTCCCCTCCCTGAGGCTCCACCCCTTAAACTCATCTCACAACAAGATCTCACACACACATGCTGAGGGCAGCCCAGGGTTTAGACCAGAATAAGAGAAAGGACTCAGAGAGGACTAGGTGATGGGGGTGGAAGAAGAGATGAAGCACCTACGGGGAGGCAGAAGACTGTAGGAGGAAATGGAGGGGCTGGGGTCCGTGGAAAGATCCCAAGGGGAACCAGATGAGCCCCGGGCTCCCTGCTAGTCTCTGGTAATTATGGGGATGCTGAAGGCTGGGCCAGGGCCTTGCAGTGCCCCCACCTGGATGCCTGTGTGCCATCCAGAGAAGCCACTGGCACGGCCTACTCTCCTCCGCGGCTCCATCTCCCTAGTACCTATGCACCTCAGTTAATGGCCATCTGGAAGGCTGATTTATTTCTTCCACTACCTCATTTGCCTATTCATCTATAAATCTGAATATTCAGCTATATGCCTATCAATAAGGAGTCCTAGCCCAACTCCCAGTATATCTGACAAATCCTTTGCAAGCACTGACACAGCAATTATACACATTTGCATATTCATCTGGGCTCACTCTATGTTAAGCGCACCAGGTCCAGTGTCATTTACATCAGTTCCATGTTAATTACCAGAGGGGTCTAAAAGGCTACCTTATTTCATCCTATAGCGCTGGTGTCATATTTACATAAATCAGCAAGCTCATTTATATGCCGCCTTCAAAGCACACTCAAGCTTCCCCGGTGAGGCCCAAGACCAAGCTGATCAAAGAGACCTCTCCCTCTGCCCATCTGCTCACCTGCGCTGCCCTGTCTGGGCTTCAGTCTGGTTGATCCAGCTCTTGTAGAGGTGGACAGGGTCTGTGTGGACGCTGAGCATCTTGTCCTCCAGCACGTCCTGGATCACCTTGCCCAGGATCTCCCGCAGGGCACTCTGCCCCCGCCCATTCCGATAGAATCTCACCACCAGCCTCACCACAGTCGGGTTGCCTGTCACCATATCCTGGGGCTGCTCCACCTTTGACCTGTGGATTAAGAGGTCATTGAAGCTGGTCTCCTGCCTTAGTATAGAAGAGCTGCTTTTCCTTTTGAGATTTTCTTTAAAGCCTGTGTTGGCATCCCTCTTCTTAAGGACAGTCCTGTTCGTCTGTGATGTTAACATGTCAGCATGTGTCCTCACCCCAGGCTGTCCCAAGAGATGCCTTGCCTCCCTGGGAGGCAGAGAAAAGAGGTCTTCTGAGTCCATTTCTACCTTCAAACCTCAATAAATTGTCACCTTGTGAAGGAGCCAACAGTGGCATCTCTTAACCCTTCTCTTCCCATTCTTTTTGCTTTTGGAAAACCTACTTGATTTCCTCCTGGAGTGCTGCCTTGAACAGCTGGAGCAGGAGATAGGCCTCTCGGCTGTTGGAGGCATAGTTGTACAGACTGAAGATCACTGACTCCATGAATTTGGTGGTTTTGTTCTGAGGCATCTGAAAGATCAGCTTGGCCAGGTAGGTGGGTTGAGTCTGAAAGCAATGGGGAGACAGGAATGGCTGATAATGTACCTCAAGGACTAGTGATCAGATAAAGAAAGGCTTTGCTGACTGGAACTAGGAATAGGGAGCACTGCTACACTTTCTCAAGGGTCCTAGACAGTCCAGACAAATGAAAGGAGGCAGTCTCTTTCCCTGAGTACAGGATGTTAGGATGGCAGGAAAGGACTCCTGATACGCAGGTGAGGGCTTAGACATGAAGGCCTCAGGTCCCAGGCCCTCAGGAGAGAATAGAGATGTCTCCTCCCAAAGCCCTCTGCTCACCTGGAGCAGGTAGAAGAGGTGTTGGTAAGCTTCTAGCTTCTGCCGTTTCTCTTTGCTCAGCGACTTTAACCCCTTCTGCTTATCCAGAACCATCATATCCGACAGCTGTTCCTTATTCTTCTTGGTCAGCTTCTTGCAGTGGGAGACCACTTCCTGCCGGGGCGGGGGAGCAGGTGATACAACCCATCCAGGCCACAACAGAGCGCAGAACATATGGTCTAGAGTCAGTGCTTTGAAAAGCCTGGGCTTTCTGCTGTGCAAGGTATTGAAGGCATGAGCCAGGGGAGACAAACGGTTCTAGGATGAGGAAGGGCCTCCTGCTGTCTTGAGACTCCACCTGGCACCTCTGTGCTCACCAGGTGAGCTCCAAAGAGAGCTGGGTTGCGGGAGTGAGGTGCCAGGTGTATTCATTTCTGCTGACTTCTCATTAGCCTGTTGTACAGAGTTGAGGTGGAGATACTGATGTATCACTTCTGCCTCATCACAGCATATATGTATGGTAACTGACAGGTTAAGGAACTCCCATATCTATTTTCACATCTGCCCTGGTGAGCACTCTCATTATTCCTACTTTACTAATGAGGAAACAGACCGAGAGGTTAAACAACCAGCCTCCAGCCCCATCACTAGGAGTCAGCAGGGCCGGGCACTACAATTTTATGTCCAGCGCTCTTTCCATTATGTCATGTGCCCCCAACAAATGACTAGAAGGGCAGAGGACCGCTGGAACAAGGATCTGAGCCAGATGATAAGATCTAGACATTCAGAAAATATCTGATTAGCAACCAGAGAATGGCCAGCATCACCTCTCCAGAGGCTGCTAGCTAGCTTTCGGGTGGACCCCTCACCTGCAGGGTGATTCGATTCTTCACGAGCAGGCCAATCTTAATATCCATGAGATTGAGGTCCTGTTCTAGCTGCTGATTAGACCGGATCTTCCTGACCACCTCCTCCTGGAGCTTCAGCAGCTCTGCCTCAGCCAAGAAGTCCTCCTGGCTTTGATTCAAGAGGTGGACAAATCTGCGTACTACACTGAGTGGGGGATGGGGTGTGTGGACTGGCAGGAAGAGAAGAGGTGCCAGGATTAGACATGTCCTCACCAGACACTTCCTCGCCGCCCTCTTCCCCAGTAACTCACCCTCAGTGTCCAGGCTGCTTGAAGCTAGCAGGTACCTAACTCCAGTTCTTTTCCAATAGTTCTGCCTGCAGCTGGAGGGCAGTGGGCAACCTCCCAGCTAGTTCTGTCTCTGAACTCCTTGTCTTATAACCAGGGATGAGACAAAAGCTGCTTTCCTCTGCTTGGGTTCCCCCAGCAACCTGGGCCTATCTCAGTGTCATCCCACCCTAAAGTCAGAGCCCTAGCAGCCTCTGATGATCCCCTAGGGCCCCCTATTCTGATTCATTCCCTCCTTGTGCCAGGTCGACTTACTCATCCTTCATCCTGAGTTTACTTCCGCCTATCAGCCTCCGTGTGGCCCTGCCTGACCCTCATACAACAATGGGTTTTATAATATAGGGAGATCAGAGCTAGATGGATTCTCCTTGAATCTCTTTTGGAATGAGCATTTGAGCAAAAAAAGAGTCTTAGGGCTGAGCTACAGGGAATAACAAGAAATATCCTGAATATTTATTGGAAGGACTAATGCTGAAACTGAAATTCCAATACTTTGGCCCCTTGATGAAGAGAACTCACTCATTGGAAAAGATCCTGATACTGGGAAAGACTGAAGGCAGAAGGAGAAGGGGACGACGGAGGATGAGTTAGTTGGATGGCATAACCAACTCAGTGGACACGAGTTTGAGTAAACTCTGGGAGTTGGTAATGGACTAGGAGGCCTGGCATGCTGCAGTCCACGGGAGTTGCAAAGAGTTGGACATGACTGAGCGACTGAACTGAACTGACTGAACTGAAGACATATAATTTTCACTATGGAACAGAAACTGCTCTAAGTGCTTTACATACTTTATACACTGTAACTTACTGCTGAGATCACTCAGGCACAGAGAGAGTAAGTAACTTGCCCTAGGCTACACAGTTAGTAAGAAATAAAAGGGTCAGACATGGAAGATGAACAAAACTAGGCCTGGTCCTTAAAGGCTATTCAGTAAAGGAAGCAGACAATTAAACAACTCACTACAGTGTGGTTTAGTGCTCTGAGAGGGGCTTTTACCTTTGGGAAAGTAAAAGCGTGCCACCAAAGGCCATGTCTGGAGCATGGAGTGGAGGGTGCAGGTGGTGAGGGACAGGCTGGGGGTCAGTGAGGCCAGAGGTGCAGGAGAGGCTGGGTCAGAGAGTTTCGGAAGCTGCCCTTAGGAGGCTGGACTTTATCCCCAGGGCAGTGAGGCATCCTGACATGTTTTAAGAAGGAGAGTGATAAGATCAAAAGGTTTAATAAACTAATTTGGCTCTGCATGGAGGACAGATCTTTGAGGAGTGAAGAGTGGTGGAACCCAAGACAACTGATGGCATCTTGGATTCAGCGAGATACAGCACTTAACTCATTTGATCCTCACAACAACTCGCCCTGATCCTTATCTCCATTTTATAAGTGAGAAAGTGGAGGCAATAAAGAAGTTCAGTACCTTGCCTAGGGCCACATGGCGAGTAAGTGGCAGCTCCCTACGTGGAGTGGGACTAATGAAGTTGGGAGACAGACCAGGGAAAAAACAAGTTCTTCCAGAAAAACTATAAACTAAAGAAGAAAAAGAAGATAAAGAATGCCTCAGGGCACTGGTGTTAATGTAACAGCAAGAGAGAAAACAGAAATGGCCAAGCTGGGGAGAGGTAAGAAGGGAAAAGCAGCTAGTCGCCCAGAAGCAAATGGGCTGAGTTTCTGTGGTCAGAGAGGGGCAGGAGCACCCCTGCCCCAAGACAGGGTGGGAAGAGGGACTGAGGAGGTGAAGGAGACGATTCCTGGACAGTGTCCTCAACCTTGAAGCCCAGAAGCGTAGTCTTGGCCCGGGAAGGAAAGGGGCCTACCTCTTCAGGAAACCCAGGGCTGGAGGCCAGCCTGGAGATGGACCACTAGTCCACTTCACCAAAAGGAGGCAGACTTCCAAGGCTGGGTTTCTGGGCTTTAACACAGGGATCAAGAGGGCCCTGAAGGACCTCTGTAAGACTTTAGGAGGATGTTCAACTATTGAGAACCATGGGGCAGGAAGATGGAACCCCCTCAAGCTCCCCAGGACTGCAGAAAGGACCCCAGGTCTGCCTTCCTGTGGGTTGGGCCACTAACAGGGGAAGAGTCATGGGTCAGGGAAGAGGGCAAAGAGGGGGAAGGCTGCAACTGTAGGGAAAAGAGCCTTTCCTTCCCTTTTTCCTTCCCTTTCCCCTTCTCTCTCTCTCTTTTTTTTTTTGCCTTTTTTTGACTTGTGTCAGAGTAAGAGGAAGAAAGTCAAAGCCTGGTACAGACAGTAGCTGGTTTGAGGGCCTTTCCTGTGACGAGGTTATCTGCTGCTGGGGTGGGGCGGGGGGCTTTTGTCACCAGCCCTGTTCCACATTCCAGCACAGACAACTAGTACCTCCCCTAACCTGCTGTGTGTCTCCAGGAGGGATACCTAGACCTGCCTGACTCTCAGGGGACTCCTATCACTCCTACCAAACTGGGGGATTGGCAAAGGCAGGAGCACACCTCCTCACTCCTCAGCCCACTTTGGGTCCTACGGTGCATGCTCAAGGTTGTAGGCATTAGCTGTTGGTGAGAGAAAGGCTCAGGAAGGTCAGACCACTTCTCCAAAGCCCCAGTTTAGGGGTGATATGGCTTTCTGCCTTGTTCACTGTTGAAAGCCAGGAAACTCACAAGGACAGTCACTTGCATAGACAGAGGAGGGAAACCAGGCACTTTACCTAACATCCTGTAGTCATCCCGGGCTTTCCTGGCTCGGAAAAACGCCTGGATCTTCACAATAGAGTTAACCTGTCATGAATGCAGATGGAAAAAGGACTTTTGGTGCCCCCTGCCCTGGTCTCATGGATAAAGGTGGGGTATGGGGACAAGGGCAGCAGAATGAGACTCACATTCTTCTGGAAGTAGCCCAGACGCTTCCGGTATCGCCTCCGAGCTGCCCACATCCGGGCCCAAGCCTGGATCTGGGGGCAGAGACAGACTGACTCAGAGCTCCAGGCTCAGGGCCCTCCCTTAGACCCAGGCCAATTCAGCCTTCTCCAGAGGTCATGGGAGGTGAGAAGACTACAAATGGTTTTCAGAGGGTCCTTTAAGAGAGCCAGGAACCCACCCAAATCATGCGAGCTACCTTGATTACAGCATCTGTGTTCACTTTTAAATACTGCAACCGTTCCAGGTAAATCTTCCGCTGTCTGTAACCACGCCAATGAGCCTGCCGATCAGAAGAGGGAAAAGATGACTCCAGCTGGTCCCGATTGCCCTGAAAAGCCTCGTTCTGGACTCTCCAGAAAAGGGTGGTGGGGAGGCAGGAAAGGAGAACGGAGAGCAAATTTGGCTCTGTCCTCAAAGAACTGTCAACTTCATGGGGAAGACTAAACATGTGCATGTAGCCACTCAAGGCCTCTGCCACACTCCCTGGACCCAGCAAACACATACTCCCGCACACAACTCTGACGCATGCACTATGCAATCAAACAGACATTCATAACCAACACCTCCTCACAGAAGCAAGTGTTAAGACAAACGCCTAAAAGATACTAGTAAAGCGCACACTTAACCGACTTCACCACAGCACGATCCATATCGCCTACAACATACTCATCCACCCACGAAACCACTACCCGTAGGACCTCCCTGGTGGTCCAGCAGTTGAGAATTTGCCTTGCAATGCAGAGAATGTGGGTTTGATCCCCGGTCAGGCAACTAACATCTCACATGCAACTAAGCCTTGACAGTCAGTGGTCCGCAGTGAAAGATCTTGTGTGACACAGCGAAGATCCTGCGTGTTGCAATTAAGATCCAATGTAGCCAAACAGAGACATATTTTTAAAAAAAAACTACCCACACACCATCACACAGTCCAAAGTCTGGAGACGTGCATGGTGCAATGGCTGGAAAGTGTGTGCAGGCACAGAGCTGTGTGCCCACCATCTCTGCCAACGGCCATCTGGGCCTCAGGTCATTCGTGTTCTCAGAACTCACTTCTCTTTACAACTCTACCACTTAGCTGTGAACCTCAGCTCTAAGCAAATCTCCCCTCCAAGGTCCCCAGTAATTCAGCTGTCAGGCTAATGGCCTTTCCTCGCTGACTAGTCTGCTGCAAAGGAGTCTAAATGACCCTCTCCTCAATAATCACACCCGCTTTGGTCTCTAAGACACAAATCTCATGACTCCCTTCTGTTTTGGTGTCCTTCCTGTGGGCCTTTCCCCTTTCACCCCAAGCTTGTGTGAATTTTCTTAAAACACTACTTGGACCATTATTCTCATAGCCCCAGTTTCCAGGAAATCTCAACCATCTGACCCCACACTCCTATCTGACTGCCTACTGGTCCCTACTTCCTTAAGAAGCTAGCCACCTCAGACATTTCACTTTCTTTCAAACATGCTTTATGATCTGCTGCCCCAAACCTTTGTCTATCTATGTCCTTACCCCAGCCCTATCTCTACCTACTGAAACCTGTCTTTAGGGCACTAATCATTAAACTTCTCCTGGACACTCAGACCCTGGAGGACACTCTGCCGCTGATGATGTCACGGCTTAGTATGTTAAGCGCGTTGACTTTCAGGGACTTCCCTGGTGGTCCAGTGGTTAAGACTCTATGCTTCCAGTGCAGGGGTACGTGTTCAATCCCTGGTCAAGGAATAAAGATCCCAGATGCCACGCGGCACAGCCAAAACATTTTTAAAATGAGCAGCCCCTTTCAGCAAATTGCTCTCCCAGCCTTTTCTAAAGCCAACTCTCCTGGGTAGGCTTTCCCCCTAAGACTTACACCGACCTTCTGTTGGGAAAGGATATAAAACAGGCAGCTTGGTCGCATGGTACCAGCAGTCTACTTTGGAGCCTAGAGGCCAGGGAGCCCCAAGTCTATGTCCTTTCTCAGCACTCCTTCCCCTCCCACTCCAGGTACTGCCTGACATACTGTTAGTTGTTATAGGGAAAGGCGGAGGGGTCTCCTCTCTGCTCTTACCACCCACCCATCCCCACATGGCTTCTCCTTCAAGAGAGAAGGCCTCTCAGTCTGGACTGGTGAGAATTCAGGACCCTGACTGGAGAGCCAGCCAGGGTTAGAGCTCTCAGGAGACCCAAGCTGCTTCGTTTCTGACTCTCACTCTCCCTAGCTGGAGGGCAGGTGGCCTGGGGTTCCGGCCACCTCTCCCTTCTCTGCCTCCCAGGCCCAGGCCAGAGTCAGCACAGCTCTAGGATGGGTGGCAAACTCACCTTCTGACTCTGTCCCCTCTCCCACTGTTGGTGTGGTTTCTCTGCTCCTTGCTCTGCTGCTAAGTCACTTCAGTCGTGTCCGACTCCGTGTGACCCCATAGATGGCAGCCCACAGGCTCCCCTGTCCCTGGGATTCTCCAGGCAAGAACACGGAGTGGGTTGCCATTTCCTTCTCCAATGCATAAAAGTGAAAAGTGAAAGTGAAGTCGCTGAGTCGTGTCCGACCCTCAGCGACCCCATGGACTGCAGCCTTCCAGGCTCCTCCATCCATGGGATTTTCCAGGCAGGAGTACTGGAGTGGGGTGCCATTCTGCTCCTTAGCTGGTGTGAAATCCCAGGCTGCGTTCAGGAGGATTGATTCAGACACTAAATGCTGATGGCTAAGGTTCTGAGTTCTGGGATCAATGCCCCCAAATTTAACATCTCATAACAGCTTCACCAATAGAGCGTGTCCCTACCCTAAGTGCTACATGTAATTTTCCTGCTTTACCCTCACAACCAGCATGAGGCAAGGAATCATCATGAATAAGGAAACCGAGGGCTGGCAAGGGCTTCAGTAAGGCGCCCAGAAGTAACAGGACCAGAATGCAAACTGCAGCCTCAGGGTCTAAAGCCTGCACTCTCAGTGACCACGTATCCCACATCACCATCGAGGGCATTTGCCCGTCTCTGGCCTCTGGCTCCCTCGGGGTTCTCTGCTATTATTTTTGTGTCCCGACTACCACAACATCTAACAGCCACTGTATTCCAGTTCCTGCAATGGAAGAGACGTGAGCACGCATCTGTGTCTCACACACCGTCTCTCACCCTTGCCCAATGCCAAGTGGTATCCTTTGCAGATACTGGGCATTTGGAGGTGTTCATTAAATAAAGTCTCTTTACACTGCCCACCTTGCCATGAGACCCTCCAGAGCACGTCTGCCTGAGGAGGCCTCTGTTTGCTCAGCTCCTATTGTCCTGGCTTGGAAAGTGCCTCAGCCCAAGGCCTCGTGCCTGAGTGATTTATGGGTCAGTCTCAGAGGCCACACTGGACCACCCAAAGGTTGGAAGAATAAAAATGGAAAGGGCTGGCTGGAGAGAAAGGTAGAAGTTCTTTCTCTAAGGGATTCCATCCCTTTTCTGTAACAATCACCACTACCACCTCTTCATTACTCTTTCCTAGTCCTCCTGGCGCTAAACCCTAATGTCGTGCTAAATCTTGTTCCACTCTCTCTGTGGGGAAGCTAAAAAGCAGCTCTCATACCCTCTGGATGGTGATGATGATAACAACAGTAAGTAGCATTTGCCCATGTTCTTGCCTATCTGCCAGGTACTGTTTAAATGTACTTTAGATATCACCTCGTAACACCCTAGAAGAGGGGTGCTACAGCTTTCAGATGACTAGTTTTCAGATGAGGAAACTGGGAGAGAGTAAGTAATTAGTTAACATGGTGGAGAGGGGATTCAAACTCAAGTAGTCTGGGCTCCAGCATCCGTGCCCTTACTACTACTGCAGAGAGGCCAAAAGACCACCCCAACTCCACTCAGCAAAGAGGAAGCAGGAGGAACCTCTGAACCTCAGGGAAGTCCAGCTCTTCCACCTCAGAAGGCCAGAGTCTGCTACCTGGATCTTGATGACTGCTGGAAGCCAGGTCCTCAGAAAGTGAGAACGTTCAGCAAACTTCTGCCGGACCAGGAAGCCGCGGAGGCGGGCCTGGAGCCGGATGATGAAGCCCACGTTGGCCTTCCAGAGCTGCTGGCGGTCACGGGCAGTGGTGACCTTGGTGACAGCTGACTGCAGAAGTAGAAGAAGAGAGGGCCTGTGGTGTCCTGGTGGGTGGGAGCCTCTCCCACAGGAAAGCTCCCATCCACGAGCCCCCTCTCTCACAGGGACTCCACCAACCTGGATCTCCTCCCGAGTCAGGTGGGAGGTGTTGAGGCGGCAGCCGGGGGGTTGCTCCCAGGTCCCCTGGAAGGTCTTCAGGTGAAAGTAGTAGGCAGTACCATCCTTCATGTCATGTTGAACCCAGAGTGCTGTATCTCCTAAGCAGAGCCAAATAAGCAAAGGCGGCTCAGAGGAGGTGAGAGGTAGCTGGGGCCGGCCAAGAAGGGGAGAGGCAAGGTGAGGCCACTACCTGGGCGCTGCTTCTTTGCCATGGCATCTTCCAGGAGCCGCTGGTAGCCATCGGCACAGTCGGGAACCACTCCTCGGAGGCCACGGAAGGGTTCCTTAATACCCGTTCTGTCTGGGCTGCTTTGCCCTCCTTGATGGCTTGATTGATGGCAGCCACACCAAGAGCCACTAACAGGGGTATAGAGGAAGTGGTCAATTTTTCCTTGAGCCCCTTCCACAGGCTCTGTCCTGTCTATTGTGAAGGAATCCAGAGAAGGAGGACTCAAAATCACGCTGTGTGATGGAAGGGACAAGGACATCCCAGGATGGACAGATGAAAAGAAGCGGCATGCAGCTGTGCTTAAAGGGAAAGGTAGCAATCAAGGAAGGCTTCCTGGAAGAAAGCAGTGTAGGGCTGGGCTGTTGTTTATTCACTAAGTCGCGTCTGACTCTTTTGCAACCCCATGGACTGTAGCCCATCATGCTCCTCTGTCTATGGAATTTCCAAGGTGAGAATACAAGAGTGGGTTGCCATTTCCTCCTCCAGGGGATTTTCCTGACCCAGGGATCAAACCTGTGTCCTCTGTATTGACAGGCGGATTCTTTACCACTGAGCCACTAGGGAAGGCAGGGCTGGACTAGGGCTTGGTAAAAGGAAGGCTTATACAGAAGTTCTGGGGCAAGACATGATCAGAGACACCACAGGACAGTTTCATAAGAGGAGAATAAAGTCCAAGAAGTGGGAGAATTGATGTAGCCCTTGCCTTTTAGTCACTAACAGGCATATCGACAGATTCCAGACACTGAGAACTAACATCATCAGCCTCCCACACAAGAACACCAGTGTCTTTACTTTTCCTCAAAGCCAACCCCTCTTTGCCAACTTCGAGACTAAACATTCTCTAACCAGAGCTAACTGTTGAAACCCAAACTCAAGCTACCAGTAGAAAATGGGATGGATTTTTGGCCCCCACCTGTTTCACATGCTCACACTGCAGGAGGAAAGTGCACACAGGAAGGCATAGAAGGAGGCAGTGGGTGGACCAGGGGCTCTCGACTCCAGAGGATTTCCTGCCCAGCTGACTGCTAGGAAATCCATCCTATGGTCAAAGCAGCAGCCCTCCTTTCTCTTTCTGGCCTGCCTCCCCATATCAGTTGACATGGAGAAGGAGGTGACTGGGGAGGCTGCCTGACTGTCTGGGCTCCCACTGAGCCCGTATCTCCTCGCCTCCCCCGAACCCTCTCCCCTCCAGTACTGCCCCCCACCTCCACCCCGGCCCGTTTACTTCTCTGAGCTGCATCTGTATCCTGGTTGGCTCTAACCACTTCCTGGCGGATCTCTTCCAGCCACAGCACAGCTTCAGGATCCCCTGTCACCTGATAAATTGAGAACAATGGGATACAATGAGAGCTCAGGCTGGTCTCCCCAGGTTCCCAAGCCCAGGTGCCCAGGGGAGCCACAGGGATAAGCAGTCTCTGTGCCCCTCTGCCCACCCTGCATGGGCACAGCCTTGTGGCTCCCTTGGACTGCTGCCAGGCTCACAGGTTCTTTCCACCCTGCTTTCAGGCCATGAGTCAACTCGGCTGGGCCGTAGCACCCCAGAACCCTCTGAAACCTTCAGCATCCACCATGCTCTCAATAGTTCCCTTTCCTGCCCTTGTGCTTTAGCCATGTCCAGGGAGAGCCCACATCAGAGGGTGATGGGCTCTCCCCAATCCTCCCCCCTGTTCCCTTATGCCTCAATGCACAGCTTCTCAGGCCAATGCTGACCCTGACCTCCACCTCCCCCTTCCTCCCCAGGCTCCTCTGCCGCACAGGTCAAGGGAGCCTGTGCCCGTCTAACTGTCAGGCTTATTCCCTCCCTAGATTTACCAAACCCCAACCCCAACCCCAGACTCTACTCCCTCCCCACTCTCCTCATTCATAGATGAACTTTCTGAACTAACATTTTATTGAGCACTGGTGTTCCAGGCAGTGTTCTAAAGCACTTATGAACTAACATTTGTAAAGCACATAAGACAATATCTGGCACAGGGTGAGAACTTGATCAACATTAGCTGGTGTCCCTGTCATATTATTGCACTTAAACCCTATATCTCTGAGGTAAGTTTATTATTGTCACAAGCTTGTAGGTGAGGAAACTGAGCCCAGAGAGGGTAAGTAACATGTGCAGGGTCAGAGGCCAGGATCCAAACTCAGCTAGTCTGGCTCCGGACTAGCAGCCCTCAGCCACTCTCTATGCTGCCACCTACTCCAGCCATTACAGGCTCAAAACCCTGCCACATTCGTCAGCTCACTTGGTTTTCTACCCCCACTCCAGTAGGGAGGTAGGACCAGGGCATGTAGTGTTTCACAGATGTATAAGGAGAGCTCAGGGACGTTAGGGATTTGCTGTAAGTCACACGGTCACTGAGCGTCAGAGCAGGGAATGCAGACTGGCTCTCAGCCCCCAAGATCTGTGCTCTTCCCACGCACAAGGCGCCCACAGGCCACTCTGTGCTGTCAACTGGAGCTCTGCCCTTCTTCCCCAAGGGCAGATCAGAACCCCCTGCCTCCCATCCCCAAAGGGACCATGTCCATCAGACTGGCTTTCCAGGGTGCATACTGGGCAAGCTCTACGCACAAGGGATACTCTTCCTGTGCTGGTGACCAACCCAGCCAACCCAAACCTCACCTGGGCCTTCCGCCTTTTGGCCGCCACGAGGAGGAGATGGTACCGAGGGGCGACGGGAAGGCTGATATCATCCAGGCTGGCAGCAGGAAGCAGAAGGGAGGAGAGGGTCTTCTCGGGGTTGTCCTGGTCCAGAGCCTCGTTGATGAGGCTGACCGCAAGGACTTCTGGGAAAGGGAGATTGAGGTGGGCGGAGGGCGCAGGCTTATGGCTAAAGGAAGGGGCTGTCCGAGTTGGGCCGTCAACCCCCTGTCCTGGACTCCACTCACGATCAGTCTCTTCCTGGACTTGGGCGTTGACCTGGCTCACTGCAGCCTGTAGGTCATTCCAGCTCAGGAAGGCCCCATCCACTCCACGTATCTGTCGCAGCTTCACCAGAGCATCAAAGTACCTGGCAGCCAGGTGAGTGAGGATGAGGGGAGAGAGTGTGCATCACCAGCCAGAGGCCAGGGGAAACTTCTTGACTTTCCGTGCTTGACCTCCAGGACATCACATTCCCTGGTTCTCATCTCACCTCACAGGTTGTCCTTTCTGAGTCTCCTCTGCTAGTTTCTCCTTCACCTCTAAGCACAGAGCATCCCCAGACTCAGTCTTCAAGCCTCTCTCTCCATGCTCACATTCTAAGTGATCTCACCTAATCTCATGGCCTGAGGCACCATATGCTAATGACTCCCCAAAGTACACCTACAACTCATTCATAAATGCCAGCTGCCTGCTCAGCATCTCCACATGAATGTCTGACACTCACCTCCAGCTGAGTTCACATCTGAACTCCTGATTCCCCCACTTGCTCTGAATCTTCCACAGTCTTCTGCATCTTGGTAAATATTCACTCCAACTTCTCAGGCCAAAAATCTTGAAGTCACACCTGACTCTCTCTCACATTCCATATCCACCACATAACCAAATCCTGTCAGTTCAGCTTTCAGAATATATCCAAAATATGGCTCCTTTTCACCACCTCCACTGCCATGGCCCCAGGCCAAGCCTCCATCATCTCTTGCCTGGATTACTCCAATAGACATTTAACAGGTGTCCTTGCTTTTCCCTTCTAACCTATAGTCGAGATTCTTGGCACAGCAGCCAGAGTGATCCTGTTAACAATAGATCGCATCACCTCCCTCCTCACTCAGATCCCTCCCATGGCTTCCTCCTCACCTGGAGTAAAAGCCTTCCACCTGCCCTACGTGGTCAGATCTCTGAGACTTCACCTCCCATTACTCTCCTCCCCTCCTTCCACCCCACCTCGTGGTCTCCCAGTGTTCTCTGAACACACCAAGGACGCTTCTTTTTCAGAGTCTGTGCTACAGATAGCTCATGGCAATCCCTTATGCCACTTAGGTCTCTCTCAAAATGACACTCTTACCAAAGAGGCCTTCTCTAACCATGCCATGTAGCAGACACAAACCATGCTTACCAGGGCCACATCCTTTATCCTCTCTTCCCTGTTTTATTTATTACCACGTATGCTGTGCTTAATTGCTTAGTTGTCTGACTTTTTGTGACCCCATGAACTGCACCCGCCAGGCTCCTCTGCCCATGGGATTCTCAAGGCAAAAATACTGGAGCGGGTTGCCATGCCCTCCTCCAGGGGATCTTCCCAACCCAGGAACCAAACCCAGGCCTCCCCAGTTACAGGAGGATTCTTTACCGACTGCGCCACCAGGGAAGCCATTTATCACCATAGCTCTTCTAATCATTTAACGTATTTGTTTTTTGCCTCTCTTCCTCTGCTAGCACAAAGTCAGATGACAGCAGGATCTGTGTTTTGTTCGCTATTGTCCCCAGCACCTAGATTATATCTGGCATGTGAGTGGGTACTCAAACATTAGCAATGAAAGACTAAATAAATGGAGGGAAGGGGAATGACTGTGAACCCAACCATTCCCAGAAGAAACAGGTCAGAAAACTGCAAAAAGACCCAGAGGGCGGGCCTGGGCCCAGGAATAGGACATCGTGCTGAAGGCCAGCCTCTGAACACAAGAACCTGGAGTCTTGGCTACACTCTCTCCATCACCCATCCCCTCCCTCCGTATGCAGCTACACCTTCTTACCTCTGAGCATTCTCCCTGTGCACCTCGGCCAGGCCCGTGGCGGGGTTCACCAGGCTGCTCCAGAAGCCGCTAGCATCCTTGGCCTCCAGAGCCCGGTTGATCAGGACCACGGCTGAGAGCATCTCCACAGCCACAAAGAGCTCCTCCTGGGCCAGCTCCTACAACACAGGGAGGGCTGAGTCTCCACGGGCTGGTGAAGGGCTGGGGGCCCAGCTGCCCTCCTGCCCCCAAGCCTCTCCCACATCCCAGAGTCTACACCTCGAAACCCTTACGGCTTAATCCACTCACGAATAATTAAGCTTAATAATGCTTATTACATATTCAATGTATAAATACTTTGTGCACACTATCACTTAATTTTTCTAACAAGCCAAAGAGGTAGGTACCACTGATATTCCCATTTCACAGATGAGACCATAATAAAGTAATATAAGACAAACCTAACTGCCAGACACCAGAGCCCACACTCAACCAGTGAGTTCTACTGTCCCTATCACACACTAAGAACTGCAGTCAGCCCTGGGCACACAGAGAGGAAGAAAAAGTAGGCCCCTCTGTGCTATACCACACACTGAAGGGCCCCTTTCCTGCCCAGTCTTCACCCTGTGCTCAGCCCTGTCTGGAGCACCCTTCCTGTCCTCTATAAACAGAATGCTGCAAATAATGATAATGGCTAAAACTTTTATGCCAGGCTCATTTCTAAGCACAGATGTTAACTCATTTAATCCTTACAACAATCCTATGAGATAAACATGTTATTGTTCTGATCTTATACATGAATTGAGGGGCAGAGGAGGTAAAATAGTTGGCTCGAGGTCACATAGCTGGGAAGTAGCAGAGCTGAAATTTAACTCAGGCAGTCTGGCTCTAAAGTCCACATTAGTCGCTATATTTTACTTCTTAGGACTTATTTTTTGCTTCCTTGTCACAGACTTCCTCACATTCACTGAGACCATCCCCCTCCCAGGTGCTGTGCCTGGACCTGAGGCTCTGTAAATGCCCGCTGTGGGGAGGAGTCCCTGAGACTCCACTGGACCTGAGGCTCTGTAAATGCCCGCTGTGGGGAGGAGTCCCTGAGACTCCACTGGACCTGAGGCTCTGTAAATGCCCGCTGTGGGGAGGAGTCCCTGAGACTCCACTGGACCTGAGGCTCTGTAAATGCCCGCTGTGGGGAGGAGTCCCTGAGACTCCACTGGACCTGAGGCTCTGTAAATGCCCGCTGTGGGGAGGAGTCCCTGAGACTCCACTGGACCTGAGGCTCTGTAAATGCCCGCTGTGGGGAGGAGTCCCTGAGACTCCACTGGACCTGAGGCTCTGTAAATGCCCGCTGTGGGGAGGAGTCCCTGAGACTCCACTGGACCTGAGGCTCTGTAAATGCCCGCTGTGGGGAGGAGTCCCTGAGACTCCACTGGACCTGAGGCTCTGTAAATGCCCGCTGTGGGGAGGAGTCCCTGAGACTCCACTGGACCTGAGGCTCTGTAAATGCCCGCTGTGGGGAGGAGTCCCTGAACTCCACTGGACCTGAGGCTCTGTAAATGCCCGCTGTGGGGAGGAGTCCCTGAGACTCCACTGGACCTGAGGCTCTGTAAATGCCCGCTGTGGGGAGGAGTCCCTGAGACTCCACTGGACCTGAGGCTCTGTAAATGCCCGCTGTGGGGAGGAGTCCCTGAGACTCCACTGGACCTGAGGCTCTGTAAATGCCCGCTGTGGGGAGGAGTCCCTGAGACTCCACTGGACCTGAGGCTCTGTAAATGCCCGCTGTGGGGAGGAGTCCCTGAGACTCCACTGGACCTGAGGCTCTGTAAATGCCCGCTGTGGGGAGGAGTCCCTGAGACTCCACTGGACCTGAGGCTCTGTAAATGCCCGCTGTGGGGAGGAGTCCCTGAGACTCCACTGGACCTGAGGCTCTGTAAATGCCTGCTGTGGGGAGGAGTCTCTGAGACGCCTCTCTTCCAAGGCTTCCCAGGTTTACCCCAGGCTCTGCGCCCTCCATTCTCCTACTGTGAACCTGTCTTCCATCCACATCATCTACACCTTCCTCCCTGTCTCCGCTTGGACCCTCGGATGTGTTCTAACTTCTCCAGCAGGCTGGGAAGGCCCTATCACTTCACTGTCAGACAAGCTGTATGGACGAGGGGAGGCGGGATAGCAGAGTGGTAAAAACCACAGGCTTCAAGTACACTTGGCTTTGCATGCACTCCCAGCACTGCCAGCTATAGCTGCTTGGGGCAAATTACTTAACCTCAGCATCTGTTTCTTCATCTCTAAAATGGAAATAATACTTATCCTATAGGGTTCTTTTAGCATTAAATGAGTGTTTAAAGCAGCGTTTGCTCAAACGTATTTGCTATTATAACGTACCCAGGATGGCAAGGATGGCAGCCCACCTCCCACCTCTCGTCACATGCCGGCATTTAACAGTGCTCTCCTGGGTGCTCTGGACTGACTACTCTGATCCCTCCAGCTGCTTGGGAACCTGAGAGCTGGACCCTCACTTGTAGGGCTTACCCCCTGCTGCTGCTGCTGGAGCATGCCAGCTCCTGCTGGTACATAGCCGAGGCAAAAGGGTACACTGGAGGCAGCTGGGCTTCTGGGCACATCAGCTCCTTCACAGTGTTAACTGCCACTCCCCTCCGGATAGCTTTGTTGATCCTCTGCACAGCCCGGAGCACTGCAGGGGAGGAGAGAGAGGCTGTGGGGACTGGGCATCCAGTGCCATTTCCATTCTCCTAGCTAAATAGGTTCTGCTGGTAATCTCTGAGTGGAAATGGCTTTGAACCTCTGCTAGGTTCCAAATGTATTTCTAAATGTTCAGGAGGAAAAGGGGCTGGGTCACTTTAAGAAGAGGTTCTGGAAGAAGCAATTTGTCAGGCCTACAAGTTGAGTAGCTCAGCAGGTAACAAGGAGTGGCTGTCACAGCCGAGGTGAGCTCCTAAGGTGGTGAGTACAAGACTGACAGGAGGTTATGGAGCTCAGCTAAGATGAGGTTGGTCAAGAGGCTCCAGAGACCAAATCTTGATGACAGTGCAAAGGAATAGGGAACTAGCTTCAAGGCGGAGCCATTTGGGCTGCAAAGGGGCCATGGTGCATCAGTGTGGTTTTAGTTTTCAAATGCTGGGGCTTATAAAATGCCAGGCAGATATGGGCATTGCCATCAAGGAGCACAAAATCTACTGGAAAAAAATAAGGATACAGAATTACTACACGGCATTGCTGTCATTGCTGTGAAAGGTACTTCCCTTCCCCACTAGTATCCTGGCAGTGTGGGGGAGGAGAGACTTCAGGAGAGAGAGGAGGAAGATTTCACAGAGGAGGAAGCTGTGAGGCAGCTCTGCAGGACATTTTCATCTGGTTTCCACCGGTGACAATGTGGGGGAACTGTAATCTAGAGGACAGAGGCCTGGCAGTGGGCAAGGCTGGGGCCATCAAGCAAGAACAAGTTGTCTGACTCCACTAGGCTGGTGGGATATGAAGAGAGGGGTCAGAGAGATATTCAGAAGGTCTCACATACCAGGAGGAGGAGGAAAAGGGACTCAAGTCTTGGAGAAATATGAAGAACCCGTGAAGGTCTGAAGGTGCGCAACAAAGATTAGATCAGATTTGTCAGATTACTCTAGCACGAGGAAAGAACTGAGCGATAAGGCAGGCCATTAGCCAAGAGTGACCTGGGGGCTCCGCAGAGCCTGCCGGACAAAGGTGAAAGGTGACTGAGCAAGTCCAGACAGAGGCAAGCATTCGCACCAGGTATGGTGTCCACAGGCCTCTGCAGGACACTTGGGGCTCTATTTTCCTTCACGCTTGCTCTCCAGGTTGATCCCCTGGGAGGGAGACAATCACTAACTCACATTCTTTTACTAAAGAATTATATCAGTATAGCATATTTTTAAGGGAAACTGAGCTGCATCACGAGTTTCTCTCTCATCTGGGCCATCACTATATTTTGGAAGCCAAAGGAACGCAAGCAGGTTGAAACGGTCAAAATACAGGGCAAGTGCTTACAAGGAAACTGCCTGCCCCAGGAGTTCAGCCTGGTGCAGAACTGACTGTAATTATCTCCAAGGCCTTAATGAATTTAACTGTAGCATCCCTCTAGGGAGCCAAGAATAGGGCATACTAGGTGGCGGCCAGAAAATGGAGCAGCAGTCTGCACTGCTCTATACAGCCAGACCAGGTCTCAGTCTGGAGGTGACTTACTGGCTTGTTCCTGATCACCCTTTATGTTGGCAGCAGCTACACCAGCTTGGACCTCCTCCTTTTCCAGCAGCTCCACCAGGCCCAGCTCCTGGAAGAAGGAAGAGATGTAATAGAAGAGAGTCCTCCTAGGGCTGTGAATGTGCTTCAGGAGCAGCCAGCGAGCGCCCCAGGTTCACCCAGTCACCTACCCTCAAGCCCACCTGCCCCCTCTAGGCAGACTAGCCTGGCCTGCCCAGCCCTAGGAACTCATCTCTAACCTCTGGCTTTTTCTTATCCAGCAAACATCAGAAGTAACAACACAGGCAACACAAATATAGTGTCTGGGAGAAAGTCAACAGCATTGAAAATAAGATTGCTAACTTGAAGCCTCAATTCAGCAATGCGGAGCATATCACTGCCTATTGGGCTGCCCCCCGGGGCCCCCTGGTCAGTATGAGAGATGCTCAGAGGGCAGAAGCTGATCAGTCTGGTCCATTAGACTTTGGGGTAATTTAACCATTTAAATAGGCTTCCCTGGTGGCTCAGATGGTAAAAAATCTACCTGCAATGCAGAAGACCCAGGTTTGATTCCTAGGTGGGAAAAAATCCCCTGGAGAAGGGAATGGCTACCCACTCCAGTATTCTTGACTGGGCAATCTCATGAATAGAGGAACCTAGCTACAGTCCATGGGGTTGTAAACAATTGGACACAACTGAGCGACTAACACACACACACAGCATGTAGTCAGCTGGTACTAGATACAAGGAATTGACAGTGGTGAGGCTCTCCACCATCCCATAGTCAGATATAGCAGGTAAGCAAGTCATAGACAGAGCCTGACCTGTGCTTTCTGCTCTCTGTCTGAGCTCAGCTGTTCCAGGTACCAGTCCGCAAAGTCTCTCCTCACTCCTTGCAGGGTCAGGACAGGGTCTTGAAGGGCCTCAAGCAAGGCCTCGGGGCTCTGTCTTTCCAGGGCATCATCAACAACTTCTAGGGCCCCATGGACTGAAAAGACCAAGACTCCATAATGGACAGTGTGAGAAAGCCAACCCCTCATCATTCCCAGCTCAGCCCGCTTTTTTTCTGCCCAGGGTTACCCCAACCCCTGCCCCGGGCTCCTAGAGCCCAGCCTAAATTCTTTAGCTTGATCCTCATGGTCTTCCCAGCTCATCACTCCAGACCCTGAGGATACCCTTACCCAAACAGGTAGGTGCACACTCCATCCAGGGCCTTCAAGCAGCCTCACCTGCCCTGATCCCCCATCCCCATCCATCCATCCTCCAAACTCTCTTCTTGAAGGACCCCAGACCAACTGCCCGCAGCGTCAAGGGCTGAATGGCCTTCCCCTTTGCCTCTGTCCTCTCCATGGCTCTCCATTCAAACAGAAGCCTCCTTGACAGAGATTGCTTCTGCAGACATTGACGATGTAAAGAACACATATAGCCTTGACTTTGAAATAAAAGTCGAGCCCCCAAGTGAGGCCATGGGCCTTCTGGCCTGAGAGAAGCCAACCTCAAAACTCCCTAGGTGGGGGCTAATCCCTCAAACCTGTCCTGGCCTGTCCCTCTTACCATTGACATGGTTGATGTTGCCTTGGATTTCTGCTTGAGTTAGGTAGCAGTCATAGATGTCCTGGTTTTCTCCATCATTCTGCAAAAACTACATTGAGAGGGGAACCTGGGAAAATCAGTTCAATCTTTCTGACTCCTCCCCCCTGTATAACTATTTGGTCTTCTGGGGGTCTTCTCAAAGCCAAAGATCAGTCTGATTAGAAGGAATCTGGGGAAATTGTGTGACCTAACCGCCCCCCGCCCCCCGCCCCCTCCAGTACTGACACAGTTAAGCTCAACTAACCTTGGGAATCTCCAGTCTAGTCTCATCCAGTTCTACATTCCAATCTCTCAGCCCTGCCCCAGAACCTTTTCCCCCATTGTCTCTTCTCAATTCTCATCATTCTCCTCACTTCTTCTCCTATTTCTCTATAGTAACTGACAAGTTAATTTCTCCAGGCAACTTTACTCAGAGACAAGACAGATAGGAGTCCTGGTTTCACTAGAGACTTTCCAGGCCACCCAGCTTTTCGGCCCTTGCCAGCCAAATCTCCTTACGCGGTTCCTGGCATTGGCAGCCTTTTCCATCTTGGCCTGAGCCAGCAGCTCCTGGTAGATGGCTGCCAGAGGCTCTCGAAGATTCTCCAACAGAGCATTGGGATTCTGCAAGGCTGCCAGGGTGTCTTTGACCACCCCTCGCTCCACTGCCTCGTTGATGGCAAGAACAGCCGCATGGACTAGGAGGGGACATGAAAACAAGGTCAGGAAGCCAGAGCAAACCCCAGTCCAGCTACAGCATAATCAGCTGCAGACCACTCTGACATTGCCCTTTTTTCTATCCACAAGGCCAGGCAAGTCAGGTAGCCTAATGGCCCTGCCTATGATGAGAGGTAACAAAGTTTATACGGGGGTGTAAGGCTCAGAGTCCTCCCATGCCCACGAAACGACGCCAACAGGTGAGCCTGATCTCTACCTGCAGCCTCATCCACTGAGAGTTCATTGGCCAGGATGCCCCCGATCTTGCTGAAGGCAGGCAGCTGGAGGTCATACTTAGCCAGTTCAGAGGCCATGTTGCTGAGTTCCTCAGCTGCAATGATAGCACAGGTGCCCTTCATCAGGCCCCAAACCCCCAAGACCCCGCCCAGGCTGTGGAAGTTGGGGGAGGAGCTGGGCTTACCTGTGAATTTCACCTTCCCATATAGATCATGTATCTGAGGAGCCAATCCCAGCCGGAAGAGGAAGAGACTGGGAAAGAATGGAAGGCATTGGGGCCTATTCATTTTGACAGGCTGCCTAGAATAGGTTTGCAGGAGATACTATGGGAATTTAGAGATGAAGACCATTCAGCGCCTGCCCACAACTCATCCCCTGTTTACAAGGAGATAGGCAATGTAAGTCAGCCCAAGGCAATGCTGGAGCAAATTAGTAAGATGCATATAGCATCTTATTATAGGAGGTCTGTGGGGATTGGGAAGGCTTTACAGAGAAGGACACACTGCAGCGGCAGGTCATTGGATGGAGACGGAGGATGCAAAGGGCATAGCAAGCAGAGACCCCCTGAGCTAAGGCATGGCCACCTGAAAGGACGTGGGAAATGAAGCCAGAAGGAGGTGACGTAGTGGACACAGGAACAGGTCAATCACTTTCTGTGATTTAGCCAACTGGTTGCTGATGGCTGGCTGTAAGTAGGACTAAACAGCCTTCTCTCTTCACACTGACTGTGATAGCATGTGACCCTCCTGATACATCCTTAATCAGACTTCTCTGCACCCCAGTCATAAGCTGAAGACTCTTCGCTGCCTGCCCTTTCCCTTCACTCACAGAGGTCACATGTAAAGGTGCCCTCCAGCACACACATAAATCTAAACAAAACTAGGTAGATTGAAAACATCACTCCGAGCAGTGCTCCCTGTGGTCACCCTCCATCCTTCCTGTGTCAGTGTTTGTTGCTGTTGGCTGTTGGTTGCATCCACCCAAGGAACCCAGATGACAAAGTCTTGGCCTCTCACCTGAGTGCATGGATGCAGTAGACCACCCGCGGCATGTTCTTCTTGTCATAAATGTCCGTGGTCTCTGGGAAGAAGGTCTGGAGGGGAAACCACCCAATTACTGCCACTGGAGACTTCTAAGCAGCACCAGATATAGAAAGAGGGGCTGAGGAATAGGTCTTCCTATCTGACCTGGAGTGTGTGTTCCTTTATTGCCTGAGGCTTCTGGGTCAATCTCCCCAGCTCTTTACAGCCAGCACTCATCCACATAGTCAGTGTAGAAGAAAGGCACTGGGACACACTCCAGCTGAGGCCCAGCCACAGACACACAGCCAAACCAAACATCAGACGAGACTATCAAGTCTACAGGAAGCAGGCCACATGCTCCAGGAGAAATAGGTGCCTCTGTTCATCCTATAGATGCAACCAGCCTCTATCCCTCACCTTGGACTCTCACCAGAAAGGTGGCATGCTGGGAGCTGGCCATGACCCCAAAAAGGGCCCAGTGATAACTTTTCTCAAAGAAAAAAAAAAAAAAGGACCCAGTGAGACACACACTGCCAAGGACCACACAGGATCAGGACGTGCCATCACTGTGTCCAAGCCAGAGGTCTCTAGCCAGCGGGGACCCCTCTAAGAGCTAAGACACCCCTGGCATGATTTCCCATGCCACCTGATGACAGTAATGAGGTTTAACCTCAGTACATCTCGGTTACCTTAGATACATAAGAAAGGACCAAATCTAGGGACTTAAAAGCGTTCTAGCCTCATCAAGGACACATGTTTCTATTGTTTCTGCCTCTCACTAAAGCTTCTTTCTTAACTGTCATTTCCTTGTCTTATAGTTCTCTCCTATAGTGTAGAGAAACACGGCATAGTCTTACCATGCCTTAATTTGTATAGTCTTTACAATCTACAAAAAGAGATCAAACAGATCATGTGATCTTCCTACAACCTTATATGGTAGACAGGAAGGGATCACTATCCCCATTTCACAGGTGAGAGACAAACTGAGAGTCAAAGAGTGAGAGGACACACAGCATGTGTCCAGCTGGGGTCCTGGCCTAGGCTTCCAAGTCTATCACCTAGGGATGTGGTGTGTCCTTGCTCCACACTATGAAAATCTGGTGGAAAGACGGCCCGTCAACAGAAGGCCCACCTCCTGCATGATACAGGGGCCTCACTGACTAATGGGAACATCCTGGATCAGGGAGCCTTCACCGCCCTTCACTTGACATACCCACAGGGAAACAGAGGCAGAGACTAAGTAACAAGGTTCAAAGACACATGGAGATGAACACTGAAGAGTTCCAGGGAGATAAAGCATGTGTGTGGTGGGGGTGCTGGTAAAGAGCAATGATGAACCCCAATCTTAAGGCCCAGTGTTACCGAAGGCAGACCGATGTGGGCTATCGCAGACAGCCAAAAGTTGATGTTGTCTGTGTGACGGAAATGTAAGCCAGTTGCCTGAAAGGGAAGGAAAGAGAAGAGAATCTATTTCCACAGTTCTTGGGGTTTGCTATGGGTAGAGTCCAGACCAGAACTTGATGATTCAAGGGGTGAGGGCAGAGGATCCTGCCCTATGGATTTCCCCTGCCCCTAGGATGGAGACACACAGATAGACAGAAACCACCAGGTATGGATGCCCCAGTGGGGCATTTGGGAAGAATGGCACGGGGATGGGATTAGCAAGCTAGTACGGCTTCTGAGAAAAGGGGGTCCAGAGCTGGGATGGGATGGAGAGGCAGGCTGGGCTGGCTAGAACACAGGGAAGGGGAAGCGTGCCCTGAAAGTACCTTCAAGGTGGTAAAGCCCACAGTCTCTGCGTGTAGACTATAGGTAGAAAAGTCTGCTTGGAGGTTCTCATATCAGGGCCTGTCAAAACCCACCCAGCAAATGCCCTTTGCCATTAAGGATGATACACATCACCTGGCTGGGAGATACCCATTGAAACCTGTTGTTCTGGTGCAAAGTTAACAGCATCCTTTTCATCCTCAATAGTAGCCAGGTCTGGATCATAAATTGTACGGTCATCCCACTCTCACAGCTTTGAGAAGAGGGAGTTTGAGAGGAAGAATGTAGAAGGTAGAGACCTCTGCTCCCTACCTGGTACCGCAGCTGCTCCGCGTCATAGATCTTCTTCAAGGGAACCACAGAGGGTGCGAAACAGTGGCCCAGCTTGGCCAGCAGCACTCCGTTCCGGAGGCTCTCCTCCAGCTCCACCGGGGAAGGCAGCTCCTCCTTCAGGCAGGCCTCCATCCAGCTGAGGGCATGAGAGCAGCTTGTGGCCCCTCAGGCAGGCCACAGCATTCATCCAGTCCCAGAACCCTCCTCTCTCCCTCTCTCCCATTAAGCAGCCTCTCACTCTCTCCTCACTCCTGCTCCTGCCCTGCCCCCAACACCCACCTCTGCCCACTGCCTGGCTGTTTCCACAGTCTTCCGAGCTGCCTCAGACACCTGGATTGGCCAGTCCTCAGCCCCCACCTGCCCCATACATCTTCCATGACAGATACTGAAGCTGCCCATCTTCGGTGAGGTTTAAACAGTCTCTTACCTGTTACATGATATAACCTCTCACTCAGTCTGGTTATGCATTTGAGTGCTGAACCAAACTGTACCTGCTCACTTCTCTTATTCTGCATGTTCTCAGAACCCAGGCACACAAAGGTCATGTCTACACAGCCCAAAACCCAGTTTTGATGACGAAGAGGGGAGTAGGATTGAAGCAAGGGGAGCAGCACAAACAGACAAAAAGGAATCAGGAGACCTGCTTTCCACACCATCTCCCAAATTCACCTCTCTGAGCCCCCAGTTGCATAATCTGCAAGATGAAGATACCACCTGTACTTACCATTTCAGCGGGCAGCTGCCATGACTAAATGAGTTAATGAATGTGAAAACACCTTGAATGTAAATATTAAGTATTATTATGGCTGATACGTGTATAAGGGAGAGAATAAAGGATCCCATCTGAGAAGCCCAACATGTGGGCTCCCCTCCACATTTTGGGACCTATAGGAAAGTATCTGTTTTCAAAGAAAGAGCAAGTCACACCTCATTTTATGCTTTCTCTGCCACAGACACCTGATTTCCTATCCACCCCATCCTACCTACTTTTTGGGAGAACATTAAAATTACACTATTGATTGAAAGGAAAAAAGTTAAGCATTTATCCTTCCTTCAGAGCCAATACCCATTCATAGGAAATATGGGGTAGAGTGGAACAAGTTGAGTGCAACAGGAAGTGAATAGAAAAAGCCAGAATGTAGGATGTTCTAAAGGACAAATGACTTGGTTTCTTCAACAAGTCAGTGACATAAAGAACTGAAAAGGGGAGGCGAGTTGTTCTAGATGAAAGAAGACTTAATAGTACATAACAACCAAATGCAATATATGAATTCTTTCAGATCCTTAACTGGATAAGTCAACTGTAAAAATATGTGATTTTTTTAGACAATCAAGAAAATTTGAAAATGGCCTGAGTGTTGATCTTTCAAGGGTTAATGGATAACTTAGGTGGGTATTATAATGGCATTGTGGTTATGAAGGCGTGTCCATATACAGAGATATATATTAAAGTATATAGGGGGATAAAAGGATGTGATGTTGTTTTTGTTACAGATGGCACACTCATCTTTGCAGAAAATCTGAAAGCATGACACCAAAAAACTCCTGGAGATAAGTGATTATAGCAAGGTTGTAGGAGACCAGGTTAATATATAAAATTCCATTGCTTTCCTATATACCAGAAATGAGCAAGTGGAATTAGAAATTACCAAACACAATACTATTTATATTAGCACCCCCCTTCAAATGAAATTAGGTATAAATCTACATAAGGAAATCTACAAAACTGATGATGAAATCAAAAGACTAAATAAATGGAGAAATATTCCATATTCATGGATAGGAAGATTCAATATTGTCAAGATGTTAGTTCCTCCCAACTTGATCTATAAATCAATTCAATCCTAATCCAAATCCCAGCAAGTCATTTTGCGGTTATCCATACAACGATCTGAAGTCCATAAGGAGGTGCGCCCAGCTAGCTTATTGGTAGAGCATGAGAATCTTAAAGTTTACATGGAGAGCCCAAATACCCACACTAGCCAACATGATATTGAAGAACAACAACTTGGAATACTAACACTACCTGACTTAGCCACAGTAATCAAGACAGTACGGTACTGGTGAATGAACAGACAAATAGATCAGTGGAGCCGAACAGAACCCATGTAAATACAGTCACTTGATCTTTGACAAAGGAGCAAAGGTAACACCATGGAGCAAAGACATTCTTTTCAACAAATGGTGCTGGAATAACTAGATATCCATGTGCAGAAAATGAATCTAGACACAGACCTGACACCTTGCACAAAAATCAACTCAAAATGGAGCATCAACTTCAAAGTAAAATGCAAAACTGTAATACAACTCCTACAAGTCAACATAGGAGGAAACCTAGATGACCTTGGGTATGGCAATGACTTTTTACATACAATACCAAAGGCACAGTCCTTGAAAGAAACAATAAGCTAAATTTCACTAAAATTAAAACCGTCTGCTCTACAAAAGGCAATGTCAAGAAAATAATATGACAGTCACAGATTGGGATAAAATATTTGCAAAAGAAAACATGTACAAAAGACACATTTGAGGAAATTTCCTGGCTGTTCAGTGATTAAGACTCGGTGCTTTCACTGCCAGGGCCCAGGTTCAATCCCTGGTCAGGAAATTAAGATCCCACAGCCAAAAATAAATTAATTAAATTATTATTTTTTAAAAAGACATATCTGAAAAAAGATTGTTACCCAAGATATACAAAAACTCTTAAAACTCAACAGTAAGAAAACAAACAACCTGACTGAAAAATGGGATAAAGATCTTGACAGACACCTCACCAAGAAAGACATACAGGTCTGGCTCTTCCTTGAGCCGGCCTGCTGTTCTAACAGCATCTCCCACTCTAATAAACTTTATTCTCCTCTCATAAGAAAAAAGAAAAGAAAGAAAGATGTACAAAGAAAATAAACATATGGAAATAAGAATCTGAAGAGATGCTGCACATCATATGTCATCAGGGAAATGCAAATTAAAACAATGATGAAACGCCAATATACACCTCTTAGAATGGTCAAAGTCTGGAACACTCACAATATCAGTGCTGCTGAGGCAATGGAACAACAGGATCTCATTCACTGATGGGAAGCCACTTTGGGAAGCCATTTGGTGGTTAATGTACTCTTACCATGTGATCCAGCCATTGTGCTCTTTGGTATTTAACCAAAGGAGTTGAAAACTTACATCTGCAAAACATACTGCCAAAACTTGGAAGCAACCAAGATGACCTTCAATAGGTGAATGGATTAATAAACTGTGGTACATCTAGATAATGGAATGTTATTCAGCACTAGCAACGAATGAGCTATGACACGGAGGAAACTTAGATGTATATTACCAAGTAAAATGGAGAAGGAAATGGCAACCCACTCCAGTACTCTTGCCTGGAAAATTCCATGGACTGAGGATCCTGGTGGGCTTCAGTCCATGGGGTCGCAAAGAGTCGGACACGACTGAGCGACTTCACCTCACCTCACCAAGTAAAAAGAAATCGACCTGAAAAGGCTACATATTGCATTATTCCAGGTAAGTAAAATTCTGGGAAAGGCAAAACTACAGAGACAGTAAAAAGATGAGTTGGTGCCAGGAATTGGGGGTGGGGTGGGAGAGAGGGGGTGAATACCTGAAACAGAGACTTTTTAGGGCAGTGAAACTAATACTATAATTATGGAAGGATACATGTCATTATATATTTGTTCAAACTCAGAGCGCCTACAATTCAGAGTGAACTCTAAGGCAAACTATGGGCTTTGAGAGATTATGTGTCAAAGTAGGTTCATCAGTTGTAACACATGTACTCCTCTTATGGGGGATGTTGATGGTGGGGAGGCTATGTATGGTTTCTAGGAAGGGGATATATGAAAAATCTCTGCATCTTTATCTTAATTTTGCTGTGAATCTAAATAGGCTCTATAAAGTCTTTAAAAAATAAAAGAGGCTATTCAACTCTCCCTTTCCCACAGAATGGACTCTTGTCTTTTTCCATTTGCTCTGGGGGCAGATGCCTGGGGTGGGCAAGATGGGAAAAGGAGGCCAGAAAGAGGCAGACCCTCTGCTCACCGTTTGGCTTCCTCCAGCCGACACAGGTATTGATAGGCGATGTTCTGCCTCCTCTGCTCATCCATTTCCTCCGCTGTGAGGCGTTCATCTGAGGAGTCAAAGAAGGGAGCATTAGACAGAGGGCCGTAGCCAGGTTCTTCTTAGTACATTTTCTTAGGCAACTCTGCTCAGAGACTACAGGCAGCTCCCACATGCCTGTCCCCCTATTCCCAGGACACTGGCTCCAATCTTCTGCTCCCATTCGATAAAGATACCCTAGTCAGCACCCTGTTAGAGGGAGGATCCTTCCTCTACTGGAGGCATTCCCTCCCTTTCCAGCCATCTTCCTCTCCGGCCATCTTCCAGACCTCCTCCTTCCCGAAACTTAAAAGCCCTTCCCTCAGTACCTCTCTTCAGAGATGTCCAGATCCCTCCTTGGCTGAGAACTTAGCTCCTCATTTTATCCCTAATTAGGCTCTGAGTTCTCCAAGAAATGGACCTCTGTCATCCTCCTCATGAACTCTCCCAGAGACTAGGTCAACAGAACCAACTCAGATGCATCATTCAGCAACCATTCATTCATTCAATACCTCCTGTATGTCGCACTAGACTAGTGGACCCCTACTCTCAAGAAGTTGTTTAGTCGTTCAGTCCTGTCTGACTCTTTTTGACCCCCAGGGACTGTAGCCCTCCAGCTCCTCTGTTCATGGGATTTTCCAGGCAAGAACACTGGAGTGGGTAGCCATTCCCTTCTCCAGGGGATCCCTGGGATCCCACCCAGGGACTGAACTCAGGTCTCCTGCTTTGCAAGTGGATTCTTTACCATCTTAGCCACCAGGGAAATCCAAGCAGAAAGGAAGGAAAAGCAACTCAACAGAGAGTACCATGTGAAAAAAAAAGCCACTCAACTTGGGATTAAATGGATGACAGAGAATTTTAAAAGATGACAAAGGTGTATTTACTCTCCCTTTTGGTATAGATCACCCGAGAAAGAAAATAATCTCCAAGCTAAATAAAATGCAGACAATAATTTGACTCCCAAACTCAAGAACAGGAAATCCCTTAAATGAGGCAGCATTCATATTTTGCCTTAGCCTCCTTTTATCCTTCCCCTAACTCTTCTCTCCCATCTGTCAGTCTCCTTAGGGAAGACAATACAAAATCAGGCAAAATGAGAGAAAGCTACATATACACACCAAGAAAATAAACTCAAAGAACTTGAAAAGAGAGTTCAGCAAATCTGTCTTTGACTCAGCACTTAATGCCATTCCGACTCTTTATCTCTTTTCCTTATATTGCTTATCCTATGATATGACTCGTGGGAGGGGCAGGGCTTCTTTGAATTGGTAGTTAAGCAAGTTAAAACACACACACACACCCCTCCATGTTCAGATTTGAAAGCACTGGCCAACAGCAGGAAATCCACCAGTTCCTCTGAGTGGGTGTACAAGGAACAAGTGTTGGTTGCTAAGCATAGAAAATAAACCAGTAAGTGAATGACATCACTTCAGAATTATGAACTGAGGATTGTGAGAGATGGGCGGGACTTTGCACATACACAGAGTCTTAAAAAAACAAAAATCAGTTTTCCTGTTCTTTTCAGGTCTGAAACTAGCTTTCCTTCAACTGATCGGTAGACATGGACTTAGCTTTTTGAATCCAAATGGAGAAGAAGGGAAAGGAGTAGAAGATTTTGTTTTCACTCAGATCAGATGAAACCTTTCTGCACTTCCATTTTTCCGACTCCACTCTAAAGCAGTGTTTTTGAAAACGTGGTACATGGACTACCCGCATCACAATTAGGTGGCTTATGGAAGAAGCCCAGTGGTGCCTATTATAAATGCAGATTATGGACCCAAGTTGAGACCTACTGCTGCTAACGCTCTGGGATAGAACAGACACCATAAAGTTTAAGAGGCGTTGTCTCAAAGAAGCACCAAAAAGTCAGGAGGTCCCCCATGTCTTGTTAGGCAGTGCTTGGCAAGTATGAACTGCTGAAGTTTTAAGGAGCCAACCAGACCACCTACATTCTCCCAGCCCCGGAGCCCCAGAATTTGGGAATAAGGGAGAAAACTCTTTGTAAGCTTTGAAACGCGACACAGAAGTCAGAGCATTTCGCAGCTCACAGCTTTACTCCTGCCCGCCAGAGTCCGAACTGGGTGCTCCCTCTCCACGGAACACAGTCCGGCCGCCCCTTGTCCAGCGGGTACCGCGCCCAGCCCCAGCCCCAGCCCCTCCCAGGACCGCCGTGTCCCCGATCAGTGGCACCACAACGGGACCCTACTCGGCCCCTTCTAGCACTCACAGATCGCCCGGCCCGGGCCCGCTCCCCTCCGCTCCATGTTCCTCCTTCTTCCAGGTTTGAATCTCCCGCCGCCCAGCCACCGCCCCTCACCGTTGCCACAGGCGGACAGGATACTTCCGGCCTGTGCCGCAGGGGGCTCTGGGATTTGTAGTACCAGGTTTCGGAGGTGTGACACCAGGTAGGAAAAGGATACCACCCAAGGCTGGGAGGACCGTTCTCGCGGTACTTTGGGTCGCTATTTCTCCAGGGCTTCTTCGCTGCTAAATCGTCTTCTTTCGAGTAGCCTCTGCTCCTGCCCCTGCTACTTTCATTTCCCCCTAATATTCCCATTAACCCCACTCCCGTTCCTACAGTGTTCTTTGGTTTGGTCTCGCGAACTTGAGGGCCTGTTTTGTGCTATGCGCTGAGCAAGGTGGTGCTGATGCAGAGATGCGTGCGTGCTCAGTCGCTATAGTCGTGTCCAACTCTTTGCGACCCTATGGACTGTAGCCCGCCAGGCTCCTCTGTCCATGGGATTCTCCAGGCAGAAATACTAGAGTGGTTGTCATGCCCTCCTCCGGGGAACCTTCCCGACCAAGGGATCTAACCTCCATCTCTTATGTCTCCTGCATTGGCAGACGGGTTCTTTACCACTAGCACCACCAGGGAAGCCCAATGTAGAGAAAACAAACACAGTTAATGCCCTGAAGAAATTTGCTTGAGTGATAAACACATAATCAAGTAACTCAGAGGTCAGTGATACACAGAGGGAGCAGATAATGGCTGTTGTTAAGAGCAATGAAATAATAATGCTTTGTGAAATAAGTCAAACAGAAAAAGGCAAATACTATATGATATCGCTTATATGTGGAATATAAAAAATCATACAATGAATGTATATACAAAGCAGAAACTGACAGACGCGGAAAACAGACTTGTGTTTACCAAAGAGGAGAGGGACAAATTAAGTGTATGGGAGAAACAGACATAAACTACTATACATAAAGTAGAAAAGCAACAAGGATTTGCTGTATAGCACAGGAAATTATATCCAATATCTTATAATAGCCTATAATAGGATACATCCCCTGGAGGAGGGCATAGCAACCCACTCCAGTATTCTTGCCTGGAGAATCCCCATGGATAGAGGAGCCTGGTGGGCTACAGTCCAAAGGATCTCAAAGAGTCGGACAACACTGAGCCGCTAAGCAGAGCACATAATAGGTTCTCATCTGCAAAAATACTGAATCACAATGCTGCACACCTGAAAATAACATAGGATTATAAATAAATGATACTTCAATTTAAAAAATTCAGAGGACTGGATGAAGTAAGTGTCTGAGGAAGAGTATGTAAAGTAAGAAAGGAGCAAAGGGCAGAGTGTTGGGGAACACTGGTATTTTAGAGGTGGACAGGGGCTTCCCTTGTGGTCCAGTGGCTAAGACTCCATGCTCTCAAAGTAGGGGCCTGGGGGTTCCATCCCTGGTCAAGGAACTAGATCCCACATGCTGCAACTAAAGAGTCTGCATGTTGCAACGAAAAGTCCCACATGCCACAACAAAGAAAGAAGATCCTGCATGCCACAACTGAGACCTGGTGCAGCCAAATAAATAAAAATTAAAAAAAAAAATGTGGACAGAAGGCAAGCAAAGGAGATGGAGAAGGAGTTGTCAGCACAGGAGAAAGACAGCCAGGACACAGTGGCTATGGAGCCATGTAAGCAGAGATTTGCAAGGATATGTCAGATACAGCAGGGAATCAAACAAGAAAAATGATCCAGAAATGATCACTAGATTTTTAAGAGGTCATTGGAACCTTGGTGAGATCAGTTTCAGTCCCTGCCCCCTTCCCAAATCATTTTTTTTCCTTTAAGAGAGGCTGGTCAGTGAGCAACAGACTGAGCAGCATATTTGACTCTGGTTATACTGTGGTAGCATCCTGAAGGCCCAGCCCATGGGTAGAAGCCGCAGGCAGCTAGGAGAGCCCGCCTCGGGCATGGGCACTATCTGCGGCACACAGCAGGCACTCAACCAAGTCTGCCTGGCAAATGCGGGTGAGCCCAACTACTTCCTTATAATTGTGTTTCTGGCCATGGCCTCTCTACTTAAAAGAGACCTTTCTCCTAGATAAATGAGGACATTTGCTTTCTGATGCAGGCCACCCTTGGTGAGTTAGGGCAGGAGGTGCCTGTTTTCCTGGGTCCTGCTGTTCTTTCATTAAGCAGAACCTGGAGGTTGCAGATCAGTGGAGCTGGGAAAAGGAGTCCGGGGGCAGAGAGGCTCCTCTGATCTCCAGGCCTTTCCTGACCATCAGCTTTTCACCCTCTTCCCAAATGTAAAACTACCACACAGAAGCACAGTGTATGAGTGTGTTCGTGTGTGTGTGAAAGGGTTCATTGCCGGGACAACCCATGCCTCATTAAAACTTGCAATCACGGTTAGTGGAAGGGACCTTAGGCTAGTTAGCCCAGAATCAGAAAACTTGGGCTCTAATCTCAGCCTCATGACTGCTTTGTGACCTCAGGCACACCTGCTCTCCTGAGGTCCCTTCTTCTATGAAATGAGGGAATGTGATAGATGATCTCTGAAGCTATAACTAGCAACAAGCCCTTGCTGCTTTGATTCTTGCTTGAAGTGAAGGACTTGAGGCATGTGTCTGCAAGAGTGGGGAGAGGTGGGGCAGGAAGGACAAAGAAATCCAGGGATCTGTGCCCGAGCACCAGCAGAGTCAGCACTAAGATAGGATATTTGAGCTGTCAATCAAAGAATTCCCTAGGCATTGAGGGCGGTACCTGGTTGTCTGGTAACCCCAGGGGCTCTGAGCTAAGAGCTGAGAGAGGTAACCCTAGCCAGAGGGACCATTCCAGAAAGTCAGCTACAGAGAAGATCAAAGAAGGTAAGGCGCCAGTGCCTGGGGCCCCAACGTCTGGTGGGGGTAGCCAGGAATGCCCAGGAAGGAGGGCCTCAAACAGACAGAACTTCTGAGTGCTCTTAGGAGCAGGAGTAATTTCTTTAAAAAAGAGAATGTATCACCTTTGCTTGCTTCTCCTAAAAAAAAAAAAAAAAAAAAAAGGGCAGCAGGGAAGAAGAAGAAAATGGGAAGGACTGAGAACTCACCTCTTGGGCCTTTTCCACTCCTTTTCCTATCTCGGGAGGATCCAGGAAAAAAGGCTTTGCCTTTCTAGGGGAGAGGTACTAATGGGAAACACATGCTGATGCGAGAAATGTATTTGGGTTTAACAGGGCCCCGGAGACAACAGCAGGATGTTAGGCGACCAAAACTAGCAAGCAGACGGAAAGTCAAGGAGGAGGTGGGGAGAGAGGCTCCCCTCGAGATAGGGAGTAGGCAGTAAACGGAGACACAGAGACCTTGCTCCTGAGAGTTGGCTCCTCGCCAATTCCATGGCCTAGTCAGCTTTGTGCCCCTAGTGCCTTGTATGGCTCCTGGCACACAGCAGGAGCACACTGAGCTTTTGTTGAACTGACTTGAACTCTACCTTGAGATCAGACAGCGGGAGTAGGCAGATTATGAGTGGATGTCTTTGGGTGCACACAGTGAAGGAGATGGTGGAGCAGAGGCCCTGTATGTGCTCTGGTCGCTCATCCATTCATTTATTCATTCAGTATACCTTTCTTATTGTGGCAAAAATCTATACATAACATGAAATTCACCATTTTAAACCTTTTCTAAGCATACAGTTCAGCAGCATTAAGTATACTCACATTGCTGTGCAACCTTCACCACCATCCACTCCACAACTTTCTCATTCTCATTCGGTAAACATATTTTGAATCTACTGTTTTAGAACATTCAAGTTGCTCCAAATCTAGTAGGGGAAATGGTCAAGAAAGTAAACAACCCTAACCCAGTATGAAAAATGCCATAAAAGACCCAAGTCCAGATAAGCACTGTGGGAGTACAGAAGGACCCAGTTGGTTGAAGCGGGGGGTGGGGTGGGGGGGGTGTGCTTTCTGAAGGAAGCTGTTACTTGAAATTGTTGCAAGAAAGAGAGTGGTTCTAGAGAGGATGGTCACATCCCAGGTCCAAGTCCCTGGGGTGGATGCCAGGTATGTGTTCTTGGCATCATGTAGGAAAGAATTCAATGCTGAGCCATAGTAAAGAGAAAGAAGGCTTATTCAGGGAAGAAACACACTCCATTGACAGAGTGTGTGGGGTTGTCAATTTTTACATAGGCTCTTGGTGGGTATCCTCAAGTATTGAGGTGATTACATAGGCTAATGATTGAGTGGAGTATTCCAGTTGTTTTGGAAAAGGGGTGGGGATTTCAAGGAATTGGGCCACCACCCACTTTGACATTTTGTGATCGTCCTTAGAACCATCATGGCACCTGGGGTGTGTTGCATTGAGAGTATACTGAGGCTCAAGGTCAAGTGGAAGTTGAGTCCACCATCTTGGACCCGGTTGGTTCTAATCAGTTTATGTTGTGTCCTCAGGCTAAGTCATTTTTTTAAAGATTGTGCCCTGCCTCCTCCTTCTCTTAAAATGAGTCTTGGAGGATGAACAATTAGTCAGGACATTAGAATGAGAGTTGATGTGGTGTCCAGTGGGATAGGTGAAGCAAAGTGAGATGGCAGAGAGAAATCCTTGAAACGCTGAGGATCACACCAGGGCAGAAGTAGGACTGAATTGCTGTAGCGGGACAGTGGTCCTTTGGAGGACCAAGGATAACATACTGACCCCTCTGCTCCCTGTTGTCAGCCCTATGTCTTCCCTAAACACCGAGGATACCCCCCAAGAACCCTCGCTCTCGTCTCAAGCTCCAAGAAGAAAAAGAAGAAAAGAAAGTGGCCTCAGCAAGAGGCCACCATCCAAGCTCTCACCAGGGCTGGCCACAGGGCCCTGTTGGCTGGCCGGAACCATGAGGCCTTGACCAGCTTCCAGAGGGCCTTCCTCCTGGCTTCCAAGTCACCACAAACCAGAGACACGCCTGTTCTCCGAGCCTGTGCCTTCAACCTGGGGGCTGCCTACGTGGAGACTGGGGACCCAGCCAGAGGCCTTGAGCTGCTCCTACGTGCTCAACCTCAAGAGACGGCCCTGGGCGGGTGTCATGGCGACCAGTGTTTCAATGTGGCTTTGGCCTACCATGCCCTGGGTGACCTGCCCCAAGCTTTGGCCTGGTACCACAAGGCCCTGTGCCACTACCAGCCACTAGGTGACCAGGGACAAGCCCAGGCAAAAATGGGAGCCTGCTACCGAGCTCTGGGACAGCCTGGGCTAGCAGCCCACTGCCTGCAAGAAGCGAGCCGGGCCTATGCCCAAGCAGGGCAGCCCCAGGCTGCAGCCCTGACATTGGGGGCTGCAGCGGGGTGTATGCTGAAGAGCGGGCAGCATGGGGTGGGTGAAGTCATGCAGGTGCTGGAGGAAAGTCGGAGGCTTGCTGAGAGAAGCACTGAGCGGGGACTGCTGGGTGAGGCCTTGGGGCTGAGAAGGTGTGGGATCTGGGGGATTTCAGACTGGGTGATTCTCTGAGACATGGGGTGGAAGCAGAGGCCTTTCTGAGGGCTGGGAGGGGCATGGGAACCCTGGGAGAGTGGGACAGAGGCTGCACCAGTACAGGGTCAGCGGCATCTGGCCGGTGACCTTGGCCATGCCCTCTAGGGCAACTCTATAACGATCTAGGCCTGGGCTACTCCCAGCTCCAGCTGTTCCCGCTAGCAGTAGAGGCCTTCCTGCAAGCCCTGCCCCTGTGCCAGGAGCCAGGAGAGGAGGCCACAGTGCTAAGGAACCTTGGGATGGCCCACAATGCCCTCGGCAACTATCAGGAAGCCCGGGATTCCACCAGAAGGCTGCTGACCTGCACGGTGGGTACCAGGGACTGGGAAGTGAGACTGAGACCAAGGGGCTAAGAGGGGGGTTCCAGCTGGGGCCCCAAGGCTGGAACTCTAGAACTAATTATGGTTATACTTTAGAACTAATTAGACTGGGAAGTCCAGAACCAGGGAAGAGAGAGTGGTGGTGAGAGGGTGCAGAAGATGGGATAGCCAGGCCGGACAGAGGGTTATGGGCCCAGAGGCTGAAGCCTGGGGTTGGGAAGGCAGCAGTGGGCAGAGAGAAGAACCTGGCTGGAAGGGGAGGCCTGAAGTGGAGCCCAGTGCTTCTTCTAAATGATTGTGTGACTTTCAGCATGTTATTTTCACTTTCTGAGCTTCAGGTTGCACATGTATAAAAATGGAGCTATTAATACCTGCCTTGCCTGCCTCTCTGAGTTTTTATGTGGCTCAAAGTAGCCTGGGGAGGCATTCAGGCCAAAACTCCGGCTGGGTTTCAAGAGTTCAGGCCTTCATAGTGCCTCTAGAGGTATGCCGGGGTTGCGCACCAGGAGTCCTGGCAACCTCCCTTCCTCGTTGGGGGGCAGGGGTCTGATGCCCCAGCAGGCCAAGTCTTCTCTTAGGATGGGGCGGGCTCTGTCCCCAGGCTCTGTAGGGCAGCGGAGGGAGCAGGGCTGGAGCTTTGGCAGCCTGGCATTTGCAGTGAGCCAGCTGGGAGACCACAAGGCCGCCAGAGACAACTACCTACATGCTCTGCAGGCTGCCCGGGACACTGGTGAGGGGAGCGGTTTGCAGGTGGCTTGGGGTGGGGCAAAGCCTGAGGATCCTTGGGGCTGGTGGGAGGACCTCTGGAGGGGAGGGTCGGTGGGGTTGGGAGCCAGGGGAGGACCTCTCAGACTGTCTTCCCCAGGGGACGTGAAGGGGCAATGGCAGGCCTGTGAGGGTCTGGGGGCTGCTGCAGCCAGACTGGGACAGCATGACCAGGCTCTGAAGTACTATAAGGAAGCACTGGCCCGGTGTCCGGTGAACCCTCCACCCTAGAAAGGAACTATTTCCCAATAGCCCTCTGGTTGCTTTCCTGACATGCTTTCTCTAGCTGATATTCCTGTTTCCCCACCATCCATTCATTCATCAAATGTGCATTGGGCACACGGTGTGCTGGGTCCTGGGACACTATTGTGAGGAAGAATCCACCTCTGTCCACGGTTCTGGGTAGGCGGTGGCAGGACGCTGGCAAAGGCACAGGGATGGGCTACAGAAGAGAGGAGACAAGGCCCCTCTCCCCCCCTTTTCTATTTCTTCCCCGGTCCCGAAGCCCAGGCCTTCCCTACTACCCCATTATCTACTCTCTCCCCAAAAGGAGTCAGATTCTGTGCGAGAGCGGCTGGTGGCCAAGTTGACAGATGCCATAAGGACCCACCTGGCCCGGGGCGGGCTGCTCCCGACGCACACCCTGGTGAGATGACACCCGAGACAAGCAGTAGGGGGTGGGAGAGGTTACCCAGAGAAAGGGGTGGTGATGAGTGGAGCTGATGTCGGGAATGCTGGACTTGACTGCTCACTTGTGTTCATCTGCCCCAGGGCCCGCGGGTGGGACATATACCACTTTCCAGAGGCCACCTGGGGGTGGGGAGGTGGGGGGGGTTGGGGGATTGTCCCCAACACCAGGGCTGTGCCAGGGCTTTGGCTGATTGGTAACTAGCCCAGTGGGTGAAGGCCAGAGGCTGCCATTGAAGATGGGGCTTCCCACATGGCCCAGTGGTAAGGAATCTGCCTACCAGCGCAGGAGCCCCATGAGACACAGGTTCTGTCCCTGGGTTTGGAAGATCCCTTGGAGGAGAAAATAGCAACCTACTCAGTATTCTTGCCAGGATAATCCCATGGACAGAAGGAGGCCTGGTGGGCTACATTCCATCGAATCCCAAAGAGTCAGACATGACTGAACACACTTGCACGCAGGCACACCATCAAAGATAACCGAGCCAAACCTGCAGGACGTGGGTTTGTCTCTGGCTGCAGTTCACAAAATAGCCACAGGATGGCAGCAGTCTCCAAGGATGTTCTCTCCTCATTCTCTAGGGGACAGTTCTCTGTGGGTCTACCTGTGCCCCTCCTTCTCCTCCCTCCTCCTCCCTCCCTCTCTACCTCCTATCCTCTCTCAACAGGTCAATGTCTCTTTAACTGCCTCTTCCCTCACTCTCAGGCAACCTACTTACCCCAGGAATTGAAATTATGCTTGAATATTTGTTATATTTATTTGCTGGGTTTTATGTCTCTACCACACGATTGCATTCATCTCACACGCCAGCAAAGTAATGCTCAAAATTCTCCAAGCCAGGCTTCAACAGTGCGTGAACCATGAACTTCCATATGTTCAAGCTGGATTTAGAAAAGGCAGAGGAACCAGAGATCAAATTGCCAATATCCCTTGGATCATCAAAAAAGCAAGAGAGTTCCAGAAAAACACCTACTTTTGCTTTATTGATTATGCCAAAGCCTTTGACTGTGTCAATCACAACAAATTGTGGAAAATTCTTCAAGAGATGGGAATACCAGACCACCTTACCTGCCTCCTGAGAAATCTGTATGCAGGTCAAGAAGCAACAGTTAGAACCGGACATGGAACAACAGACTGGTTTCAAATTGGGAAAGGATTATGTCAAGGCTGTATATTGTCACCCTGCTTATTTAACTTCTATGCAGAGTACATCATGCGAAATGCCGGGCTGGATGAAGCACAAGCTGGAATCAAGATTGCTGGGAGAAATATCAATAACCTCAGATATGCAGATGACACCACCCTTATGGCAGAAAGTGAAGAGGAACTAAAGAGCCTTTTGATGAAAGTGAAAGAGGAGAGTGAAAAAGCTGACTTAAAACTCAACATTCAAAAAACTAAGATCATCTGGTCTCATCACTCCATGGCAAATAGATGGAGAAACAATGGAAACAGTGAGAGACTTTATTTTCTTGGGCTCCAAAATCACTGCAGATGGTGACTGCAGCCATGAAATTAAAAGACACTTGCTCCTTGGAAGAAAAGCTATGACCAACCTAGACAGCATATTAAAAACAGAGACGTTACTCTGCTGACACAGGTCTGTCTAGCCAAAGCTATGGTTTTCCCAGTAGTTATGTATGGATGTGAGAGCTGGACTATAAAGAAAGCTGAGCACTGAGAAACTGATGCTTTTGAACTGTGGTGTTGGAGAAGAAAGACTCTTGAGAGTCCCTTGGATTGCAAGGAGATCCAAACAGTCAATCCTAAAGGAAATCAGTCCTGAATAGTCATTGGAAGGATTGATGCTGAAGCTGAAGCTCCAATACTTTGGCCACCTGATACGAAGAACTGACTCATTGGAAAAGACCCTGATGCTGGCAAAGATTGAGGGCAGGAGGAGAAGGGGACAACAGAGGATGAGATGGTTGGATGGCATCACGGACTTAATGGACATGAGTTTGAGTAAGCTCCAGGAGTTGGTGATGGACAGGGAAGCCTGGTGTGCTACAGTCCATGGGGTCTTAAAGAGTCAGATACAACTGAGTGACTGAACTGAACTGATGTCCTCTCTTGGGAAGATCCCCTGGAGAAGGAAATGGCTACCCACTCCAGTATTCTTGCCTGGAGGATTCCATGGACAAAGGAACCTAGGCTACAGTCCACGGGATCATAAAGAATTGGACACGACAGAGTGATTAACACTTTCACTTTTTCATCTATGTCCTCTCTTATTTGAAACACTAGGACATCATATTTATAGTTTGCAGGTAAAATTATCTTGATATAAGCAGATGACTGGATTAGGCGTCAGAAGACCTAGATTCTATCTGAAGTTGGCCACCAACTTTCTGTGACTTTGTCCCTGGAGGCCCCAGGAAGGATAAGGTGGTCATCAAGCTGTGGCCAGGTCTGATACTCCATGAGCTTGAGTTCTAACTTGAGAGTTACTATTGGGGACCTTAACAGAACAAAGGGCCTTGCTCTGTAGTTTCATCCTTAGACACAAGGCACAGCCCAGCTGTCTCTAGCACTTCTCTGTCTCTCTGGGGCTGTTGTGTGTGGAAGGAATGTACAATCACACCACAACCACAGTGGGATAGCCATTTTTCTCAAACTGACCCCGTTTACCCCTCTTCATTCCTAGACCTCAGCTCCAGGGAGATCCCTGGCTCCAGATGGAGCCGGCCTGGTGGAAGGGAACCCAGCCAGGGTAGGCAGGGGCACATCAGGAGTGCAGCATAGGTAAGCAGGGCGGGAGCAGAGCTTTGGGGATGGGTGTGGCCTCAGGGGTGTGTTGGGAGGTGTCACGGCCTGGCACAGTGGGTGGGACATGGGGAGGAGGGAAGCTGGCCAGGGTACCACTCTGCCACCTGTTTCCTGCCTCTACAGATCTTCCGGTGGGTGGAAAGATGAGTTAGAGGAAGGCCACGAGGGGAAAGAGGAAGAGTTAGCGAATGTTCCCACGACATCTCGGGCACCAAGGCTGGAGGGTGAGTCTAAGGAAGCTGCTTCTAGCATCGCCGTCCCCCAAATGCGAGTGCTCTTACTTCCTGTACCCCACCCTCCCACTTGCCATATTCCCAAGGCCAGGACCAGGCCTCCCCGCTTTCTGCTCCTCTCTCAAGGCCCTGGACCATTTTGCCTAAACCCTTTCCTGAATTTGCCTCTTCCTCCCTGCTCCTGAGGCTTTTCTAACATCTAGAACTTTGTATCTTGGAGCACCACGGTTTCCACACCTACTACGTGCCAGGCACTGGATGCTTTTCTTACCTTAGCTTGCTAGTCTCTTCCCCTAAAGGCTCTGCACTCTGAGGACAGAGTTCCTTGCTTCTTGGTGACTTGAATTCACTGAAGTCTTCTTTTCAGTGTGTTTTCTTCCAGGCACCAGGCACACTGGTGAATCGTTCCCATCTAGTCAGTCCAAGTTTGCCAAGCACCTGCCCTATACAGGGGGACCCTCTGCGTACAGCGACCAAACATCCCCTGATACCCACCCTCCTGGTTCTTCTGCCAAAGATGTCTCTTTCCCCTCTTGATGGTTCTTGGGGGCAGCGAGGCCTATGATGAATGTGTTTGTCTCTCCATCCAGGCCCAAAACCCAAGGCCCATCTCTCTTTGGAGGCCAAGGCCCCCTCAGAATGGAGAACCCTGGCCTTCTGGTACCCAATGGGCCCTGTGGCAATAGGTGGGTACCTGGGAGGAGGGATGAAGCCTGGAGAATGGATAAAAGAAGTAGGAGAGGATGTGACTTTGGATGACTTTAATGGAACATGATCACTGTTAAAGTTGGGGAAAGAGGTGTTCTGTTGCTTGGGGACATGGTGCTTTGAGCCTCTCTGACTTTGCCCTTTAGCAGTCTGCACAACCTTCACCCAGCTCTGGAGGTCCGGAGTGTCCCCCGCCTCGTGCATGGCCTAAGTGTAGGCTTCAGTGAAAGGGCGAATCCTGCTGAATGGGGGAACACACGGCTTTGGCGTACTCCTCACTGCCCTGGAGCCCACCAGCAGAGGTAGGGCCAGAGAGGGTTACAGAAGCTGGAGCCAGAGCGAGCTGCCTTCTCTTCTCTCCCTAGTCACTCCCACTGGCAAGCCCCTCTCTGCCTCCTTCAGGTCATTCAAACAGCCCAGGGAACGCCCTGGCAGGAACCCTCAGAGGAGATCCGTGGAGTCTGGCTTCTGCATAATCATGTGACCATCCCCTGCTAGCCTCAGCATGGCCTCTGCAGTACCCTCCCAACATGCACCCTTCAGGGACTTCTGGGGCTGAACCCCTTCCCCGTCGTTTCCGGTGAGCACTGCATGGGCATGGAATGCAATGTCTGCAAGTGGGCCCCCGAGCAGGCTGGACAAGGGCTTGGCAGTCTCAGCACCAAGGCGTTCTGGGTGCTTCTCACAGGGATTTTTGGATTAAATAGGGAAAAGGAAAAAGGAAAATGGATGGTACATTTCTCCCCTTTCTTTCTGGCATCAAATCTCACAATCTTAAAAGCATGACATCTTGTTTAAGACACTTTAGGGTCACTGACTCCATTTTCTCATATGGGAAATGGGTATCTCATGCTAGAGAAGATACACCTTAACGGAGCTGTTGATACGCTCCTCTTCTTCCATGAAAAAAAAGCAGATCCTGGATGCAGGCCCCTCGGGCCTATAGCAGCAGCACTGCTGCAGCTGCTCCAACAGCAGCATTGCTGCGCCATTGTTCACTTGGCACATGCCACACCCTGGTGTGCTTCACAAGTGTCTTCTCCTTTAGTCCTCACTGCAGATGAATCCCCTTTCACAGGGAGGAAAAGTAGGCACAAAGGTTAAGTGGTTTACCTGCCAGGCCACACAACTAGTAAGTGAAGCTGAGATTCATACCTAGGCAGTGTATGGGGTTAGGATGCTGTGCAGTTCAACTCCCCCAGTTAAGCCATTGCTTACCAACAGTTGTTCGTGTTTGATACCAAAATGTGTTTATTCCAATTGTATGTGTTATTGTTGTTTGTAATTAAATTGATGAACTAAGAGTGTGAAAACAAGCTGTTTCTATGGCAACTAAATTGAATCTTTAGAAGACACAATTCAGGTGAGTGACTTTAAAAACTGCTGTGGAATTAGATGTGAACAGAGAGACTATTACAAATTGGGGGAAATCATAAAAATCTAGGTGAATTTTGCACTCAGATTGCTTTAAATATACCATCAATTTTGTGTTCCACCTTAAGGAAGCCAACTTCAAACTGTTAGGTGATATGGAAGTGGTGAAGTTTATGCAGGAAAGAAGGTGAACTACAATCTTTGGCCTTATCCTCAAAGGCAAGACCCTGGTCACACTTTGACAGATGGCAAATGAACGTTTGTTGAAATAAAATAATCTAGTCCTAGCTGTGTCAGATAAGAGGCATTCTACTGTACTGTGAATTACTTCACAATGAGATTTTAAGGATTCATTAAAATATTTGTAGATAGTGACCTACTAGGTTTCAGGCACAAAACCTGGTTTTGAATCTTCCTTATCTCAATAGAGCTTATTATCTTGTCAGGCATTGGAGATGTCTTGACTGAGATGTATCATTGACTATAACAAAGCCAATCAAACTGCCTTTAAATGAAGAAAGAAGAAAGGAGAATGATTTTGAGGGACAAGTAGCAGCATCTGCCACACAAGAGTGTCGTCCCAGGTCAGGATCAAGCATCATTGGCTCTACCATTTTATAGCTATATTACCTTGGGAAAATTACTTAACTTCTCTCTGCTACTCTTCTCATCTATAACATAAGGACAAAAATACATCATAGGATGGACAGGATCAAATTAGATAATACAGGCAGAGCATCTGGAACTTAGCAAATACTCAGTCCTCATGCCCCCTTTCTTTAAAAGTGTTCCATTTATTTTTTTTTGCTGTGCTGGGTCTTCACTGCTGCACAGGCTTTTCTCTAGTGGTGAGCAGGGCCTACTCTCTAGTTGTGGTACTCAGGCTCCTCATGGCAATGGATTCTCCTCTTGTCACAGAGCGTGGGTTGTCTAGGCACATGGGCTTCAGTAGTTGCAGCTCCTGGGCTCTAGAGCACGGGCTCAGTAGTTGTGGCACACAGACTTAGTTGCTCCTCTGCATGTGGAATCTTCCCAGATCAGGGATTGAACCTGTGTCTCCCGCACTGGAGATAGATTCTTTACCACTGAGCACCAGGGAAGCCCGACATACCCTTCTTAAGTTGACTTTGAAGGCATTTTCTAGAGTACACTCCAAAATGGGAAAGGCAGCAAGGTGGAATAGGTTGAGCACTGCCTTCCTGAAGATAGCCTTCATTGGTTGTTTCATAAATTCTAAGTGTGTATGATGGGATATGTTTTGAGTTATTATTTTATAGTTACATCTCATCTGAATGAAGTCAGCAGTTGATAACCCTTCAGATAGATAGCTCTGCATTTGGAGAGGCATTTCAGCATAGAATAATGCTTAAGACTTCAGACTTTAGGTCAAGTTGCTTGGGTCCTATCTCCACTGACAGCTATCAGTGTATCATTGGACATATCATTCAACATTTTTGAGCCTCAGTTTCCTAATCCGCCTTCAGTGCAGGAGTTCAGTTCAGTTCAGTTCAGTTCACTCGTTCAGTCGTGTCCGACTCTTTGCGACCCCATGAATCGCAGTACACCAGGCCTCCCTGTCCATCACCAACTCCCGGAGTTCACTCAGACTCACGTCCATTGAGTCCATGATGCCATCCAGCCATCTCATCCTCAGTCGTCCCCTTCTCCTCCTGCCCCCAATCCCTCCCAGCATCAGGGTNGAAGGAGTTCAGTAATGGATGAGAAATGAGCTTTTGCTCTGAGAGGTATGAAAAGGTTTCACAAAAAGTGGGGTGGATCCCTAAGTGCTGAGTGAAAGAGACAGAGATAGAAGTCTAGTTCTCCAGGATAGGGAACAGTATGAACAAGATCCCAGAGGCAGGAAATAAGGCTAGAGAGGAAGCAGCAGCTGACCTAGATTAGAACAGAGACTCGAGAAGCACTTGGGTGAGAAATCCCAGGAACTGATTCTCCAGGCTCAGGTCCTTCCTTGGACATGTCTTGAACATTCCTTGCTGCAGTCAAGCCCAGGACAAAGTTGTCTTCTTATCCTGCATGTGATCTCTGAAATGGCATTTATGGCCCTAAAGCAAAGTTCAGTTTCAACTTTCAGATGACCATCAGGAAAAAGATGTTCATTCATTCAGCAGTATTTGCTGAGCACCTACTGTGTGCCAGGGAACCACGCTGGTGCCAGGGATTCAGGAGCAAACAAAATGGACATGCTGGTACTTCCCTGGTGGTCCAGTGGCTAAGATTCCGAGTTCCCAATGCAGGGGGCTTGGGTTCGATCTCTGGTCAGGGAACTAGATCCCACGTGCTCACGATTAAAATATCCCATACACCACAACTAAGACCCAGCACAGCCAAATAAATAAATCAAAATAAATAAACTTTATACACGTTTCAATGCCATTCTCCCAAGTCATCCCACCCTCTCCCTCTCCCACAGAGTCCAAAAGACTGTTCTATACATCTGTATCTCTTTTGCTGTCTCGCATACAGGGTTATCGTTACCATCTTTCTAAATTCCATATATATGCATTAGTAGGGGTTGAGGATTGGGAACACGTGTACACCCCTGGCAGATTCATGTTGATGTATGGCAAAACCAATACAACATTGTAAGGTAAAAAAAAATAAAAACAACTANCAAAGAGTCAGACACAACTGAGCGACTGAACTGAACTGAACTGAAGAAGATATCGTATGTACATATACATCATGGAATACTGTTTAGCAGTAAAAAAGAAGAATCACTTGCCATTTGGAACACGAAGGAGGAACCTGAAGGATATTATGCTAAGTGAAATTAGTCAGACAAATACTGTATGATATCACTTATATGTGAAATATTAAAAATTTAACTCATAGAACCAGAGAGTAGAACCATTATTACCAGGGGCTGGGGGTGGGGGAAAATGGAGAGAGGTTGGTTAAAGCATACAAGCTTTCAGTTCTAAGATGAATAAGTTCTGGGGAGTTAATGTGCATTCCATTAATAGTTAATGATATTCTATTTCTATTCTAGAAATTTGTGAAGAGAATAGATCCTAAGTATTCTCACCTCACAGAAAAAAAAACAACTACATGAGGTGATAGATGTGTTAATTAATTTGACCATGTTAATTAATTTGACCGTGCTAATCACTTCACAATGTATATGTATATCAAACCATCACATTATACTTCTTAAATACATACAATTTTTATTTGCCAATTACACCTTAATAAAATTGAGGCGGGTGGGGAGGTCCTGCAGTTAAAATATTGGGTACTGAAGGCCATGTCGTGTAGCTACACAGGTTGTACACAACTATAGGACCTCAAGAGAACTCATTCATTTAGCCTCTATTCTGCAACACAGGGCTTCCCCGCGGGTAAAGAATCCACCTGCCATGCAGGAGACACAGGAAACGCCAGTTCAATCCCTGCACTGGGAAAACCCCCTAGAGAAGGGACTGGCTACCCACGCCAGTATTCTCGCCTGGGAAATCCTGGGAGAGAGGAGCCTGGCGGGCTACAGTCCACTGGGTCACAAAGAGTTGGACAGGACTGAGCTACTGAGCACCAGCGCAGGAGCCCTGCGTCCCATCCCTGGATTACAATCCCCGCGGTACAGCTCATGAAAAATTGAGGCTCAAGTAAAATCTATACTGAGTAGTAGAGCTTCATCTGGAAAGAGTCTCCCTCTGACCCAGTCCATGATGAGAAGCGCCAGAGGGTCGGGGGAGGGGCACCTAGCTTTCCTTATGAGGGGAAGGGTCTCTCGGACCTAGGTTATGATACCTCCAAGTCGTGAGAACCCAACAGCACACTTACCCTCAACAGTGGCTTAACAGAGGGAAAAGTAAGTCTACATTCCCTCCTATGGGGAAAAGAAAAGGGTATCTCTATTACAAAACACATATTTAACACATTTTACCGTGTTAAAATGTTTTTAAAAGATTGAGGGGAAAAAAAGATCTCCTAAAGCAGATAAGGGTATTATTTAATACCTTCCCATTTAACCTTATGGCAATCAATTTATTCAAAACACTAACCTCTTTATGAGCCTTTGGCTCAGACTGTTTTCTTACTATGAATCCACATCCCATGGGCATGAGCATCTGTATCTTCACAAACCTCTAAGATGCAGCAGTTTCTTCCATTAGGACTGCAGACAACAGTTACACAGGAGTGTATTCACAGCAGTTACCACCTGCAGGACCCTCAAAATATCTAAGGTACTACTAAAGAAACACGTGTATGCTACAGAATCACAAATGTTTTACTATTTTGATAGCTGGATTTCCGTAAAATTGTCTTTAAAAATCTGTATCTTCTGTCATCAATTCATTATTCAGAGAAAGGGTCACGAGTTTTGCCAGCCAGCCAGCAGAGGCTGTGGTTCCAAAAAGCTAAGGACCCCACCCCTTCAGGATGCCTTCCTTGCCGGCCAGGGGCTCCCGACAGCGAGCCCCCCCCCCCCCCCCCCCCCCCCCCCCCCCCCC
>SJXQ01010764.1:903049-925279 GCA_006408695.1 Aepyceros melampus
CCCCCCTGCAGGAGCCCTTCCCTGCAGGCCAGGGGCTCCCGACAGCGCGCCCCCCCCCCCCCCCACCTCCCCGGAAGCCTTTTGTGACTCTAGGCTAATCGGAGGCCCAGCATCTCTCAGCTTCTGTCCTGCGCCCTCGCCACCTGAATCATTCATTCATGCTGAAAGAAATTCCAGTCGCAAGGGGTTTGGATCCTGCCCACCTCCTTAACCTCTGGAAATGATTTTCTCCAACCCCACTTGCTCCGCCCACTTACCTTTTTGAAGAGCAGGGAAAGCGCCCGCCTCTTCAGCCTTTCAAAGAGGCTTTGAGTTGATACAGAACTTAACACCCGAAGGGAAGGTCAGATATCGTCTGCAGAGTCCCTGGGTGGCAAGGAGCTCAGCTCACAAACTTTCTGTAAACGGGCTGACATTTCTTTGCGTAGAGCAGTGGGAAACGGTACCGGAGAACACTTCCGGTGAGTTTAAACGCAGAATTAAAGTTCGTTCCTTCTCAAGCAAGGAAACATTCTCTCCAGAATCACCTGACCCGGATCTCGGAGCACACTGCCCTGCAGGGAACTGTGGCGCGAAGCTTTCACCACCCGATCCTCTGTAGTGGCTGGTAGGTCATAAGTCTCAGGTTAGGGGCTCGAGGCAACCACTTAGTCAATTTTGTTCTGTGTCATCACCCCACCATTCATTCTCCAGGGTGTTTCCTGTGTCCTCTGCGACCCCGGGCAGAGGACAGAGGGTCCTGGGCTAGCAGCAGGCAGTTCTGATTCATGTCCAAGCTTCCCTCAGCTGCTACATGCGTGTGGACAGTGGCTCCCACACCCCTGGGTCTCAGTATCCCCATCTGGAGAATGAGAACGAATGACTGGATATTCCTTCTCTGGATACCTTGGGTCCCACATCAACATCACCCAGTGAATGATGCCCCTGGGAGGTGCTGCCCACAGCCAGTGTTGCCTGGCTTCATTTCTGGCTTCATGTGGTCAGACAGGTAGCCCCATTCAGGCCCCAGAGTTCACAGCTTCCTGTCATGAAAAGAAGCCCCTCCATGAAGGCAGGATGTCCAGGGTCAGAGGGTCAGAAGTGCAGAGGGCCCGGGGCTGTGTCCAGTGACAGACGTTGCTTCTTGTTTAGTCTTAAATTTCCTCATTGACATGCCTCCCTCTGAGAATAGCATGTAGGGGATGGCAACATGCTACCCCAGTCTCCCCCGAGGGCTCCTGTGACTTGGAATGCCCTTTGGGGCTAACAGGATGGGGAATCATTGCCCTTGGAGATTCCTCATGCAAATGCCTTGGTTTACAGCAGAGAAGAAGCAGAGAAGGGCCTTGCACAGGGTCATACGCCAGTGTCAAGAGGACCAGAATCGAGTCCTTCTCTCCAGCCTTTTATTTATTTTATTGATTTTATTTAAAAGGACCCTGTGACTCAGACAACACAGAGGTGACGTGTGAAGGAGACAAAGTATCTTCTCCCCTCCCTCGCCCCTCAACCCCATGCCCTAAGTATGATGAATCCATGCTCCTCCCCAGGGTACCCCAGGTGTAAGGCCAAGGTCGCCTTCATCTGAAGGCACATGACAGGAGCGGGGAGTCCACAGCTGGTCAGCGCTGCCTCTCTGCACTCAGATGTTTTCTCCTCTCAGCCCCGCTGCCCTGCAAGAGAAAATGGCTATCAGTCTTCTTTCCCTAAGTCAGATCCCAGTGGGGATTTCTGGAAAGGGGCCTTAGATACAAGCCCCTCAAATGTCTCATGGATGAACACCAATCCTGGCTATCTGCCCCCACCCAGCTTCTGCTCTCATGACCTCTGGTCTCATGGATGGTCTCCCAGCTTCCTTAATCATCCACTCAGTGCCTCTCTACAGCACTATTGGAGCGAGCTTTAAAACACCCCTGCTGAAAACTTTTCAGTTCCCTGTGACCCTCTAGTTGCCAGGATACCCAGATGGAGGTCCAGAACCCCAGACCAGAGGTCCAGAAGAACTTTTTGTGATCTGCCCCCAGGAGACCTCTCAACCCCACCTCTGGTAACATCAATGGACATTTCAATTGCTTCCATGTCTTGGCTTTTGTAAATAGTGCTGCTATGAACCTGGGGTGCATGTATCTTTTTGAATTATAGTCTTGTCCAGATATATGTCCAGGAGTGGGACTGCTAGACCATATGGCAACTCTATTTTTAGTTTTTTGAGAAAACTCCCTACTGTTTTCCACAGTGGCTGTATCAAGTTACATTCCTACCAATGGTGTAAGAGGATACCCTTGAAGAGTTGTTCGGTGTCTAAGTCATGTGCCACACTGTGGTCCCATAGACTGCAGCATGCCAGGCTTCTCTGCCCTTCTCTACTCCCTAGTTTGCTCAGATCATATCCACTGAGTTGGTGATACTATCTAACCATTTCATCCTCTACTACCCCCTTCTTCTTTTGTTTTCAATCTTTCCCAGCATCAGGGTCTTTTCCAATGAGTCAGTTCTTCACCATCAAGTGGCCAAAGCATTGAAGCTTCAACTTTAGCACCAGCTTCGGCTTCAGCTTTAGTCCTTCTAATGACTGTTCAGGGTTCATTTCCTTTAGGATTGACTGATTTGATCTTCTTGCAATCCTAGGGACTCTCAAGAGTCTTCTCCAGCGCCACAATTTGAAGGCATCAATTCTTTGGTGCTCAGCCTTCTTTATGGTCCAACTCTCACATCTGCACAAAACCATAGCTTTGACTATATAGACCTTTGTAGGCAAAGTAATGTCTCTCTGCTTTTTAATACACTGTCTAGAATCAAGCGAAGAAGAACTAAAGAGCCTCTTGATGAAAGTGAAAGAGAAGAGTGAAAAAGTTGGCTTAAAACTCAACATTCAGAAAACTAAGATTATGGCATCTGGTCCCATCACTTCATGGCAAATTGATGGGGAAACAACGGAAACAGTGAAAGACTTTATTTGGAGCGGTGGAAGCTCCAAAATCACTGCAGATGGTGACTGCAGACATGAAATTAAAATTCACTTGCTCCTTGGAAGAAAAGCTATGACAAACCTAGACGTATTAAGAAGCAGAGATGTTACTTTGCCAACAAAGGTCCATCTAGTCAAAGCTATGGTTTTTCTGGTAGCCATGTATGGATATGAGAGTTGGACCATAAAGAGAGCTGAGTGCCGAAGAATTAATGCTTTTGAACTGTGGTGTTGGAGAAGACTCTTGAGAGTCCCTTGGACTACAAGGAGATCAAATTAGAGTCAATTAGAGTCAGTGTAAGAAAAATGTAGAGTAGGAGTCAAACCTGGGTCTCTTGGCCTGCATTGCCCTGAGTTCAGATGAAATTTCACAAGACGTTTCTTCTGAATATAAATTGGGTCAATCCACAAACTATTGTGGGATACTAGCCAAAGCATTGAAGCTTCAACTTTAGCACCAGCTTCAGCTTCAGCTTCAGTCCTTCTAATGACTGTTCAGGGTTCATTTCCTTTAGGATTGACTGATTTGATCTTCTTGCAATCCTAGGGACTCTCAAGAGTCTTCTCCAGCGCCACAATTTGAAGGCATCAATTCTTTGGTGCTCAGCCTTCTTTATGGTCCAACTCTCACATCTGCACAAAACCATAGCTTTGACTATATAGACCTTTGTAGGCAAAGTAATGTCTCTCTGCTTTTTAATACACTGTCTAGAATCAAGCGAAGAAGAACTAAAGAGCCTCTTGATGAAAGTGAAAGAGAAGAGTGAAAAAGTTGGCTTAAAACTCAACATTCAGAAAACTAAGATTATGGCATCTGGTCCCATCACTTCATGGCAAATTGATGGGGAAACAACGGAAACAGTGAAAGACTTTATTTGGAGCGGTGGAAGCTCCAAAATCACTGCAGATGGTGACTGCAGACATGAAATTAAAATTCACTTGCTCCTTGGAAGAAAAGCTATGACAAACCTAGACGTATTAAGAAGCAGAGATGTTACTTTGCCAACAAAGGTCCATCTAGTCAAAGCTATGGTTTTTCTGGTAGCCATGTATGGATATGAGAGTTGGACCATAAAGAGAGCTGAGTGCCGAAGAATTAATGCTTTTGAACTGTGGTGTTGGAGAAGACTCTTGAGAGTCCCTTGGACTGCAAGGAGATCAAATTAGAGTCAATTAGAGTCGGTGTAAGAAAAATGTAGAGTAGGATTCAAACCTGGGTCTCTTGGCCTGCATTGCCCTGAGTTCAGATGAAATTTCACAAGACGTTTCTTCTGAATATAAATTGGGTCAATCCACAAACTATTGTGGGATACTTGCCATGTGCTCGGAGTGGGAGATTTGCTCAAATCCCCAAGTTTACAAGGATCACAACAAAATCAGATAAAGATTTTGGAGGTCCCTAAAGCTATAGTTTTTCCAGTGGTCATGTATGGATGTGAGAGTTGAACTGTGAAGAAAGCTGAGCGCCGAAGAATTGATACTTTTGAACTGTGGTGTTGGAGAAGACTCTTGAGAGTCCCTTGGACTGCAAGGAGATCCAACCAGTCCATTCTGAAGGCGATCAGCCCTGGGTGTACTTTGGAAGGAATGACGCTAAAGCTGAAACTCCAGTACTTTGGCCACCTCATACGAAGAGTTGACTCATTGGAAAAGACTCTGATGCTGGGAGGGATTGGGGGCAGGAGAAGGGGACGACAGAGGATGAGATGGCTGGATGGCATCATCACCGACTCGATGGACATGAGTTTGAGTAAACTCTGGGAGATGGTGATGGACAGGGAGGCCTGGCGTGCTGCGATTCATGGAGTCGCAAAGAGTCGGACACGACTGAGCGACTGAACTGAACTGAAAGCATTAAAAGGGAGAGGACATGGAGGGAAATAACTGCCTCCCACAGGAGCATCTCCATGGCCTTGTGGCATTTGCTGCCATCACTTTCAAGAAGAAGAACTTAGAGTGCTCTTGCAGAAGGGAAGCAGCAAACCTGAGGTCAAAAGACAGACAGCAATGCAGCCAGGTCCAGAACGCTGGACCATCTGTCTCCATCCCCTCTTTCCAATAGGCATATGTATATATTGTGACAGTGCCCTTAGATCAAGACATGAGGAAACTAGAGGCCAGGGCTCATCCCATCCGTCCCTGTGCACGTAAACCTTACAAGAGTGATGAGTTAAGCATCCAGACTCTGGAAGTCCTGGGCTAGTGTCCCAGCTCAACCAGCTATGCGAGCTGGTTCAAGAAGGCAATGTGTAAGGCCACCTGACATATCCCAGGGCACAGCAAGCAGTCCCTCCATAGTACTGACTGTCAAGCTGCTCAGCCCTATTTGGCCCTGGCCTGTGCTGTAGTCCTCTGAGTCTAGAAGACACATGGCCTCCAGGAAATGTGGCTTCGCTTACATCATCACCGACTCGATGGACGTGAGTTTGAGTGAACTCCGGGAGATGGTGATGGACAGGGAGGCCTGGCGTACTGTGATTCATGGAGTCGCAAAGAGTCGGACATGACTGAGCAACTGAACTGAACTGAAAGCATTAAAAGGGAGAGGACATGGAGGGAAATAACTGCCTCCCACAGGAGCATCTCCATGGCCCTGTGGCATTTGCTGCCATCACTTTCAAGAAGAAGAACTTAGAGTGCTCTTACAGAAGGGAAGCAGCAAACCTGAGGTCAAAAGACAGAAAGCAACGCAGCCAGGTCCAGAACCCTGGACCATCTGTCTCCATCCCCTCTTTCCAATAGACATATGTATATATTGTGGCAGTGCCCTTAGATCAAGAAATGAGGAAACTAGAGGCCAGGGCTCATCCCATCAGTCCCTGTGCACGTAAACCTTACAAGTGTGATGAGTTAAGCATCCAGACTCTGGAAGTCCTGGGCTAGTGTCCCAGCTCAACCAGCTATGCGAGCTGGTTCAAGAAGGCAATGTGTAAGGCCACCTGACATATCCCAGGGCACAGCAAGCAGTCCCTCAATAGTACTGACTGTCAACCTGCTCAGCCCTGTTTGGCCCTGGCCTGTGCTGTAGTCCTCTGAGTCTAGAAGACACATGGCCTCCAGGAAATGTGGCTTCTGCTTGGAGAAAAGAGGCCAGGGCTCATCCCATCAGTCCCTGTGCACGTAAACCTTACAAGTGTGATGAGTTAAGCATCCAGACTCTGGAAGTCCTGGGCTAGTGTCCCAGCTCAACCAGCTATGCGAGCTGGTTCAAGAAGGCAATGTGTAAGGCCACCTGACATATCCCAGGGCACAGCAAGCAGTCCCTCAATAGTACTGACTGTCAACCTGCTCAGCCCTGTTTGGCCCTGGCCTGTGCTGTAGTCCTCTGAGTCTAGAAGACACATGGCCTCCAGGAAATGTGGCTTCTGCTTGGAGAAACAGGCAAAGCATCGGCTTAATTCCAAGGTAAGAGTCAGAAGTGTGGTAAAATTAATCCCACTGAAGGAGTTCAGTAATGGATGAGAAATGAGCTTTTGCTCTGAGAGGTATGAAAAGGTTTCACAAAAAGTGGGGTGGATCCCTAAGTGCTGAGTGAAAGAGACAGAGATAGAAGTCTAGTTCTCCAGGATAGGGAACAGTATGAACAAGATCCCAGAGGCNTATGCAGGTCAGGAAGCAACAGTTAGAACTGGACATGGAACAACAGACTGGTTCCAAACAGGAAAAGAAGTATGTCAAGGCTGTATATTGTCACCCTGCTTATTTAACTTATATGTGGAGTACATCATGAGAAACGCTGGGCTGGAAGAAGCACAAGCTGGAATCAAGATTGCTGGGAGAAATATCAATCACCTCAGATATGCAGACGACACCACCCTTATGGCAGAAAATAAAGAGGAACTAAAGAGCCTCTGATGAAAGTGAAAAGGGGCAGTGAAAAGGTTGGCTTAAAGCTCAACATTCAGAAACGAAGATCATGGCATCTGGTCCCATCACTTCATGTGAAATGGATGGGGAAACAGTGAAAACACTGTCAGACTTTATTTTGGGGGGCTCCAAAATCACTGCAGATTGTGACTGCAGCCATGAAATTAAAAGGCGCTTACTCCTGGTAAGGAAAGTTATGCCAACCTAGATAGCATATTCAAAAGCAGAGACATTACTTTGCCAACAAAGGTCCATCTAGTCAAGGCTATGGTTTTTCCAGTAGTCATGTATGGATGTGAGAGTTGGACTGTGAAGAAAGCTGAGCACCGAAGAATTGATGCTTTTGAAGTGTGGTGTTGGAGAAGACTCTTGAGAATCCCTTGGACTGCAAGGAGATCCAACCAGTCCATTCTAAAGCAGATCAGTCCTGGGTGTTCACTGGAAGGACTGTTGCTAAAGCTGAAACTCCGGTACTTTGGCCACCTCATGCGAAGAGTTGACTCATTGGAAAAGACCCTGATGCTGGGAGGGATTGGGGGCAGGAGGAGAAGGGGACGACAGAGGATGAGATGGCTGGATGGCATCACTGAGAGTTGGACTGTGAAGAAAGCTGAGCACCGAAGAATTGATGCTTTTGAAGTGTGGTGTTGGAGAAGACTCTTGAGAATCCCTTGGACTGCAAGGAGATCCAACCAGTCCATTCTAAAGCAGATCAGTCCTGGGTGTTCACTGGAAGGACTGTTGCTAAAGCTGAAACTCCGGTACTTTGGCCACCTCATGCGAAGAGTTGACTCATTGGAAAAGACCCTGATGCTGGGAGGGATTGGGGGCAGGAGGAGAAGGGGACGACAGAGGATGAGATGGCTGGATGGCATCACTGACTCGATGGACATGAGTTTGGGTGAACTCCGGGAGTTGGTGATGGACAGGGAGGTTGGTGTGCTATAATTCATGGGCTCACAAAGAGTCAGACACGACTGAGCAAATGAACTGAACTGATAGCAGATTAACAATGCTGTAATAGTTTCAGGTGCATGGCAAAGCAACCCAGTCAGTATACATATGGTTTTAAAGCTGTACTTGAGAACTAATCGCCCAGACAGTAGGTATTTACAAGTCCAAGTTCCCCTTACATTTATGTGGCAAACAGGAAAAAGCCATTCAACTATGGTCAATGAATTTAGAGCACAAAAGACACATATCACTTCTAGTTGATGCTAAAACTGAAGCTCCAGTTCTTTGGCCACCTTATGCAAAGAGTTGACTCATTGGAAAAGACCCTGATGCTGGGAGGGATTGGGGGCAGGAGGAGAAGGGGACGATCGAGGATGAGATGGCTGGATGGCATCACTGACTCGATGGACGTGAGTCTGAGTGAACTCCGGGAGTTGGTGATGAACAGGGAGGCCTGGTGTGCTGTGATTCATGGGGTTGCAAAGAGTCGGACATGACCTAGCGACTGAACTGAACTGAACCTGAGGGCCAGTTGGCACAGAAAAAGGGAATAGGATGGTCTCAGCCACAGGGGCTTGTTCTTTGACGCAGTTCAGTGTGTGTTCTCGGAGAAGGTGATGGCACCCCCACTCCAGTACTCTTGCCTGGAAAATCCCATGGACAGAGGAGACTGGTGGGCTGCAGTCCATGGGGTCACTAAGAGTCGGACACGACTGAGCGACTTCCCTTTCACTTTTCACTTTCATGCATTGGAGAAGGAAATGGCAACCCACTCCAGTGTTCTTGCCTGGAGAATCCCAGGGACGGAGGAGCCTGGTGGGCTGCCGTCTATGGGGTCTCACAGAGTTGGACACGACTGAAGTGACTTAGCAGCAGCAGCAGTGTGTTTGCTTAACAAACATTTGTTTCTCTTTGAATCATCGCTGCCACTGCTCCTTGGCGCCATGCCTCTCTCCAGTCTGGATCAAGACCTTTCTCTGAGTCCAGCATCACTGTCCCTGTAGTTCTGGTCTCTGACTCTCCCTAGCCTCAGTATCTCCTGTGAAGGGGCTTGAACACCCCAGAGCCGGCCATGCTGGTTGTGGTCAGGGGTGGGGAGAATGCATGAGGGGGAGAACCACCGAAGAGGTCTTCTTTCCTCTGTAGTGCTTGCTGCCACTTCTAGAGTCAGCCTAGAGGAGTAAAGTTTTCAAGACAGCAGATACTTCCAACTTGGGTTGTTTTTTATATTTAAAAAATGAAATGGAAAAATTTCAGTAAAAATGCCATGGAAAAATTTCTGAACGGGGGAAGTATGAAAGACACCAACATGAGTGGGAGCAGAGGTAGGAAAAAGGACTGAGCTGAAAAGAGAAACACCTCATTCCTTTGACACTGCTGCTGCAAATATCAAGAAGGAAAACACTGAGAAACTGGGACTCTCCCTCTGAACTGAAGCTTAGCTAAGCCTTGGCAAGCAAGAGTCTAAGGGCGCTCTGAGTCTGGTAGACGCCCCCAGAACTTTAAAGTCTCTGCTGCAGCATTCCCATCTCAGAAAGTTCTCCACCTTAAACAAATGGTGATTTTCCAGCAGGGCACAGGACGCCAGCTGAGTGTGGAGTCCAGCGCTCCGAAGGGCCTGTCAGTGCCCGTAATGCAGCCTTTCTCCCGCCACCTGCTGGCTATGTGATGTTTTGTATATTAAATCATGAAAAAAGTCAAAACAGTTCAGTTCGGTTCAGTTCAGTCGCTCAGTTGTGTCCGACTCTATGCGATCCCATGAATTGCAGCACGCCAGGCCTCCCTGTCCATCACCATCTCCCGGAGTTCACTCACACTCATGTCTATCAAGTCGGTGATGCCATCCAGCCATCTCATCCTCTGTCGTCCCCTTCTCCTCCTGCCCCCAATCCCTCCCAGCATCAGGGTCTTTTCAAATGAGTCAACTCTTCGCATGAGGTGGCCAAAGTATTGGAGTTTCAGCCTCAGCATCAGTCCTTCCAGTGAACACCCAGGACTGATCTCCTTTTGGATGGACTGGTTGGAGCTCCTTGCAGTCGAAGGGACTCTCAAGAGTCTTCTCCAACACCACAGTTCAAAAGCATCAATTCTTCGGTGCTCAGCTTTCTTTACAGTCCAATTCTCACATCCATGCATGACCACTGGAAAAACCATAGCCTTCACTAGACGGACCTTTGTTGGAAAAGTAATGTCTCTGTTTTTCAATATGCTATCTAGGTTGGTCATAAATTTTCTTCCAAGGAGCAAGTGTCTTAATTTCATGGCTGCAGTCAATGTTAGCAGTGACTTCAGAGCTCAAGAAAATGAAAACTGTCACTACTTCCACTTTCCCCTCTTCTATTTGCCATGAAATGATGGGAACAGATGCCATGATCTTAGTTTTTTGAATGTTGAGTTTTAAACCAGCTTTTTCACTCTCCTCTTTTATCCTCATCAAGAGGCTGTTTAGTTCCTCTTCACTTTCTTCCATTAGAGTGGCATCATCTGCTTTCTGTGGTTGTTGATATTTCTTCCAGCAATCTTGATTCCAGCTTGTGATTCAACCAGCCCAGCATTTCACATGATGTACTCTGCATAGAAGTTAAATAAGCAGGGTGACAAGATACAGCTTTGTCGTACTCCTTTCCCAATTTTGAACTAGTCCGTTGTTCCATGTAAGGTTCAAACTATTACTTCTTGACCTGCATATAAATTTCTCAGGAGACTAGTAAGGCTATCTGGTAAACCATATCTTAAGAATTTTCCACAGTTTGTTGTGATCCACACAATCACATATCATGCAAGACTGGATATGATAAAAGACAGAAATGGTAAGGACTTAACAGAACCAAAAGAGATTAAGAAGAGGTGGCAAGAATACACAAAAATATACAAAAAAAAAAAAAGGTCTTGATGACCTAGATAACTATGATGGTGTGGTCACCCACCTACCACTGGACATCCTGAAGTGTGAAGTCAAGTGGATCTTAGGAAGCATCACTATGAACAAAGCTAGTGGGAGGTGATGAGATTCCAGCTTAGTTATTTCAAAATAATGCTAAAAACTGATGCTGTTAAAATTCTGCACTTAATATGTCAGCAAATTTTGAAAACCCAACAGTGGCCACAGGACTGGAAAATATCAGTTTTCATTCCAATCCCAAAGAAGGGCAATGCTGACGAATGTTCAAACTACTATACATTTGTGTTCAAATGCGTGTAAGGTTGTGTTCAAAATTATTCAAGCTAGGCTTCAGCAGTCTGAAGTTCTTGTATCAAGAACTTCCAGATGTACAAGCTGGGTTTAGAAAAGGCAAAGGAACCAGAGATCAAATTGCCAACATTCGTTAGATCATAAAGAAAGCAAGAGAATTCTGGAAAAGCATCTACTTCTGCTTTACTATGTGACAGCCTTTGACTGTGTGGATCACAGCTGGAATACTATGCAGACATGGAAGGGAATGAAGTTTTATGTCACACTCTCATAGGAACAGATGCTCACAACATATTATTAGATTAAAAAAAGCAAAGAGGGAACAGTTTGTATTATATGATCTAAAATAGATTTTAAAAAGAATATATATACCTGATGTATATTTCTATTTATCTGCATTCTTGTAGTTTCTTTAAAACTTTCTGGGCATTTACAGAAGAAACTTAACAATAGTTTAATTGCTCCAGGAGAAGGTAAGAAGAAGGAAGGATTTTACTTTTCATTCTATTCTTTTGTTTGTAGTTTAATTATTTTTTATTTGGTTCATGCATTAATTTTGTTGTATTTTGTGATAAAAATAAGCGGAACACTGACTTGTATGCGTTTATGGTATTTGTGTTCTTAAGATCAGGTGATCCCTTAGAATCAATCAGTCAGTATCTGTGTTTTGATTGATTCTGCTCCCTTTGACACTTCTTCCCCTTACCAATGATAAGGACTAAAATATACTGAGTGCATTATATGAGTCAGTTTGTTATTTTTGTCGCTAAGTAGTATCCAACTCTTTTGTGACCCCATGGACTGGAGCCCACCAAGCTCCTCTGTCCATGGGATTTTCCAGGCAAGAGTACTGGAGTGGGTTGCCATTTCATTCTCCAGTATGAGTCAGGCTCAGTTCTAATTATTGATGTTGTTATCCTCATTTTCCGATGAAAACAATGAAGAGAAGGTAAGGTGCCTAATGTTATCCAGCTAGTGGGTTGCCTGAGATTTATCTCCAGACTTTCAAATACCGGAGCCTGTGAAACTCCAACATTATGCCCTGCCTTTTGGTTAAGCTTGCAGAAATTAAAGAAAGAAGACCTCAATTTTGTCTATCTCTTCAGTTAACATTTTCTGAATGCCTCCTATATGCCATGTGAGAAAGCTGTTAAATTTGGGGGAGGCGGTGACTTCCTGGAGGAAGCACAATGGATGCATTATGCTGTATCTGATGTAGCTAAAGAAACTGAGTTGCTGTAACAGTGGTGGCCCACTGGAGCCGCAGCCTTCGTAGCCTTAACTATAAGGAGGCACTGTAGAGGCCTCTTGCTGCGAATGGCCACCTCCTCCCCGTGCCTTGCTGGTCCTCTGCAGGCTGGTGATACAAAGGAGCCTATCCTCAGAGAGGTTCAGGCTGTCAGGACAATCCTGTGCTAATTCTATAAGTGAATCTGCGGTTGGAGGGAAAACAGCCACCAGTATAGGGAAGCTGAGAAGTGGAAAAACACATTTCTCTAAGTTATTTGTTAACACACTTTAAAGACTGGCTTAACTCATTAATGAGGGAACTAGAAGAAGACAAAGGAGCTGCTCTGAAGAGCATTTGAGAAACAGGGAATTTATATAGTCAATAAGCAAAAGGAATACTGAAATAAGACTGCTAATTTAGATGATTGGTCAATTTTCCAGGACAGTAGAACCAAAATACCTTTGTGGTTAATTTCTCTATTAGGCAATAAAACCCTATTGTTTTAGCAACATTAGCAAGTTAACCACTAACCATGGTTATGATGGTTTAGTCACTAAGTCGTATCCGACTCTTTTAAGACCCCAAGGACTGTAGCCCGCCAGGCTCCTCTGCCCATGCCATTTCTCAGGCAAGCATACTGGAGTGGGTTGCCAGTTCCTTCCCCAGGGGATCTTCCCAACCTAAGGATCAAACCCACGTCTCCTGCATTGCAGGTGGATTCTTCAGCAACTGAGCCTCCAGGGAAGCCTAACCACTATACAGGACTGTAAATGTTCTCTTTTTTTTGATTGTAGATTATTTATCAAATACACTTCAACAGCAAAGTTACAATCTCCAAGAGAACTGGTTGAGTGTCAAGCAAGCTTTTAGACAGTCCACTAGAGCAACACCAAAAAAACCCCCAAACTAACAAAAACCCAATAATCAAAACAACTCTGGGCAACCCTATGGACTGTGCCCGCCAAGGTCATCTGTCCATGGTATTCTTCAGGCAGGAATACTGGAGTGGGTTGCCATGCCTTCCTCCAGGGGATCTTCCTGACCCAGGAACTGAACCCGTGTCTCTTATGTCTCCTGCAACGGCAGGAGGGTTCTTTACCACCAGCACCACCTGGGAAGCCCTAATCAAACAAAACAAAACAAAAAGAAGCAATTCTCATTTTACCTCTTCTAAGTGTGGAGGAATTACTCTCCTACAGAAGGGAAGAACTCATCTAACTCTGGAGATGAGCAACCTGGATTACTTACTAACAATTTAGTAACTTTCCTTAGATATTAATTTCTTCATCCATAAAATGGGAATGATACTGTGAGAGTATTTGTATCTGTCAGTGACAATGTAAAGCAATAATTTGGTGCTTGCTTTTTTATATTCGTTTTTTATTTTTAAAATTTCTGGCTGTGCTGAGACTCCGTTGCTGCATGCAGGCTTTCTTTAGCTGAGGCGAGTGGGGGCTACTCTTCATTGCAGCGCACTGCTTTCTCATTGCAGGGGCTTCCGTAGTTGCAGCTCGCTGGCCCTAGAGCGCAACCTGTGTAGTTGTGGCATATGGACTTAGTTGCCCCGTAGCATGTGGGATCTTCCCGACTGGAGATCGAACCTGTGTCCCCTGCATTGGCAGGCAGATTCTTAACCACTGAACCACCAGGGAAGTCCAGGGACTTAACTTTTTAAAATTATTCACATTTGGGTCTGAGAACGGTTGATTAATATCTGCAAATCATCTTACTTTGGGCTTAAATTTGAGCCACGTGAGACAGAGACTATGTACAAAATCGAGTTAGATCCTACCAAGGCTGGCTTGAAGGAGAACAGAAGCAGGAATTTGAGAGAGCAAGCCTGAGGCCCGGGAGCATAAGAAGGGATGACAAAAATGAGGACTCGGGAACTCAAGGAATTTGCAGAGGTCAAAAACACTATTTTTAAAAATTTTAATTTTATTGAAGTAGAGTTGATTTACAATGTTGTATTAATTTCTGCTGTACAGCAAAGTGACTCAGTTACACACATATGTACATTCTTTGTCATATTCTTTTCCATTATGGGTTATCACCTGCTGTTGAATATAGTTCCCTGTGCTATACAGTAGGGCTTTGCTGTTTATCCGTCTTACATGTAACAGTTTACATCTACTAATACCAAACTCCCAATCTTCCCTCCCCAACCCTCCTCCCCCTGGCAACCACAAATCTATTCTCTGTGTTCATGAGTCTACTTCTCTTCCATAGACAAGTCCATTTGTGCCGTATTTTAGACTTCACATATGGTATTTGTCTTTCACTTTCTGACTTCTCTTAGTGTGATCATCTCTGTGTTCATCTATGTTGCTGCAAATGGCATTACTTGATTCTTCTTATGGCTGGGTAATATTCCATTGTATATGTGGAACACACCTTCACCTGTTCATCTGTAGAGGGACATTTAGGTTGCTTCTGTGTCTTGGCTATTGTGAACAGTGCTGCAGTGAACATCCTCAAATTATAGTTTTCTCTGGATATTTGCCCGGGAGTGGTGGGATTGCTGGATCATCTGGCAACTCTATTTTCAGTTTCTAAAGGAATCTCCATAGTGTTTTCCATAGTGGCTGCACCACAGAAATACAATTTAAATGGCCCACTTGGACCTTCCTGGTGGTCCAGTAGCTAAGACTCCTCACTCCCAATGCAGGGGGCCCAGGTTCAATCCCTGCTCCAAGAACTAGATCCTACCTGCTGCAGCTAAAGATCTTGCATGCCACAGTGAATATCGAGGATCCTGAGCAGCACAAGCCTCAGCACAGCCGAAAGAGAAGGCCCACCTAAATATAACCACGAAGCAACTGTGACAAACAGAATGGGTAGGCAACATGGATAGTAATATGTAAAATATAAATCTTACAAAATGTAAATCTTGTTAAATCTCTGTTTGTTTGTTTGTTCAGTCGCTCAGTCGTGTCCGACTCTTTGCGACCCCATGAACTGCAGCACGCCAGGCCTCCCTGTCCATCACCAACTCCCAGAGTTCACTCAGACTCACGTCCATCGAGTCTGTGATGCCATCCAGCCATCTCATCCTCTGTTGTCCCCTTCTCCTCCTGCCCCCAATCCCTCCCAGCATCAGAGTCTTTTCCAATGAGTCAACTCTTTGCATGAGGTGGCCAAAGTACTGGAGTTTCAGCTTCAGCATCATTTCCTCAAAGAAATCCCAGGGCTGATCTCCTTCAAAATGGACTGGTTGGATCTCCTTGCAGTCCCAGGGACTCTCAAGAGTCTTCTCCAACACCACAGTTCAAAAGCATCAATTCTTCGGTGCTCAGCCTTCTTCACAGTCCAACTCTTAGTAACCATGAAAATAGCTTCTAGATATTTGTTTTTTGTTGTTCTCTACACTTTCCATCATTTTATTTCACCCTCATCTACCTCTGAGATTGGAGAAAGAAATGGCAACCTACTCCAGTATTCTTGCCTGGGAAATCCCATGGACAGAGGAACCTGGCAGGCTACAGTCCATGGGGTCACTAAGAGCCAAGCACAACTTAGCAACTGAGCATGCACCTCTAAGACAGGAGAGGTGTTAATTCACTAGACTGAGCACTTCATGAGGTCAAGACCTTCATAAGTTCATTTACTGAGTTGCTCAAACAGTTCTCTATATCCTGAAGCCCTTCAGAAAAGAGGGGTTTCAAAAAAGCCCTACTCTGACCCCACCCCCGCCCACCCCACCTTAAGGATGGAGGTGGTTGACAAACCTGAGCACTTGCCAGGTTGAGATGAGGAAAACACATCCCCACTGCAGTCTTCCAAGATCTTTTAGAGTCAGCCAGCTGCTCCCTCTGGACATCTTCATTTTTAATTTCTAGGTTCTGCTCAGGACTGAAGTGGGCTTTGTGGGGTCTGCTTCTCAAGAGCCCCAAATCAAGGGGCTGGAGTGACAAACAGGGAACAGGGCTGGGCAGCATGAGATGAGGCACCATCAGGGTTCCATGTGGCATCTGAGGCGTGGTGGTGATCCCTTCCTATTCTCCACAGAGATGGAAATAGAGTAAGATAGAAATGCAGAGAGGGACACCTTCACTGTTTAGACAGACTCTAGCCCCACGAGGGCCCCCCCATTCTAGAAGGGTGTGGCTAGTGCAAGGATGAGTGGGTCTAATTGGTCTCAGCTCTTTCCCATCTTGTTCTCCCCTTTTCTAACCCTTTTCTAACTTGAACCAACTTTGTAACAATGAACATCATTCATAGAGTGCCTTTCACTTGACAGAAGGCTGCTCCATCACCCTCACACCAGCCAGCCCCTTTGGGCAGGTGTGGGGCCCATTTGACAATTACAGAGACTGAAGCTCCAGGAGGTTGGCAGAGCCTCATATGAAGTCAGCATCTGGGGAAGGATTCCTGATTCATGGTCCAGAGTTTTTCCCATTAGGCCATGTGGCCTCATGCCCCCTTCAGATTGGCAGGTCCCCCGCAAGGGCAGGGACCATATCTTCCCCTTCCTTCCCACCCTTGACTCTAACCACAGTACAAACACCATTCAGAGTACGTTGAGGTGTCCTGAGAGGAAAACATGTCTTTCCACAAGGCTGAGTCCCCCAGGTTCACCCCTCACAATGTCCTGGAGTGCGGCCAGGATCCAACCCCATAAAAGGCTTGAGCCTGGGTTAAAAAAAAAGGGAGGCCTGGGACTCCCAGGCAGGAGGACAAGGGTGAGTGCTGTCAGAGAAGGGGCATGAGACTGCCCTGCAATGTCCGCCAAAGACATTGCTGCAGGGAGACAGGGAGGTGGGTAAGCGGTTGGGTGTGAATGTAAATCCTATTGGAAGGAAAGGGAAGGCCCGCCAGGCACACCTGGTCCCTCTCTGCTATGCCCCCTAAAGTACCCTTTTGCCAACTCCTCCAGTCCTTCATGCAACAATCCTGTAGAAAACTGGGCCCCTGCTTGCCATCACCAAAGATCCAGCAAATTGGTCAGCTGAATGAGCCTGGAAGGTGGGAGCTGAGCCTGGGGTGTCAGGGAAAGAAGTGTTGGAACTCCAGGCTCATCCTAGATGATTCCACTTCATTCTGGTTGATAGGCAGTGAGAATGGCAAAGGCCTGTCCTCAGAAGATGCTAGAAAAATGCCATCTCAAGCCTGAGCAATCTTACCCCATTCTTATCTTGCAGTGTCTTTCCGGGAGAACTGAGAATGAGCGTGACCTAGACCAGACTAAACACAGTTTGGTTACTCAGGGGATATTTATCCTGGTCTGTTCCTTTCTCATTCCATACTCAAAGGGTTCTTTGGCATCTATCACAGTTCTAACCCTCCCTCCTTGCCAAACTCAGCCTTTTACGAATTTATACACCAGAGACTTCCAAACCACGACTCAGAAGCGATGGGAGAAAGAGGTGAGCTAGATAATAGGGGCAAAGCCACTGGCCGTGGAGCCTTTTTATGCTCCCTCTCTGCGGGAAGCTGTTTGTGTTGGGCTGAAGCCAATCAGATGCACGGGATCAGGGTGTCCTGGCAGAGGAGACAGGCAGCTATTTGTCTCTTCTCATCTGTCCCTTTCTCTGGGAAGAAAAGGGAAGAGTTTAGGAAGGGATGGAGGAATGAGATAAGACAATCAATCCAGTCCCTGAAGAGCAGCATCCTGGTGGGCACCGTGCTGTCAAATATGGCTCCAGGGGAGACCTTGTAGCTGGGAGGCTGACTCTGAAGGTTGAGGAAAGGAATGGAAGAGGAATCAGCTAGAGAAGCAGAACATTCTAGGCTTGAGTCAACAACTGCATTGTGTGGTCTTGGACAAGTCACTTTCCCTTCCACCTGGTAAATGAGGATCCTAATGATACCAAGGTCCCCTCCAGTTTTGAAAGTGTAGGATTAGTCATTTGAAGCCACTGATGTTGGGTGGCAGAAGAAAAAGAAGGCCAAGAGGCAATTTGAAGCTTGAAACTTTTCGAAATGGCTATTTACAGAGAGAGTGCTCCCTTTGCATCGGTAGCATACAAAAAAGAAATGGGCTATTCCGGGTGTTAGAGAGATTCTATATCTTGACCTGGGCCTGGGTAGTTCCAGGGTATGTACACATGTCAAATTATTGAGCTGTACACTTATGATCTGCACTTTGTTGTATGTAAATTCTATCTCAATAGGTTTTAAAAATGAGCTTAAGCTCTAGTAGGAGTTTAGACTTCAAAAAGAACTTCCTAATAAGGAGAATTTTAGAGAAGTGAATCTCTACTCGGGGAACTTAAGGATCTCCCTTCTCTTGAGAGCTTCTCCATCTGCTGAAGGAGGAGGTAGGGAACTAGGGAACAAATGAAATGACCTCTCTGAGAGCTTTCCAAAGTCCTTCTATCCTCAGAAATTCCCGAGTCCTTCCCAGAGACAGAAAAATTTTCCTTACTCTCTAATTTCCATCCTCTCCTATTGCAAGGCTAACTAGTCACTCTGCCCTCCTTGGCACCCAGCCACTTCCCTGGCCTTATCCCACATTTCTTTCGAGACTTGAAGCTTGAGTATTAAGGCAGATCCCATTTCAACCCTCTCACCAACTTTTTCTCTCTCCCCATTTTCTTCTACCTTGGGGATGTCAGTTCCTGTTCTGAACCCGCCCCTACCCGGGCCCTTTTTCCGGTGGTGTGTGCCAGCCGGTCCTGCATCCCACATCCCCAGCTGTTGACATTTCGTTGCCATTACCCAGAGGCTAAAGAATGGGCCCCTGTTATCCAACAATAGGGGAAAAGAAGGAGACAATGGGAAATTGTGCTTCCGATGGGGAGGGGACAGAGAAGGAAAGGACAGACAGATGACAGACAGGGGGGCTGGACAGAAGGGGTCAGGTTTCCTGAAGCAAGTGGAGGTCCTGGAAGTCTGGTTCCCACCCTGACAGCCTCTTCCCATAGGCAATGCGCACCCAGGTGCCGGAGGGCAGAGGTGAGGACTCTGTTGGGGGAGGGAGAGGGGTGCTGCTTAGAGGAGGATCACATAGAAAAGCAGAGGCAGCTGGAACTCGACACATAGATCTTTGAGCCTCATTTGTAATTCATCCCCCTGCCCAGCAGTCCAACATTCTTATACCCACAATTCAACCCATCCCTTCTCTGGTCCAAGAGCATCTAGAAGAAACGGGGCACCCCACTGTCTGCAACATTTAGGCAATTATTCCTGGGTTGCCTCCTTCACTCCATCCCTCCTCATGGGTTCTCGTTTCATTCTGTGTCTTCCCCCGGGCCCAGGGCAGTGAGTACCGCAGACACAGTGCCCAGTCACAAAGCTGGACCCGAGTCAGTTAACGTGGCTAGTGGAATGATGAGTGGGGGAATTTCTGGTACCTTGACTTCTTTGAACTCGGGGCAGAAGCATTTCCTCAAAGGTGCAAAAGGAGAGACTACACTGATCAGGGGCCCAAGTCCTGAGGCTCTTAAGTGCTTGGACCTCCCGGGACCCAGGCGACTTCTTCACCTGGAAACTCTTTCTCCAGCAGGACCAAAAGCTGCCAATCACTGCACCTGCCATCTCTGTGAAGAGGCCCACTTCTAACAGGTCAGTGTCAAAGCATCTTACAGCATATTATTGATCAGAATGTTCATAAAATAATTATCAGAGAAATGACTTTGTATTATATCTAAAAGTATCCCATAAAATTTTTGAATATTTATTTTAAATAAAGCTTTGTAAGTGAAAACAAAACAGGGAGTAGGCACTGGGGCTGTTGGCCACTCTCTCATTCTCTGTAAGGGACATGAAGAAGGAGTGTGTGCGCCTGCTTTGAGACACAGAAATGCAGGCCAGTGACTAAGAGCTTGAACCTCAGCTCAAGCCTGGATTCAAGTCCCAGCAAACCCCTCCCCTTAACAGCTGTGTGACCTCATTCGAGAATCCTGACATGGGAGCTCCTTCGAGCATGTATAATTGGATTCATAACCATTCCTAACTCATAGGGTTGCTAAGGGGAGTAAATATAAAAGTGTACTTGAAAAGTGCTTAGAGCAGTTTCAGGCACATTTAGCTTGACTGTGTGGGTGCTGGCTGTGGTTGCTATGGATCCCTCAGCTGATCTCAGTTCCCACTCTCTCTTACCAGTTCCCACTGTCTCAATCAGGTGCTTACCAGGTTGTCCTGTACAGGAGACATGTTCTCTCATTGACTTCCCTGTCGCGGATGATTTCCTTCTTAACCACTGGGCAGTCCTTTCTGTATCTAGCCTCTGTCTCCTGCCACATACTCAGCTCTGACCTTCATCTGCAGGAAGATGGAGCTTGGCTCCTTAGCCTTCCGAGTCCTCCTCAAAGTTTCCTTCCTCTTGCCATGTCCCTGCTCTCTTCCCAAAAGTCCTTCATGTGAGCTCATTCATTAACACACATATTTATTTAGCACCGACTGTGTGCCAGCAACTATGCCGGCAGTTGCAGATAATAACTAGCATATACATAGCACTTATCCAGAAAATGCTTAAATAGATATCAGAACCTATTTAAGCATTTCATGGACATTACTTCATCTAACTCCACAACTACTCAGTGAGGTAGGTGTGCCACTATCCCCCGCATTTTACTGATGAGGACATTGAAGCAGAGAAAGGTTAAGCAACTTGTTCAAAGGAAGTAGAGGAAACAGATCTTAAAAAGGGATAAAACTAGGTTAAGGGGTCTTTAGCCCAGTTATTTTTTAAAATGGCCAAGGTGATATAGAATAGATAAGATAAAGAAGGGGGGAAATCAACCACTGAAATAGACAGCTGTGTTCAGAATAATTTTTAGTAGCCTTATAATTTTATACTTTATAATTACTGGAAAGCTCACTGATGTAGTCTACCTATGCATAGGTATTTAACTTGCAAATTCACGCTGCTAATTTAGCTGTTAAGAGAAATACTTCTAAGGGAACAAGTTCTGAGTCTGGAGCAGTGGGAACCCAGAGTGGCAGACCGCAGTACACTGCCGTGTGATGAGGGGGCGAGAGGAAAGGCTCCCAGAGGGGGCGAGGCCCAAACTGATGGCCTGTGAGGTGAGGGTGAACTTGGACTGTGCTGGAGCCGGAACGTGTCTGCGGCATAGTGCCAGGGGCACAGGTGGTGAGGGGTCGGGTGGGGGGCAGTGCTGGAGGTGCCCTGAGAGGCTGGATCACAGAGAGCCTTGGAAGGTGGGTTAGGACATTGGACTTGATCCTCACTGGCAACGAGGAGTCACTGCTTTAAGCAGGAGAGTGACAAGATCATATTTACTCTGGCTTCAGATGGAGAATGGGTGTTGGGTGAAGATAGAGGCCAGAGGTCTAGTCATCCAGAAAGGAAGAATTGGGAAGCAGCGCTTGCGCTGAAAATGGATAGGTAGAGGACCTGCTACTGAAGGGACAAGAGAGGAAAAAAGGATGGGCCCAGGAGGCCTGGGGGGTGGGTGACGGGAAGACTTTGTTACTGCCCCGTTCCCATCACCTTCCTTTGCTGACAATTTCAGCCCCTTTATCTGCCGCCATGGCTTCCAGCTGAACAGTCCCCTCTGAGGAATCCCGATGGGAGTTCATCATCTCCCCACCCCATCTCCTTAGTGCCAAAGTGAAAGTAAAGTCGTGTGTCCAACTCTTCCCGACCACACGGACTCCTCTGTCCATGGGATTTTCCAGGCAAGAGTACTGGAGCGCGTTGCCATTGCCTTCTCCAAGGAAGGAGAGTGCTCAGAAATGCCCAACCTTGTGCCCCACAGACTGGGCTGACTCCATCATGCAAGGCGGGATCAGCCTCCCCACTCTCTGCCACTTCCTTCTCCCTTGGGTCTTCACCACCTTCCACAGAGCCCTGGGGAGCCAAGGTAAGACCTTAATTTGGCCCGGAATCTGGAGAACAGTGGTGGGGAAAGTGGGAAGGGTAGTTGGAGGTCCTCAAGGACTGAGTCATTTCTGAGTGAGCAATGGAGAGAGGTTTGGTGGGGTCTGGGGAATGCTGGCTTTGGACAGGCACTTGGGCAGTGGGGGTCAGGGGGTTCCTGCCACTGTGGCCCCCTCTGCTCAGCACCCCACCCTGGCCCCCACTACCTCCTGCCCCCCATCCACGAGGTCATTCACTCTCGTCGTGGGGCC
>SJXQ01010764.1:927598-940434 GCA_006408695.1 Aepyceros melampus
GGTCTTCAGCGAGGTGTGGGGCTGGGGGCGAGAGGGATGAGGGGGATCACGTTGGATCCAGCGTGCTGAGCCAGCGCCTCGGAATACAGAGGAAAAGGAGGGGCTGCTGCCCCTGAGGGATGAGGCTGCAAGAGAGTCGGGATTTCGAGGTGCTGTGCTGTGCTCATTCGCTTCAGTCGTGTCCGACTCTTTGCGACCCCATGATCTGTAGCCTGCCAGTCTCCTCTGCCCACGGGATTTTCCAGGCAAGAATACAGGTGTGGGTTGCCATTTCCTCCTCCAGAGGATCTTCCCGACCCAGGAATGGAACCCGTGTCTCCTGCTGCTTCTGCACTGCAGGCAGATGCTTTACCATGGAGCCACCTACTGGAAGGAGGAGAGTTGGCCACACCGTGGGCGGCCTGGCCTTGGATAGAATTCAGTGATGTTGTGCCAGGCACCACGCGGGGGCGCCACACCCCTACCGAAGGTTACTGGCCGGGAGCGCTCCAAAGCCCCAGGCCTAGCCCTGGGCACCACAGAACAAACAGAGGGTGGACCGAAATATATTTCAAAACGTGTTTGTATCCTGCCAGTCTCCCAGAAGAGTTCTCATGACTGCTATTAAAGGCAGGAAAGTCACTCCGTTGTTACAACTGACAGGAAATAAACTCGGAGGCGGTGGCAAACTGACACAATAAGGTCCTCAGAGGGCTAATACTTCAGGGGGTTGTGCGTTTGGTTTAGCGTTCACCACCGCCGTGGCCGTCGGGGCAAAAGGGGTAACTGAACCGGGAACACTCTTAACATCAGGCTAAAAGAAACATACCTGTAACTCAAGAGACAAACTCCGATATCATTCATTCATTTTCCTTAATGCATATTATATATTTTATTTACTTATTTCTGTTTAGGCACTCTTTTCTTTTTGGGCCGTGCCACGGTTCCCCCACCATCCAGGCAGTGAACAGTGGGAGCCTTAACTACTGGACTGTTAGGAAATTCCCTGTTCAAGCAATCTAACTATACCACAAAAAGCCTGGGCTAGGAATAGTCATGACTGGAGTAAAGAGTAGAACTTTCTTTTCTTTTCTTTTTTTGAGTATGAATTTTCAATGATGCTTGATCCGTGTTGTAAAATGGCTTTCCAAGAGGATTCTTGCAATCATTAATAAAGAGAATTGATCCCATGGGACTTTATATAAGGGACAAAGAATGATTGAATGAATATCATCTTCAGTAATTGTCATATAGCAAATGAAATATTTGTGACAGTTCCTAGGCTTTGATTTTCTCATCTTGGTCATGGGATATTAATAACTGCCTCCTGAATTTGTTGTGAGCAGTAATTGAGACAATGCATGGACTGGCTAGTACATGCCTGATACACATAAGAAGCACTAAGTGGTGCCTTTAATAATTAATGAGTAATAATGATGGTAACAGAATAGCAATAATAATTAGTATTCAAGTTCTTACCAGGTAGCCCATAGAATTTGTTGCTGTACAGCAGTGACTAGTCAGGATGAGCTAAATTATGCTTTGATAACAAACAACCCCCAAATCTCAGTGGTTTAAAACATAAAGATTTATTTCTTAATTGGCCACATGTTCGTTATGGTCAACAAGTGGACACTTCTCATTTTAGTCATCCAGGTATCTATCCGGATTGATAGAGCAGCCCTCATGTCATATGCCATCAATCCCCATACCAAAAGGAAAAAATAAAAGAGCTCTAGAGGGTCTTATGCTGCTGCTGCTAAGTCACTTCAGTCGTGTCCGACTCTGTGCGGCTGCCCACCAGGCTCCCCAGTCCCTGGGATTCTCCAGGTAAGAACGCTGGAGTGGGTTGCCATTTCCTTCTCCAGTGCAAGAAAGTGAAAAGTGAAAGTGAAGTCACTCAGTTGTCTCCGACCCTCAGCGACCCCATGGACTGCAGCCTTCCAGGCTCCTCCGTCCATGGGATTTTCCAGGCAAGAGTACTGGAGTGGGGTGCCATTGCCTTCTCCGAGAGGGTCTTATACTAGCAATTGAAAACTACAGGTCCCGGGGACACCAGTCTTGTCTACACTCTTTCTCCAGAACTAATCACAGGGCCCCACTCCACCACAAGGGGGCCTAAAAGAATTGGAAATACCTGGTGAACAGAAATAGCACCCACGTCTACCAACAGCAGCAAGGAGAGCAGTCTAAATTCTGGGACATACTGGTAGTCACTCACTCCCTTACTCTTCTGGGTTTCTAAGTTCTGGCCTATTATATAGTCAGAGTCCCAGAAGGTCAATATCTGAGCCCTTGAAACTCAGACTGTAAGAAGATAGCTTTCTTTCTTCAGTGTATGAGAAATGGTCATGGGAGAAGCTTTTCATTTGCTGCAAAGCTTTGTTTCTTTGCCCATTAAAATATATAACCATGAATTCTTACAACTACTCTTCATATTGCTAATACTATTATCTTTTTGTTATAGACAATTTAAAACATATACAAAATAGAATAGAATAACAATTGACTCCATCTTCCAGCTTGATTTAAAAATTCTTATCTCTTGAGTCCTCTCATTTGTGTTTGCTTTTTGCTGGAGTATTTTAAAGCAAATATTAAACAGCATATCATTTCACCTGTAAATACTCAGTTTGTATTTCTAATATATAGTGACTTAAAAATCATAATTCTACTATCATATTCCTCAATAAAATTACATTGATGTTATCTAATATTTAGTTCATAATAACTTTCTTCTGAATGTCTAAAAAATATAACTTTATAGTTTATTTGCTCAAACCAGGATCTAGATTGCATTTGATTTTTTTTTGGTTAAGTATCTTTTAAATCATACCACTTCTTCCTCTTTCATTTTTTTCTTTGCCATCTTGTTTGCTTGTTTATGAAACTAGGTCACTTTCCTGTCAAGTTTCCCACCTTCTGGATCTGGCTGAGTGTATCCTTGAAGTGTCATTAAATATATTCTTCCATCCTCTGTAATTATATTTGGGAGTTTGATTAAACTTATATTCACTCTTTTCCCCAGGAATATTTCATAAGTGATAACTGGCATGCTGCAGTCCATGGTGTCTCAAAGAGTCAGACGCGGCTAGCAACTGAACAACAACTGTGTACTTCCTCCTTCATCACATCAGGAGGCACATGGTGTCTGGTTGTTGGACTAGAATCGTGATGCTAAGATTGATCAGTAACTTCAGTGTGATTCTGATCCATTCATCATAAAGTTCTTCACTGTATTAGTTCCTATGGCTGCCGTAACAAACTACCACAAACTTGGTGGCTTAAGACAACAGAAATTGTTCTCTTAACAACAGTCTGGAGGCCAGAAGTCCAAACTAAAGGTGCTGGCAGTATCTCACTCCCTCTGGAGGCTCTGAGAATTCTTTCTTGTCTCTTCTATCTTCTGGGGGCGGGTGGCATTCCTGGGCTCTTTGCATCACTGAAATCTCTCGGCTTTCCCTGGTGGCTCAGCTGGTAAAGAATCTGCGTGCAATGTGGGAGACCTAGGTTCAGTCCCTGGGTTGAGAAGGTTCCCTGGAGGAGGGCATGGCCACCCACTCCAGTATCCTGGCCTGGAGAATTCCATGAACCGTAGAGCTCATGGGGCCGCAGAGAGTCGGACAGGACTGAGCGACCTTCACTTTCACAGAACTCTCTGCTTCCTCCCTTTCAAGTACTTGTGTCTCCTCTCCTGTCTCTCATTAGGACACTTGTCATTGCATTTGCCTTACCTGGCCAATCCAGGATGATCCCTTCTCAAAAACAACCGAATTTCAGGAGTGAATTCATGTAATGAATCACACCCACAAAGGCCCTTTTCGAAGCAAGTTAACCCTTGCAGTTTTCAGGGATCCAGATGTGGGCATATCTTTTTGTAGCCATCATTTAACCCACTACACTCCTCAACTTCTTATCTAATGGCTACTGATGATCACTTTCTAGATCCATTATTTTATTAGGAGTGTGAAATGGAGATGTTCTAATTTTGCCATTCCTCCTTCACTTATTAGCTGTGAATTGTCTATAAAGAAAAATATCCCTTATCGACTATTTTGTTAACTTGACAAATAAGCCATTCAGGCGCGTAGGATTAATGTTTGATTCTCAGGACTCCCTGGCAGTTCAGTGGTTAAGAATCTGCCTTCCAATGCAGAGGATGTGGGTTCAATCCCTGGTCAGGGAACTAAGATCCCACGTGCCATGGGAGCAACTAAAACCCTCGCTCCGCACCACGTGCCTCAACTGCTGAGCCTGCACACAGCAACAAAGACCCAGCACAGCCAAATAAATACAAATTTTAAAGTGTTTGATGAGCCTGCACACTGCAACAAAGACCCAGCACAGCCAAATAAATAAAAATGTTAAAATGTTTGATTCTCTTATGGAGTGAATATTTGTGTCTCCCTGCTCCTAAAAATTCCTATGTTAAAATCCTAATCCTGAATGTGCTGGTATTTGGAGATGGGACCTTTGGGAGACAATGAGGTCATGAGGATGGAGCCCTCATGATGAGATTAGTGCCCTTATAAGAAGAGACTGGGGAGAGCTTGTTTCCTCTCTCTGCTCTCTACCATGTGAGAATACAATGAGAAGACAGTTGTCTGCAAACCGGGAAGTAGGCCCTCACCAGATGCCAGATATGCTGGCCTCCAACACTGTGAGACATTTAAGCCACCCCAGCTATGGTAATTTGTTTTAGCAGCCTGAACTGACTAAAACAACAGGGTTCCCTACAAGTAGATGTGAGTCAAGACTTTGAGTGCAAGGAGTTTATCTGGGAGGTCATGCCAAGGGGCACTGGTAGAAGACTGGAAAAGAGGAGACAGGAAAAGGGAGAAGGCTGATGAGAAATTGTGATAGAGCCGGCAGAGGAACTGGGGCTGAATCCTGCTTGGGAATTCTGGAAGGCGGTGTAGAGACTGTCTCAGGAAATACCACCTGAGGGACAAAGAAACTACAGTACAGTAAGTCCCCAGATACGAACCTGCAAGTTGTAAGCCTTCAAAAATGCAAACATTCTTCACTGGATTGTTGTTTCAAGAGGGTAGATAGAATTGACACCATAGAGGAACCAGAACCCGTGCCATCAACGTCAGGTGAGAGTGAAACTGTGGCTTTCCCTCTGCCTCCTATGCTGACAATCTTTCAGCTTTACCATCTCCCACCTCCTCTCCCTCCTCCAGTCAATAATTCCTCTTGCCTGTTCACTTGATGCCAGCCCCTGTATGCCAGCTGTTGTATTTCACTTTTCAAGGTGCTGTCCTATAAAGTTTAAAATGTTACCTTTATTATTTTTTATGTACATATAATTAGTGTGTAAAGTATTATAAACCTATTACAATACAGTACTATATAGCCGACTGTTAGTTGGGTACCTAGGCTAACTTTGCTGGACTTATGAACAAAAGAGGACTTATTGTATTACTGGTCAACTTCCTGTCTGAAAGTTGAGGGCTGCTTCTGGGAGCGTTAACCCTTTCACATTCCTGGCTAGCCCTGAGCACAGCCAGGCTCCCACAGCCAGAAGAAAACACCCCCAGGTAGACTCACAGATGCTCTCCCAGAAGCCTTCCACTGCAGGGGAGAATGTGGACCCATTTGTGTCTCCATAACAAGACCACTTTTCTCCTTCACTGATTCTTCAAGGTGGTAGCTGATCACAATTTCTAACTCTTTAAAAAGAGAGTATTGGGAATTCTTCCGGCAGTCTAGTGGTTAGAAATCAGTGCTTTCATTGTTAGGGCCCGGGGTTCAATCCCTGATAGGGAAACTAAAATCCTACAAGCCCTGTGTTGTGGTCATACAATTTTTTAAAAAGAAAGTCTTACAATAGGAGGGTTAGTGGGACAAACAGCTTCTGCAGCTGGTTCCAAGGCTGAAATCAATATTCAACATCTCTCTCCTCTACCATTCATTCTGTTGGTCTATGGGAAAAACCCTCACCTTCACCCCTGAAGGCCTCAGTCTTTCATTACCATGCCCTTAACAGGCCAACATTGCTGGAACTGCCTATTCATGATTACCACTGGACATGGGATAATCAAGATCAAGCATCTTTGCCAATAGAATTCTTTCTCTGCTTACTGGTCAGTTGGCGCGAGGTGCCCAACCTGACCCGGAAGCTGCTACAGCCTTAGGTTTAGTGATTCCCTTCCGTGACACCTGCACCTGGTAGTTGCATCTCTTGCCCTAGGAACTAGGACTGCTAATCCTGCAGAGCCTAAATTGATAGGGACAGGAAGCACAAATTCCCTAAGTGGGTCACTGGTGAGGAGGTATTGCTTCCTCCGTATCCTGGTTCCTATACCCATGATTTCAAGCTAACTGGGACACAGCACCACGTAACGGCCTCTGGTTCAAGATACATATACTTTGTTGTGAAGCCAGTACCCCAATGCCAGGGGACGTTTTCCCCAAGCTGGTATTTAGATATGCTGTAAAGAGGCCGCGCTAATGTGCTACTAGGTGGCAGTTTCAAAGAGACGTTGTATATTGTAGGGTCAGTGGACCCTGTGATCCTGTGCCCACTGGCACATTTACTTCACTACAAGTAGATCCCCTTGGTTAGAGGTGATACTACATGGCTTCTCATATGGATAAACCCTTTCCTTTATGTCCTTGGATATAGATATTGGTGATGGCCAAGGTACTTGGGCAGGGAAAACAAAGCCAGATCCAGAATACGCACTAATCCCAGTAAGGAGTTCCTGCTCCCCACCTCCAGACTGAAAGAGGTATGTTGTAATCAGTATGCTCCCCAGTGGCTGGTTGGTGTCCTTGAGGGATGGTACCATGTTGAGCTAACATCTGTCTCTGCTGCTGACAGGCTGAACATCCAGCATTGGCAGCAGCTAGACCAGCCTTGGTGACAGGGAGCCCATGCTGGTGAGCCCTTATCTAGTCTCCATATTCATTACCACAGTTACTCCATTCACAGGCCCATTGTGCAAGCCCTGGCATGGTGGAGGACAAAGGCTGGCTGTTATCCACTGGAGTCCTCTGTGCCCACAGCTCTTCAGTGTCTCCTCTGCAGTGAATGCTCTTAAATGAGACTGCCATCAGACACAGTGCCCACTCCTGTAGGTCCATCCATTACGGCTCTCGCCTAGACTTCCCTATCTCCAACCTTCCAGTCTTGCCCTCTCCTGGCCTGATCAACCAACAAGCCATTTGCCATCTCAAGAGTCCATGTATATACTTCCTTCAAGTCACCTTTCTCCCTGCAAAATAGATGACCAGTGTACTGCTTGAAACAACCCCCTGAGAGGATACTCCCTCATAGGAGTGGTGGTCTTTCAGGGCCACCCATGGGTGGGGCTGCAGTGTGGTGACAGCCCGTGTTTAGCTCCCATCAATATGTCACAGTGACCCAGCCATGGACCAGGTATAGGTCCATTCTAATCACAGACAAACCACACAAGGTTATAGGGTGAGCTGAGAGAGAGGCAGGGGTGCAGCAGAGACAGGTTCTGTGGGGGCCGGGCCTCCTGCTCACACAGCTTTCTCACGCCTCTGCATGCACTCACACCCAGTCACAAATGCACCACTGGGTTGGAGCTGTGCCCACCCATGTGTGCTCAGGACTCAGGGGTCTGAAAATTCCCAGACCTTAATAGGAAAGGAAAACCTTAATAGGAATGGGAGGAATCCAATTAATAATTAAGTAAATAAAATTGGGCAGGTGATGACCGAGGGCTGCTGAAGCTCAAAGCCACTGGGAGCTCTGGGAGGAACTTGCCTCACAGGGTTCCTTCCTGAGAGGCAAGGGGCTGGGTTTCAGTCTGTCCACTCGCTCTCTGCCACTGACGGAGGGCTGTTTCCAGGGCCATTCTGACTTGCGATGCACTTAGCCAGGCGTACCTGCGCATCAGAAACTAATCCTTAGGCAGTCAGCAGCCTTTGGCCCATCCTGTCGAGGTGATTGCTAAGGGCAGATGGATGGGGCCCACCAACAGGATCTGCTGTACGCGGTTCATTTTCAAAATTGAGTTGATGTCTGATCACTATCCAGAGATGACCAGTGATCCTATTTTGTAGTATCATTGTAGACTCATAGCCTCTGTATCCATTTCATGTGTCTCGGTCTCTTCCAGTCATTTCAGCTTAATGCCCTTGTTTCGTCTTTGGCCAGTGGGAATCTTCTCAAGTTGGCTGCTGGGTCCTTTTCACATGAACTTGACCTGAGTCTTATAACTTCCTATTCTCAAGTATAACAAGCTCTCCTGCCCCAGACCTGGAATTTCTCCAAACAGTTCCTTTCAGTGAAAAGTACTATTTAGAGACCACAGTCTGGATATAAGAGGTATTCACTGTTATTGATTTGTCATTGCTTCTAAGCCTTTTCAGGAGACTTCTCTCAGAAGATAGATATGTAAATCATGAGCTCATGCCGTTGTTTCCAATTCAGTTTTAATGAGCAGTTTTTGCTTAATCTTCCTTTTCTTACACTGAAAATCTTATTTCTGAACACCATTACTATAATTACTTGTTTGCTTTATCACCATAAATAGCACTTTTCAAAATAATAACACCAACAATAAGATATCTCCATGGTTCTTTTTGTTCCTGGGGATCTATAGAAAATGCTGAGTGTTATAATCACTTGAAAGAAAATTCTTCTATGTGGTTTTACCTCCAACTTTATATATAATTAGGTGCATTTGTTTCATTTTGTTTTAAAATTTTAGGGATTGCATCACTTTTCCTCTGTTTAAGTTAATTTAAAATTAATTCTTTCCAGTTTAATTTTTTTGTTCTAATTATATAAAGCATTTATATGGTTCCAACATCAAAACCATAAAATAAAGTGTTATTACCATTTTAAAAGTGAAGAAACAGAGACTCAGAGAGTACCTGCCTGCCCCAGAATAGAAAAAGTGAGTTGTCTTTCCCCATCAGGTGTGGGAGAGGGGCAGCAGGGAGCCGGCAGATGGCATGGACTTTTTTCTCAAGAACTAGGTTTGGAAGACCTCAGGGTTGAGGCTTCCAGTTCCTTCAGCTGTGGTCTCCTCTGAACACGAGTTTGCAGCCCTCAAAGCGAGGGTCTGTCAGCTCAGGGGGGACAGTTGGCTCCTGCTCACGTCACAGGGACTCTCCCGCAGCGCTGGGCAGCTTGCAGGTCCCCGCACTGTCTCCCCACCACCCTACTTCCCCTCCCACCCAGTCAGCTGCAGGAGCCCTCAGGAGCCCATTCCTGTGCCCTCCCTCCCTAGGGCTGGGGTCCGTGCTTCCTGGCCCTTTTCAGAAGCTATCAAAGCCCCTATTCTCCAAACACAGCTGTGCCAGCCTTCAGCGCCGTGCCTGTCCCCCGTCTCAGCCCCACTCCCATGTCCCCATGGCACAGGATCCAGGTGCCTGTGCAATGTGCAGGGCCTCAGAGAGGATCCAAGCTGCCTGGGCCCCCACCCCCAAGTCTGGGAAAGTGGGGGCAGGTGTTCAAGAAGCTGGAAGGACAAGCTCTCTCAGTAGCCACTGTGACTGTGATTGGCACTCCAGTGAGGAAGGCCCAGGGCTAACAGGAGCCGGTTGGGGGTGGGGGCGGAGTTGAGATGCTAGAACTTGGGGAGGAGAGGGAAGATTCTGTTTCCTGAACTTGGGTCATGGCCTCAGCTTTGTCCTGGATGGAGGATATTGGTGGGGTGGGGCTGGGGCGAGTGGTCTGGAGACTGATTGTTCTCATCCAGAGAGACTGGAAAACTCTCCAGGGTCCAGGAGGCTGGGAGACAGCCAGCTGGATTACACGTGGGAGAGGGCAGAGAGCTGCCCCCCACTTAGTTCTCTCTTCTTTCTACCTCTCCCATTTTCCCTCCCCTGAGAGAGACAGCTTTAGTCCCTGGCAAGAACCCTGGGCCTGGGAGTCTGGAGACTTCATTTTGGTCGTGTCAAGTACATGCCCTGTGACCCTAGAGTTACTTCACCACTCCAGTCTCATTTTCCTCATCCAGAAGATACTAAGTTTGCCTGAGACATGCTCCTCCTATTACTGGGGCAGAAAGTTCTACCTGAAAACTGACTTTCAGTCTTCCTGCTTCCATTAATCCTGTTTCCTTTCAGCCAGTCCCTGGGATCCCTTTCTGAGTTCTAGAAGGGAAAGTCCTGGTTCTCATCTCTTCTCAGAAAGAGGATAGAAATGGGCAGTAGCTGGGATGGGGGCATGGGGCTGTTGCCCCACAGGTCAAGATGCAAGTAAAGAAAGTCCCTGATCAAAAATTGCCAGATCAAGGGCAAGGTTAGACTTTGGTATAATTTTCACATCTGGAAATAATGGAAAGTCTTGGGAGGGTGCACATTTCCTCCCCTGGGAAAGGACTCCTCTCTCAAATAATAAGCCCTCTACCCAACTCACAGGGGAGTGGCCCTCTGACCTCCTGGCAAGGAGATCTGGTGCAGATTACAGTTTGTGTGTATGACTAGTAAAAGAAAAAAAATTAGATTTTAGATTTTGTAGCTGAAACTAATACAATATTGTAAATGACTACTTCAATTAAAAAAGAAAAAAGAACAATTAGATTTTGCTGCACCTAAGCTATGGGTCAGGTGCCTCTCTTACCCATCCCCAGTGTCGTAGATATTACCCAGGGCAGTAGGTACTATTCAGCCTGTTGTACACAAGAAGAAATGTTCCAAAGAAACAAAGACCTTTCCAAGGTTTCGTCACTGCAGATGGTGGCATAGGAGTTTGACCTCAGTGCCCATGACTCCAGAGTGCTGCTCTCATCGAGATCTTCACAGCAGCGGCCGACTGTTCTCTCGCCAGGTCTGGTTTCCCATCAGGGGTCTGCGTCTTGGAACAGACTATCTGGTTCCAGCCCTTGTCCAGACCCAGGTGCTGCTGGAGGCTGGACTCCTCCAGGGCACCAAAACGAGCGCCCACATTTCTAGTCACAAGGATAGGCGGCGCAGAAGGCCGCTTCCTCTGTCTTCTCCGGTCACAACCAGGTTTCCCTGAGGCAAGGATTGTGGTCACAAGTGAGCCACCACCAGGATTGAATTTCAGCCACTCAGTTGCCTGGCTCTGCCCGGCTGTGCTCAAGCTCCATCAAGCCCCATATGGAGAGGAGCCTGAGTGGGGGTTAGGCTGGATGCAGGCACCAGTGCTGAGACTGTCTCTCAGCTCAGGGATGCAAGGTCTGAGGAGAGCAAAGGGAGGTCCCAGGACTACCCAGGTGCTGCCCAGATCTGACCCGAGGCCTTCTCAGAAAACATGGGACAGCATTCCCAAGACTAAAACAGTGCCTGGTCTATAGTGGACATTCAGTTAGTATTGTTTAATGAAATGGATTAACTGAGGTTTCTTTCTCCCCAGATTCCCCAGGCACCTTGCTTTGCCCCCATCAGTTCTACATCCCTGCCTGGGGCATGTCTCTTCCTGAGGGACCTTACAACCCGCTACTGCATGGTTTTCTTGCCCTGTCTCCACAGTAGATGGGTCTCTGGGGAAGGGCTAGAATAATACCTTTTAGGTCCTCAAGGATTTGGAAAGGAGGGTTTTCTGTTTGAGGGTTTGTTTTGTTTGTTTGTTTTGTGAGTTTCTCCAGACCTTTGGAGCCAAGCCCACAGCGCAGGGAATGGCAGCCCAGGCAGTGATGAGTGGGGCAGTGGGGGCATCCAATAGAGTACAGTCCAGAATCCCACACAGAAGGGACTTGGATGGGCAAGGGTCCTGCCTTGAGGTTGCATTTGCGTTACAGGCAGCCCACTTTCCTTGGGATGTTTTGGAGGTACTGCTAGAGTTTGTGGGGATCAAAGCCCCTGACAATCTATCCTCAATGCCTTCCCTGGTATCCAGGGGAGAGAATCCAGGCATCTGGCTGTCCTGCTCACAGTCTGTACCATGGACTTCACCTGGAATCCCAGGAAGGAGGAGAGAAGGGGAGAGAGAGCCTGGGAAAAAAGAGGGAGGCAAAGGCTCTGGAGCTGTGGAGGGGGGGGTCATTGGTATTCTGGGTGCTGAGGAGTCCCCAGCCTCTGGGCAGCTCTCAAGGCCCACCCCTTGGCACCAAGCTGTGCATTCATCAGCGACAGCTCTGGCCTGTGGGCCCTCTGGGCTCCCAGCAACGCCTGCATTTTGCACATTGGTTTGCATGACCAGTAATGTCCGCTCACAGTGCCACGTCCCCTCCTCCATGTCTAGAGAGGTCCTGACTTGCTTTCCTTAACCCATGAATCTGCTGCCTAACCTCCATCTCCCCAGCTGCAAAGTCAGCTCCTCCTCTGTGCAGGGAGTGGAAGCATCACGGAAGACAAAACCCAATCAGAGCTTCCTCCAGGGAGGTGCTTAAGGTCACTGCACCTGATCCTGCCTCCAAAAAAGAGATTCCCTCCCCCACTTATACGTGTGATGTCTCTCCAGGAGCAAAGCCTCCCTCCCATTCTCCCTTCATCCTTTTCTCTACTGGCTGAGTCCCTCCTCCTCTCCCCCTGAAAAACGGGAAGTCCCTCCGACAGTCTAACTTCCATCCCTCCAGCTGCAACATCATCCTGTAGATCGCGAGCGCTCCCTGCCCGCCCCTTCTGCCTTCCCTCCCTCCCTCTCTACTCCAAGTCTTCGGCTTCTCATCCTCAGGACGATGTCCTACTTCGCTCGTCCTTGCTCTCGCGGCTGCAGCCGCCGGGAACCGATGCAGAGAAGGCAGCGGGTCGCGTGATCTTCCCGAGCCCCCCGCGTTCCCAGGCTGGGGGCAGGGGCGGCTTCGAGGAAGGGCGGGGCGGGGGCGGGGGGAAAGAAAGGGGGTTTTGTGCGGCGCCCGGCGGCCCGGCGCCCTCTTCCGAGCGTCTTGCGGGCCCAGCCTCTCCTCGCGCCCGCGCAGTCCCCGCCGCAGTCTCGGCTGCAGCTGCAGGACCGAGCCGTGGAC
>SJXQ01010764.1:955299-967820 GCA_006408695.1 Aepyceros melampus
GAGGGGGATACTTCCCCTTTGGACCTGTTATTAATGAACCTCCATATGTTGTCCTTGCTCTTGGACACTCCGCGCGCCTGGCGGGATCTCGGTTCCCTACCAGGGATGAACTTAGGCCTCCTGCAGTGGAAACGCAGATAATGAATTACCATTTTAGACAAATCACATAACTTCTCTGAGGCCTACCCTCAATTTCCTTATCTGTTAAGTGGAACCAAAAATGACTCGGGGAGTCTGTGAGCCTGGAATTTGGCAGGCACAGTCAGTACTTGTCGGTCTCCATTCTCCTGGGAGGAGAGGAAGGTTCGGCTTTTCTTTCGGATGGAGGATGGCGGAGACCCAGGTCGGGACTCCAGCCTTCACCTTGGTCCTGCTGCAGAGAAGGAAGGCATCCGAGCCGCCCTGCACGAGGCCCCGCCAGCTCCTAACCGGGCGCTCGCTCTTGGGCGCCGCCCTCCTGCCCTCAGCCCCGCCCCCTCGGCCTGCGGCGGTGGGAGGAGCCCAGCCTCCTTGTCTGGGGACTCACCCTCTCAGAGTTCTGGAGTCCTCCCCGCTAAGCTGCCTGCTCCTCTGTGTCCCAGGCCTCCACTTCTGCAGCCCCGGTTGGGACGCCTTCCAGGGCGCCTGCTACAAGCACTTTTCGACCCGAAGGAGCTGGGAGGAGGCGGAGAACAAGTGCCGGATGTACGGCGCGCACCTCGCCAGCATCAGCACGCCGGAGGAACAGGACTTCATCAACAGTGGGCTGGGGACAGGGAGGGAGGCGACCCTCGTCACCTGTTCTCTCGTCCACACATTCACTCACTCATCAGTCAGTCAAAGAGTGTGTTAATTAACTCCCTTATACATTCATTCAGGTACTCACTACTTGGTTTACCTCATTCATTCATTCATTCACTTTTCCTTCCTGTCTCCCTCCTTCCCACTCCACACGTGGGCAGTGGGGCTTCTAGCAGGGGAGGACTGAGAAATACACAGAAAATGCACCTGCATAAGCCTGGTGGTTCCCTGGGGGCTCGTTTTAATCGCTCCCCACCTCCCTGGCTCTCCTGCCTCCATCTCCTCTCCCCGACTCTGACGCTGTTGAAAGTTTTCACTTTTTGCAGTTTCCCTTTTCTAGCCCTAGTGATATTTTTCCTCTTCCCTCACCCCTACGCCCCTGTCTTCCTTCCTGCCCGCGTGCAGAGGTTGGAGGGAGAAATAAGGATACCGGGAAGCGTGGATTTGGGGCTGCGGGGACTTGCCCCGAGAGCGCCCACAGACCGCTCAGTGACGGGGAATGGCCGCCCTCTGCTGGCAGCGGAGCTCACTGCACACTTTCGTCTCCGCGGTTGTTCCCCCAGATCGATACCGGGAGTACCAGTGGATCGGGCTCAATGACAGGACCATCGAAGGGGATTTCCTGTGGTCAGATGGCGTCCCCCTGGTGAGAGGTTCCGACCGCCCCTCACGTGATCTAGGTCGTTTCTTCGAAGCACTTCTACCCTCTACCCGCAGTGACCTTCATCTCTCCGTCTCCTTTTCCTGGCCCTGTACCTTTCCCTCTTCCTGGCCCTTCTTCCTTGTGTCCCCTTCTCTTTTCTTCTCATCTGATTCCCATTAGCCCTACCCCCAAATCCCCTGACATTTTTTCCCTTTAGGGTCCCCTACTCCCCACCCCTCCAGCCTTCCCTCTCTTGGTGCCCCTCCTCGACCCCCTTCTCCTCAAGTCCTCCAGGTCCATTCCTCCCCGTGCTCCTGGTGCTGGAGCTCCTCACTACCTCCTGCATCCTCCCCCCGCCCTCCCAGCTCTATGAGAACTGGAACCCTGGGCAGCCAGACAGCTACTTCCTGTCCGGAGAGAACTGCGTGGTTATGGTGTGGCACGATCAGGGACAATGGAGTGATGTTCCCTGCAACTACCACCTGTCCTACACCTGCAAGATGGGGCTGGGTGAGGGCAGGCAAGGGGGAGGAGAGGTGGGGGCCAGGGAATCCTGGAACCGATGTGTGTGCAGGAGGAAAGTGCAAAACTACACTGAGGAATCGGAAGTGTGCCCCAGGCGTGAGCATGGGCGGGATAACAAATTAGACGGGCTCGCTAGGAACCCCTGCTCTTTTAAACGGTTTTATCATTTTATTTGTTTTGGCCGCTCTGGGTCATTGTGCTGTGCAGGCTGTGCTCTAGCTGCGGTGAGGGGGCTGCCCTCTACTGGCCGTGCAGGAGCTCTGTGGTGGCTTCTCTCGTGGCGAAGCACAGGCTCTTGGCGCCCGGCTTCAGCAGTTGCAGCTCCTGGGTTCTGGAGCACAGGCTCAGTAGCTGTGGTGACCTTAGTTGCTCCGCAGCATTTGGGACCTTCCCAGATTAGGGATCAGGCCCATGTCTCCCGCCCGGGCAGGCGGCTCGCTGCCCCTGAGCCAACAGGGAAGCCTGTGTGTCAGCGCGTGGCCTTCTCCTCTCCTCCTTCATCCCAGCTCTGGGGACGGTTTGAGCCGGGTTCCCAGTTCCTGACTGTGTTCTCCTTGCAGTGTCCTGTGGGCCCCCACCAGAGCTGCCCCTGGCTCAAGTATTTGGCCGCCCACGGCTGCGCTATGAAGTCGACACAGTGCTTCGTTACCGGTGCCGGGAGGGGCTGACCCAGCGCAACCTACCACTGATCCGCTGCCAGGAGAATGGTCTCTGGGGGCCCCCCCAGATCTCCTGTGTGCCCCGCAGGCCTGTGAGTGCCAGGAGGAGAAAGGTGGGAGACACTAGCCCATATAGCCTTGGGCTCCAGTCCTAGCTCTGCCCATCGCCGGCTAGGTAAACTTAGAGTCGTCACTACCGCTCTCTTGGGACACAGAGGAGGTGGGCTGAATGCTCTTGGGGTCCCCTTCAGCGCTGCTGTCTGAAACTATGCAGCCACGGTCTGGGCTCTTAAGGGCTGAGCCAGGGAAAGTGTTTTGATGAGATCAGAGGCCAAGGACATTGCAGACTCTGAGAAGAGAAAAGACAAGGAGCCCAAGGGTGGAGGGTGAATGTGTGTCTTTCCCAGGCTCGAGCTCTGCGCCCAGTAGAGGCCCAAGAAGGACGTCAGAGGAGGCCCGGGGGCACTGGAAGGCATGGTTGAACCCCTCTCCCAATCCTGCTCCAGGTCCCTAAGGGGCAAGGCCCCTGGCACTGCCCTCTGCCACCAACCCTCCCTAGACCCGTGCTCTTCCGCCATGGGGAGTGACAGCAGGAGAGGGGTGCAGCTGACGTCCACGCGGCAGTGCCTGGAGGGGCTTCTGGGAAATACTGGGTTGGCCAAATATCTGTTTGGCTTTTTCTGTAACATCAATATCTGGGCGTCTCTAGTCCTGCCTTAGGCCCTCTCACTCCTATTCTGGGCCTCAGGTTTTTCCCTCAGGGCCTTGAGTAGGTCTCTAAGTGCCTCAAATGCCCTCTCCTTGCCAGCCATCCTGTCCCCTCCATTCCCCTGGAAGCCCCTGTGCACACTCATTCTGTTTCCAAAGAGAATGGGTTTGCAGGATGGGGTACCTGTAAAACAAGCAGAAAATAAAGCTGCATTTGAGCCCAAGCAAGTCTGATGCCTGTGTGTGTGTGTGTGTAAAAGAGAGAGAAAACAGTGGAGTTGGACTGGGGCTCCAGGATATATAGACCTTCTGTGTTTATTAGTTTCTAAAGGTCAGTGAAGTCAAGATGTCAGTGGATGTGTGTTCATGGCACAGAATAGTCCAGTGTTTATGGAATGAATGAAACACGGGGTTTAAGAAACAGCATAAGGATATTTGGAAGAAGCTGGAGTGCCCAGAGTGTCCAGTAAAGCAGACTGGAAAAGTTCAGTCGGGGGAGAAAGGGGCTGAGTGTTCAGAGAGGAAGACAGAGAGGTGGTTGCCTGGTGTCCCCATTCTGAGGTTCTAGAGGGGAGTTCTCTCAAGGAGTGTGAGCGTGAAGGGAACGAAGGGGGTTACACTTCAAGCAGGCCTATTCCAGCAGGAGAGATGCAGGAACAAGGAAACAAGATAAGCACAGAGAAGAGATTCCCCAGCCCTCCTGCGGGCTGGGCTCTGGGGAATGACCTGCGAGGCCCATAGGCTGTGGCCAGCAGATGGCGCTGCGGCTGCAGCACGTCGGCCTGAGCGTGCCTGTGTGCGCGTGCGTGGGTGGAGCCGACCTGTAGGAGTCCCAGGATACCGCCAGGGGGCGCTGAGGACCTGTCTTTCTGAGGCGCGCCCTGGGAAGAGAAGCGGGGTGGCTGGCTGCGGGGCTAGGGACAGGGGGAGGGTAGGACTTCCGGCCAGGCTGAGCTGGCCCTGGGGTCTGTGAGTCAGCGGAGAGTGAGATGATGAGGTCATTCTCTGAACACTGAAAAGAGAATGACCGGCTGTGTGTGTGTGTGTGTGTGTGTGTACCTCATCGCAGGGCCCTGAATTGTGCCTTCTTGTGCCTCCTGGTGAAAGTGTGTGTCAGGATGCCGTCTGTCTTCCTGATGGGGGTGAGTCTTATTCCTGCAGTTCCTCACACTTAACCACACTTGGCCACACTCATGAATACACGTGTGCACACTGTCGTGTGTACACACTTCTGCTTGTGCCCACTGTTGCACCACATTCATACAAGCAGGCATTTCTTATCCCCTTTTGTAGAAGTCAGTAAAACCAGATAAAACTAAAGGACAGGGAGATCCAGAGGAGCAAGAGGTTTAGAGAGGGCCGTATGAAGAGACCCAGACAAGAGAGGACAGAGAAAGACAAGTGCCTGTTTGGGGCAGCTAGGGGCTCCCAGGCCATTCCTGCCTAGCTGGGCCTTCCCCAGGTATGTAAACCCCAAGCCAGCTGATCTCTGAGACGCCAGCACCGGCCTCTCAGACCTACCTACCACCAAGCACCACGTTCCTCTCTTGGCTCCAGGCTCTCCTGTCCCAGCCTCTGGCCTCCCCACGTGGCCCAGCCTAGCGTGGCTAGGGAGCGGGGCTGTTCCTTATGCAGCTGCCGGGAAGGTGATCCTGGGGCCAGAGCAGAACCCCACTTTACCCTGTATTACCCTGCAGTTGCCCACGCACTGCACCGTTAGGGAGGTCAAGAGCATTGAGCTGGAACTGTAAGTGGATCAAGGCCAAAGTGGACCTTTGAAGATGGGGTCTGAAAAAAGGCTGAGGAAGGGGCAGTGTCTGTCCTTGGGTTCTTAAGGGAGGTTGTCTGAGAAACATATCCTCACAGAGATAGAGTTTAGGTAGCAGGTTGAATTTCCTCGAGAGACCCTGGTGGTGGGCTGGAAGGGGCCTTGGTTTCCCAGCCTTTTCATCAGCTTTCTCTCTGAATCTCCAGGACAGCAGTAGGCAGAGATCCACCATCACTGATCGGTGGATGAAGAGACTTCCAGAGGTAGATATAGGGCTGGAGTGAGAGTCCTCCCCCTTCTTCCCCTGACACCTGCTGAGCTGCCTAGGCAGGGCTGCCGGAAACGGAAGCCTGCTCCTGGCTTTGTTGGGCTTCCTGGGGAAGGGAGAGCTGGTCTAGGGATGACTCAGCACCCTGTACAGAAGCTAACCCTTGGACCAGTGTGTGTGTGTGTGTGTGTGTGTGGCCTTTCTTGGCCTCAATAGGGGGACTTGGCCCCTCATGGAGTGTCAGCCCCATCTCTTTGGGCAGCTCAAATAGGGGCCCACCTGTATCTACCTCTGCCTCCAGGACACAACAGACAGCTCACCAAGCCCCTGGATATGTGGCTAAGCTCCCAGCCACCTTCCCACATGTCTAAAATGGGGTCCCCCACAGGGTTTCCTTTCCCCTGGGGTTGAGGGAGGTCAGAGGATGTCTGGGTCTACGTGGAGAGAGGAGGCCCAGCCTAGATTAGGGGCTTGAGCATTGAGAATAGGCCTGATAGCCCAGGGAGGTGGATTTTCCAGAGGTCCTCCATCCACAAGAGTCCCCGGCTTTGCTCAGGCTGCTCTGACCCACATCCCCCTTCCCCATTCCTCTCCCACTCTCCCACTCCGACTCCCGCACCCTGCCTTGACCTCACTGGGGCCTTTGTCCCAGTCCTGAGGCTCTGTCTGTGAGCCTGTCTCCTGTGCAGAGACAGACAGGGCCCCATTGTCTTGGCTGCCTTCTGCGACACAGTAGCTCCCAAAGACTTCCAAAAATGCTCAGCCTGTCAGACCCCCGTGGCGGGAGAGCTTTCCCCAGGAGTTGCAGTCAGACCCTGCCCGGAGTGAGGGTCCAGGTACCCAGCTTCCAGCAGTGGAAAGCTTCCTCTGTTCCCCAGGCTAAAGGTCCTTCCTGAGATCTCACTTCCTGTCTGCCTCCTATAAAACCGCCTGCTTCCTCCCAGGAAGGGAGACCTGAAAGCCTGGGGCAGAGCAGGAAAAAAGAGTTGGGAAGGAGAGGAGAGAAAAGCAAAGAGGGAAAAGGAAGAACTCTGGGAGGAAACTCCCCGCCGAAAGGCTCTAGGCTCTTGTCAACAGTCTGAGTGGGTAGATCTTGTGGCCTCTGTGTTTATTCCCTGATGATTCTTCCTCAAGGTCTTTAGAAGCTGTTAACAGAGGGAAGCCTGTTGCTTGACCACTTTGGACTGGAGCCAAGGAGCAGCCCACACCCCAGGGCCCATGTTCTTTGGACCCCAAGTGGCATCTAAGGATTCTTAGTATCCTTGGCAAGAATGTCTATCTGCACCTTTATCCCCATCAAGGTAAACCAAAGTTCTCTTTCAACACAGAACTTCCAGGCAAATGAGGCCAATAGAAAAAGAGGGAATCCAGGAGAGATCAAAGGATTCAAGAGTTGGGAAGCAGCCAGGGAGGAGGGAGGGGAGGAAGTGGAAGAGTGGAAGATGAGGAGAGGCAGAAAGGGGGAGACAGGAAGGAGAGGGGGTCTTTGAGACTGACAGCAAGGGGGTGTCTCTCCTTAGCAGGGAGGATGGAGGAGGGGGCCAGACATCTCCCCACCCCTGAAATTGAAGTCTCCCAGCCACCCCTCCTGGGGCCCTGGGGCTCCACTTGTCAGCAGTTGAGCCCGCAGCTGCTGGGAGGTGGTTCCTCGACAGTGGCCCCCTGGCACCTGCCTCGGTTATTTCTGGTGCCACAGCTGAGTCATGGGGGTGGGGAGAGTGAATAAGAGCTGCGGGGAGGGGAGCTTATGACTGCAAGAGGAGAAGACTGAAGGGGCCTCTCGGACCTGGGACTCTGGGGCCTGGGTCTGTCCCTTTGGGGAAAGAGGGCGCCCCGACGTGACAGCATGAGAAACAGGAGTTAGGTTACAGGAGGGGTGTCCACTTTGGAGACCTTGGGTTGGTGGGGTTGGGGCGAGGGTCGGGGAGCAGGAGGCAGAGTCTATTACTTCTCAAATGTTGGAAAAGAAACACTATCTGGCTGTGGGGGTACTGTGTTAGAAAGGGAGAGGAGAAGGGAGAGGAGCCCCCAGGGTGGATGGAGAGGTGGCTGTGGAATCTTTGGATCATCAAAGAGGGAACAGAGGATGATGTTTTCCTTGCTTCTGATCGCAGACTCCTCGGGCCCTCACCTGAGGCCATTCTGTCCTTCTTCCTGCCCCTGAGCCAAATTCCCTTCCCTGGAGGCTCACTGAGACTCCTCTTTGCCTTTTCCAAGTGGGCCTGAGGACCTTGGAACGGGCACCTGGGTCCTCCCTTGATCCACTAGAGTGGCATTCACAGGCTGTCTTCTGCTGCAGCACCTGTCCTGCAACTTACCATTCCCTCTGGGGTGGGAGCGGGGGCCTCACGGGGACCCAGGGGCCTGTCCCCAAGCCCAGAGCCTTCTTGGGTTTCCTGGGCTTAGATGGGCCTAATGTCCATTCGCTCCCCTTTCTAGGGGCAGCCGCAGAGGACACATTCCAGCTGAAATTAAATCACATTCCTCCAGGCCTGCCTGACAGGACGGCATTTCTGACAGCAGCTGTGATACCACAGGGTCGAGTGGCAGCAGCTGGTCCCCCCAAGGAGGGGCTGAGAGTGAGAAGCTGAGGGCAGCTAAAGGGCCAGGGCTTGGGAAGCAATGAACGGACTCTGAGTCTTTGGTCTCCAGTGAAAGTCGCTCAGTCGTGTCTGATTCTTTGCAACCCCATGGACTCTAGCCCAAAAGGCTCCTCTGTCCATGGGATTCTCCAGGCAAGAATACTGGAGTTGGTAGCTGTTCTCTTCTCCAAGGGGATCTTCCTGACCCAGGAATTGAAGCAGGGTCTCCTGCATTGCAGATGGTTCTTTACCAGCGGAGCTACCAGGGAGAGATCAGAGCAAAAAGTGTAAACTCTGCAGTGGGAAGGGTAGAGGCTAGGCTGCGGGGTCTCCTAGCTGCGTGGAGCCTCAGGGAATGACCTAGTCTGAGCAGTATTGTGCAGATGGGAAAATCGAGGCCTCCGGCATCACTTTCTGAAAGGACCCTGGACAGACCCCCTGTCCCACCCTAGACTGGGCTCCCGCATAGACATGAGGCTAAAGGGGCCCTTTAAGAGGCCACACTCTGAACTCCCTTGGCCAGAGCCCAAAGCCCAGGCCTTTGATTTCCTCTGCGACTCTGGCAGCGGCAGCAGCCAGGCAGCAGGGACAGCATCAGGCTGGGCTGAAAGGATAACTCAGCCCCTGACCTCACCCTCCCAGGCGCCTCGGCCCGCACAGCCTTATAAGGAAGTGCCCCAAACAAACCGAGGAAGCCACCTCCGGCCCCCCACCCTGCCCCCACCCGTTCGGAGGCTATATTTACCCAGAGGAGGCCCCAGAATAACCTCCCACTTGTCGTGCTGGGGAGGGTGGGGGGATGGCGGGAGCTGCCTCCTGGCTCCCTCCCCTGGGACTCCACCCTCCCAAGTGCTTCCTGTTGTCTGACCTCATCACAGTCATTCATTCATTCATTCACTTATTTATTCAGTCTGTGTTTACCGAGCACCCCCGGGCCCCCAGGCACCGTGTCAGACCAAGGCCACGCTGTCCCAGGGCTTTCGAGACAACACCGTCTCTGAGGGACCACAGTCCCCTGGTCCTCCTTCTCAGGCTCCTGCCCAAGTATCTCCCCTCAGCTAGAGTTCCTGGGGGCTCTGTCCTGGGTGACCTCTAGGCCAGAAGTAAAGTGAAGTGTTACTCACTCAGTCGTGTCCGACTCTTTGTGACCCCTTGGACTGTAGCCCATCAGGCTCGTCTGTCCACGGAATTCTCCAGGCAAGAATACTGGAGTGGGTTGCCATTTCCTTCTCCAAGGGGTTCAATCCCTGGGTCTCCTGCATTGCGGCAGATTCTTTTCCCTCTGAGCCGCCACCCTTCCGTCTCCCACAATGGATCACCAAGTCCTGAGACTCTGCTTCCCTTCCGTGCTTGCTCTCCAGTCCCACTGCTACCCTCATCCCCTGCCTGGACCACGGCAAGACCCTGAAGCCCTTCTACCTACCCCAGTCCACTCTCACACAGCAGCCGGAAAGTTCTGTTTAACATGCAAACCTGGTCATGTCATCTCACTACTTCAGAGGAGACCCATTTCCCTTAGGATGAAAGCCATATTTCCTGGCTGCCTAGGGAGGCCTTAGCCCCCTGCCCCCATCTCCTCTTTAGCCTTATCGTGAACCTTTTTACCCCTCACTCTCCACCTTCTGGCCACACAAGCCTTCATTCTGTCCCTCAAATGCCCAAACTTGTCTTCCTGCCCCAGGATTTTGCACATGCTGTTCCCTCTGGCTAGAATGCTTGTCTTCCCCCTCCTCTTGCCTCCTCCTCCCTACACTGGCCAGCTCCAGCTCCTCTTTTAGGCTCCTAGAGTAGCCTTCCCTGACCACCTCCTCCCAGCCTCCCCCGGCTCAGATCAGGTGGGTGCCTGCTGTGTGCTCCCACAGTCTCCTGCCTGTCTCCATTTCTGAATATGATTTCCACTCAGAAGCCCTTGTTCAGAAGGCAGAGCTCCCAGGGCCAGGAACCCTGGACTCCCAATGCTTGTGTGGTCTGTGGCACACAGTACATGCCCCGTTAGCAGCTGACAGTCACTGTGTCCGTCCAACCGTCGTTTCTCCAGCTGCACAGACTTCCATTGCCAGAGAGGACACATCTCCCATGGCATACCCTCTTTAGAGAGTCCTCACTTCTGTCTGACATTCCTCCCCCTGTTAGAGATGGTCAGCAGAAATGGCTATAGTTTGGGTAATTCTGCAGGGGACCAGGGCCCTGGTGTGTGTGTGTTGGGTGGGTGGCAGGATGGCCCGGACACAGGGAAGGACTCAGCCTCTGTCCTTGGCCGTTCGCCTAAGTGGGGGTGCCCGAGGGCTGGGGAGACCAAGTACAGGGCTCGTCTGTCCCATCAGAGGAGCAAGGAGGGGGCCTTATTTGCCCGGATGCCAGCGTGCTGGCCCTCAGCCTGGCAGCCTGGTGAGATCAGACATGGCCTTGTTAGCAATGGGCACAGGAAGGAGAGTGGAGGCCAGGAGGGCTGCCAGCATCCTAGACCCCAAGGGCCAGGGTGTGTGTGAAATGGAAGCCCAGATAACCAACACAGAGACTCCCAGAAGGCGGAGAAGGTATAGGTAGAGAAGCAGACAGTGGGGTCCTGTCGGGGGCCTCCTGTCCATCCCCTCCTTGTCAGGAGGGCGAGCTGAAGTCAGAGGGATTGAGATTTCATCTTCTCATCTTCCCCTGGCCTCAGCCCGAGGCCCGAGAAAAGAAAGGGCCTGCCTCTGGCCTTGGGATTGTCTCTCCAACGGGGAACATTCATCTGGCAGCTCCTGCCCCACTCCCACCCAGAGTATTTAGAGGTGTCGCTGGCTTGCTCTTCTTCCCTCCAGAGCTCAGATGGGGAGTGGCTTCTATTTGGGTATCCTGACTATAAGGCCTTCAAGCCCAGCCTAATCCAGGCACCCCTGGTCCCTCCTGGCCCTATACAGGGACCCAGAGAACTCCTGGGAAGCGAAGTGTTCTTGGGAAGATGCTGTGGCTGGGTGGACCCCCAATCTAACCCCAGGCATCAGCATACCCCATCATTGCTCTTTCGTTTCACCCGACGGCTTGTTTATCCCCCCTCACCTCCGCTTTCTTGTCTTCCCTGTCTCCTGCTTCCGTTTGCAAGGAGATCCTGCTGAAGATCTAACCTGTAACCCGCTGGCTTCCCCTAGCCTGCTCCCTGCTCTCTCTGGCCTGGGAGGCCCATGTCTGTCATTGTGTGGCAGCAGCTGGTCCCCCCAAGGAGGGGCTGAGAGTGAGAAGCTGAGGGCAGCTAAAGGGCCAGGGCTCGGGAAGCAATGAACGGACTCTGAGTCTTTGGTCTCCAGTGAAAGTTGCTCAGTCGTGTCTGATCTTTGCAACCCCATGGACTCTAGCCCAAAAGGCTCCTCTGTCCATGGGATTCTCCAGGCAAGAATACTGGAGTTGGTAGCTGTTCTCTTCTGAGGTTCAGAGAAGTTGAGCGCTGACCTGAGGCCACACAGCCAGACTGAGGCAGAACAGATCTCCTTCTTCCCTCACCCGGCTCTGACCCGGCCAGTCTGAGTAGACACCAAAGCCAGACAATTGTTTGGGTTTGGGGGCAAGGGGGCTCATTATGCTGGCGGCGCTGAGGGGCTGGCAGGGAGGACATGCGAGGGTGGGGGTGGCCCCAAGCCGTAATCCCTGTAATCAGTGCTGTGGGCAGAGATGATGACAAGCCTGGCTTCTGCAGGCGCCAAGGTCACCTGGGTTGGCACCCCGAGTCCCTGATCAAGCAGCACCCCCAGCTTTCCCCGGGTCCCCAGCACTGCTGCCTGCAGCCTTCATCTGCCTGGCTTGTCTCCACCATGAGGCCTTCCAGAATCTCCTCTCCCCAGCAGGCAGCCCCTCCCCAACACCAGTGTCTCCTGCTCCCCTCTACCCCTGTGTTGCCTGTGTCAACCCTGAGGCTCCCCTGAATTGAGGAAGGAAGAGTCCAGACTTTGTAGGTGGAGGCATTACTTTATTCAGGCAGGGATGAGCCAGACGGGGCCACAACATGGCAGGTCTATGAAGGGGTCAGAACACAGGAGCACCCCCTCACCCTCATTAGCCACCGATCAACCATCTCATGAGGGTGCAGGGAGGAAGGGCAGAGCTGGCAAGCCCTGGCACACGGATCACCACAGCCCCTCCCTTTGGAGGCGCCGCTGAGCCCTGGCCTTTTCCAGCTAATGGGATGGGAGGAAAGGAGCTGCAGTGGAAAGGAGGGACTAGTCCTACAGATTCAGTTGGCTTCAGCCCCACGGGACAGTGCAGGCAGGCTGTCCCTGCTATGCAGAGGCCAGGGGGCTGGCATCTATTCCCGGAGTCTCCACGCTTGGACCGGGCCCCTTTGCCACATCCGTTTCCCCTGGCCAGCCGGGCCTCTGGGATAGAGAGTGCAGGTTAAGGGTGCTGCCCCAAGCAGGGAGGGGGTCAGGGACGCCCCTCTGCCCAATGCCTCCATGTAGGGGAGCTCTCTCTAGTCCTCCCCTGAGGACCAGGAGTCTCCATCACCTTCTCTCTGACTGAACTTCAGGAACTGGCCTTGGCCCAGGTGAAGAGGAGCCCCTGCCCACGGGGCCTTCAGGGAGGCCCCCTCCTCCTCCAAGGGGCTCCCTTGGTCCCC
>SJXQ01010764.1:972260-1011243 GCA_006408695.1 Aepyceros melampus
GCGGGCCTGAAGGAATTCCTGGCTCTTCAGAAAGGCTGGCACAGGTGTTTCAAGGGTACCAGGCAAAGGTGAAGAGAGGGGAGTAGGGCTCAGGACAGAAAGCAGAGGTCCCGGACGCCGGCCCTCTGGGATCCCAGAGAAATGTAGCTCCAGCTTAGGGTCTGGAAAGGCAGAGGGGGGAAAATGGTGTCAGGACAGATCACAGCTGGGATAGGGAGGAGTACCCTAATCCTGCTCCTGCCTTTTTTGGGCTGGGCTAAGAGCATGCTCATTGACGTTAGGGGCCACGGGAGTCAAGAGTTAGGCTTTCCTGCTTCTCATCTCAGAAAATGAATCGCTCTGGGGTATGAAGAGGAAGCAAAGGTAAAGTTCTGGGGGAAACCTGGCCCCTCCTCTTACCCAGAAAGCTGAGGGAAGCCTTGGAGCCGCTTCCAGGGGTCTGCAGCCGCGAGTTCTCAGCCTCTAGGAGGGTCCTGGGGATGAGGGAAGAAAAGCCGGGTCAGCAGGCCAGCAGGCCAGCCAGCCAGAGGAAAGTCACAGCCCCCGCCTGGCAGGCCTCCTCCTCACTTTCACCACTATCACACAAAAGCCACAATGGGGTTGTACTTGGCTCTGCACACGAAATCACATGGTCACAGCCACAGATAGCACACACTTGCTCACACAGAGTCACACACTTATTTGAACACACAGCTGGACTCACAGACACACAAGCAGTTCCCACACAGTCGACACAGTGTACACATACCCCCACACATCGCTTAGACTAGTCCCCTCCCCATCCCAGGCCTATGACCTCATCCTCTGGGTGGGGGGCCGATTCTCATGCTAATTGCTGCCTTTGTCCACACCGCCATCTGGAGGGTCTGAGGAGGGGGCTTCCCTGGGGCAGTGGGAATTCTCAGGCCGTTCCCATGGGATAGGCTCCCACCTCCTCCTCCTCCTCCCCCTCCCCCAGGGCCCCCAGAGCTGGTTACAGACAAAAACAAAAGAATTCAGCTCCCTCTCTCCAAATCCTTTTCTGCCTCAAAACCCAGGTTAAGCCTGCCCAGACCTTTCCCCTCAGTGGTTTGACTAGGGGTCAAGGCTCTTATTTGGGGATCTCTAAGTACTCTGGATCCCAAGCCTTTCAGGGCAATGAAGGTCTTTGTGTCCATGCCCCTGCCTTAGTGTCCCATGGGGACTGAGAAGGAGGGGACCAATTGCGGAGAAGGAGGACCAATCAATTCGACAAGTTATGCTGAACATCTATCGCCTCTGTGCCCTTCTTCATCATCTCTGAGTCTGGTTAGTGTTTTCTCGGTTCGCTGCTCTGTGATCTCTGTGGAGGTGGAGCCCCTCCCTTCTCATCCTTGGAGCCTCACTGACTTTCCTCCTCTGGGCCCTGCCTCCCCTCCCCTCCTGAGCTTTTTCCAGGGTCCCTGCTTTTGTTCGTCTGCGGATTCTGGGGACACTGTCCTCATAGGCTGTCCAGCCCTGGCCCCACCCTGTGGGCTTGCCTTCACCATGGCAAAGCCCCTTCCTTCCTCAGGCTCCATCAGTGGGGCCTTGGCTAACAAGGTCAGTTTGCCAGGCGAGACTGTGGGATTGCCCAAGGCCACAGAGCCAGAGAAGCAGCACTTCCTTAGTCTCAACCTTTCCTGAGCTAACAGGGTATGGTCAGTAGAAGGGCTGGGCAAGGGCAAGGCCAAGGGCATCAAGGCTTGAGAGGAGTCAGGTCCCTGGACATTCAGGATGGAAGGGACTTTGGTTGTCCCCTAGCCCATCTCTCATCCTCCAGATCGGGAGACTGAGGCCCAGGTCAGGTGGCAAGTCGGTGCCACCAGCCCACACCTGCGGTTCCTCCTCCTGAGGCTGCTCAAGGACATCACCCTCTTGGTGTGAGTGCACACACAGGGACTGAGCTTTTCAGCCCCTTGGGGGTAATGTTCTGGACGCAGATGACCTGTAGGTGTCCAGCCTTCTCCTTCAAGGCTGTCCCACTCAGCTACATCACCGCTCCTTGCAGGGTCTCCAGGGCACAGGATACTTCTCCGGTCTTGAACCACAGGAGAGCAGGTGGGCTCAGGTGGAAGGGATCAGCCTAGGGTCACAGGACTGAGTGGTGGCAGAGCCCCCACCCCACCCGTGGCTCTGGGCCCCTTCAGGCGAGGAGTCTGCCCCCACATGGACTTGTGTATCTATGCGTCCGCATGGGTCAGGGTCAGGCTCTACCTGTATGTGGCCACCTCCAGGCTGAGGGACATCTTGAGGTGTGCCAGCTGCTGCCGACCTTCCAGGACCTGGGCGATTTGGCTCTGGAGGCCTTGTTTCTCCTGCTCCAGGGCCTCCATGGCCAGCTGCAGAGCAAGCCAGAGGCAGTCAGTGAAGGGGAGGGCTCCTTCCCCCTCACTCACCTCCATCCCCCTTGGCTGCTGCAGCAGCAGCTTCGCTTCCTGATTAACTTCTCCGCAGAGCAGATTCCTGCCTCCCCTACCCGACTCCCTGCCCAGAAAACCCCCTTCTGGAGCCTCTGTGAGGGGCCCCTCTCAATCCTATCCCACGGCCTGGCTCCTCCTCTGAGGATGCTGATTAAATGGTAGCACATGCGGCTCAGAATTCAACTCCCACAGGAAGGGGGAGGTGAGGGAGGAGAGGAGATGGGTTACAGAGAGGAGGAGAAGGGGGAAAAGTGGAAGCAGAAGGAAAAACGATTAATCAACAGGCCTGGAGCCTGCAGGACTGGGAGCCAAACAGCCTGGGTCCCAGCCACTGTCTCCGGCTCCCCACACTCGGCCCCGCCCCCTCCACTTCCCACACGTTCTCATGTTCTGGAATCTTTCTCCTCTGAAGGGGGTGTGGGGGATAGTGAGACCTCTGTCTGGGCCAGGCAGGAGGCTGTTTTCTCAGCTGCTGGTCACATCTGCGCAGTGTGAGGGGGAGCAGCTGTCCCAGGCCTCTGGAATGTACTCGGGAGCTGAAGAGCCCTGACAAGGGAGAAGGGGCTGGTGGCCCCTCATCCAGGCCCCTCACCCTCTCCTGCCAGGGGGAGGAGGGCTGTTGAGAACTTGGAGACTGCCAAGTCCTAGCATCTTCTGAGTGATAGCAGAGCCTAGGGAGGGGCCCAGAGGCCATCAGGGTGGGAGGGTGCCATCCAGACAGGGAGGAGACTGCTGCAACGTCTTGGGCTCGGCCCTTCGAGGTGTGCTTTGAAAGGACTCTGAATCTCCAACCCTGCACTAGACAGAGTTGTGAGAGTCCAGGCTGGTGGTACCAGGCATGGTTTTCTAAGAAGTGGCCCCTAAATCTACAGCCATCCCCACTGCCCACTCCCCTTCCCAGGTCTCTGAACCCCAAAAGGACTTCTTGAAGCCTTGTCTTGCCCAGTCTCCGCCCCCGACTTCCTCACCTGGAACTGCTCAGTGGTCCGCAGCCGCTCCTGCCAGCGGCCCTCCAGCCTCTGTTCCAGCGCGGCCCTGCGCTCCTGAAGGCCGCTGCGCTCTGCCTGGAGTTGCTGCAGCTCCAGGCGACCCTCGCGGGCGCCCTGCATCGCGTGGCCCAGCCGCTCGCGGGCCTGGCCCAGCGACGTCTCCATGTGCGCCACGCGTTCCTGGTAGCCGCGCACTGCCCCACGCCACGCCTCGCCCAGCCGCTGAGCCAGCTCCTCCACCTCGGGGGCCGGCGCGGGGGGACCCCTGGGCGGAGCGGGGCCGCGGGGGGCGCAGGCAGCCTGCGCGTTCAGGCCGGCGCGCTCCTCCTCGTGCGCCGCGCGCAGAGCCTCCAGCTCGCGCTCCAGCTCCGCAGCCTGGGTGCTCAGCCAGGCCTGGGCGCATTTCTCGGCCTCGACCGCACGCCGGCTGCGGGCCACCTCCTCCGCGGTCCGCTCCCGGACCAGCCGCAGCTGCTGGCACCGACTCGCCACGCCCTCCACCTCTTCTGCCAGGTTGTCGCGCGCCACCTCGGCCGCGTGCTTCTCCCGCCAGCGCTGGTCGACGAGGGCCCGTAGGGCCGCCAGCTCGTCGTCGGCACGAGCCCTCCAGGAGGCATCCCCGGCCTGTGCCCGGAGACCCCCGAGCTCTGCGCTGAGCAGCTCATTCTGCTCCTCTAGCCCTTGACCCGGGCCAGGTAGGCCTCCAGGCGCCGGTTGAGCTCCCACATCTGAAAAGATTCCTCCCCCAGGCAGCCCTCCATCCTGCTCGTCTGACCCACCGAAGGTGGAGAGACTCAGCACCAGGAGAAGCCAGCAGCTCTCAAAGCTTTGGGGACGTAAGGGAAAAGACGCGGATGGGGACAATGACGGGGCGGGGCGAGGAGCAACCGGAGCGACTGGGAGTCCGGAGTGGGAGCGAGGCTATTCATACTCCCGCCAGCCTGGCGGGGAAAGGGGCGGGACCCAGGCCTTAACCCCTTAGGGTTCAGAGCGACGGCGGCAGCCTCTGTCCCTGCCGCCCCGGGGTACTGCAGAGCGGAACCAAAGGAAAACCCGTGCCGGGAAAATCCGATCCGATGGCGGTGGCTTTCAGGCGAAGGAGGCAGTGAGGCAAGGTCATCACCCCAGATAAAAGGAGATTATACACAGAACTGAGCCTGTGGAAGGGGAGCCAGGGGATTCAGGCCTGCGAGGGGGGGCGAGTCTGTTACTCAGGGCATCCAAGAAAAGTGTCACTCATTGAATTCTTCTCGGACTCAGTTTCTTGATCCATAAAATGGGAGCGCTGATGGAACTGTCATGGGACGGCTGAAAGGATAGATGTGGCCATGTTTTTCCTAAATAGCAAAGACTCACCCTCCTGAAATACTGGGAGAAGGCTGCATTGAAGACAGAGGTCAGAAAACACATTGCCTGGAAAACACCAAGTATGTGGCTTTGGGAGACACTGCGTATGCACGCACACCCTATTTCCTGTCTCCATCAGGAAACAAAGGGACAGGCAAAAGGGTGTTCTTTCCATTATTCACCTCATCCTTTCTACTCCTCTTTCATATAACCTGAAGTTCATATACCCACCTTTTAGGTAATGAAACCCCACCTCTCACTCTCAGTTCTCGCGGGGATGGGGGGCAGGGGGGAGGAAGGACACTCCGGCCGGGCCTCGGTGACAGGGCATTTTGTGCAGAGGGCGCCCCCTGGGGCTCTCAGACTGTGCCGAGAAGAGGAAGCAGAAAGAGGCATCTATCTCTTAGTCACAAGGCGTCCAAATTTATCCAGCCTTTGGAATGTGCCAAATCATGTTCTAACATTTTATTTACGTTATCTGACTGAATCCTCAAAACATCCCTTTGAGAGCTCCACAGTTCAGGAGACAAAGAGCTCTCTGAGGGCGGGAGTAGCTAGGCAGGCCTTCTGGAGGAGGGGAGGTCCTTGAACTGGGTAGTGAAGGAGGTGGGATTTGGGGCTTGTAAAGGGGAAGCAGCGTCAGAAGGGGAGAGCGGAGAATAATGAGATTCCTTGAAGGGGGAAGGAATTTCTGCTCATGTGCATCCAATTTAGCTTGAAACCTACTCTGTGTCAGCAGTCTGTTCCACCCCTGGAGGAGCTCGTGATTTGGTAATGGGAGGGCAGCAATGGTGGTGGGGGTAACCAATAAGGTTATCATAATACTTAGCATCTGAGGAGTCCACGGAGACCCAAGGGAGAACAGAGGATGGAGAAGGTTCTCTGAGAAGGGAGTACAGCAGGATCAATGACCTGGAGGCTATCCCACTAGGCCAAGTGGAGTTTGCATTCACTGGTCCCCTGGAAGGCAGAGGCCAGTGGGCATGGTGTGGGAGGCTGAGGCATCTCCACCCCCACATTACCCCACAAATCCTGCTGTTCTATTTGGGCTGAGGACTCCCGAGGGTTGTGCCCAGGAATGCTGACTTGGAGTCTCTTCTTCCCTTTTCACTTCCTGGCTATTCAGAGAGAGATGATAATTGAGATCCCTGGGATCCATGAGGGGGTCCCCTGGAGACATGGGAGTGGTGGGGGGTGGAGACGTTCTCTCCTGGGCCCTTCACTGTCACCCAGAGGCGAGATGTTTAGCACTGCATCTAATGCAGAGAGCCCTGGGTCTGACTTTTACACTTTCTAGCTGACTGACCTTAGGCAAATCACATGGGTTCTCCAACTGAGCCTCAATTCACCTGTTTTATAAAGGAGGTTGATACTTACCATATCCAGGTGTTTGTTCTGAGGATCAAACAAGCTCAGGTACAGGGAGGTCTTTGTACAAAAAGCCTTTTTAAGGACTATCGCTATGAAAGCCATCAAGCTAGAGCAAACCTTTTCCATGAGCCACTCTTGGGAGTTTGGGGACTTGGGAAGCAGCGATGATCTGAAATGCTGGAGAGGAGAGGGAGGGATGTTGATTTTCCTGAGGCCGGAGAAGGTGGTCCCGCCGCAGCTGGTGGAGCTGACACCAAGACCCAGCCAGTTCTAAACAGAAAACTACTACTTGATGTGATGAGAAGCTGAGGAAAATGAGGCCCTCCACGGGCCAGGAGACACTCAGTGGGTGCAAGGCAGGCCAGGTGTCTTCTCCTTCCTGGGGCGAAGGGGCGGGGTTGCACTGTTACTGCGATTTTTGTGAGGCCTTTGCCTGCACTTTTTATGTCTCTGGGCCCAGGACACAGAGGCTACCTGATTCTACAGTGAGTGGATACAAAGTTCATTAGTCGAACAAATGGGACCTAATTAAACTTAAAAGCTTTTGCACAGCAAACCATAAACAAGATGAAAAGACAGCCCTCAGAATCAGAGAAAATATTTGCAAGTGAAGCAACTGACAAGGGATTAATCTCTAAAATATGCAAACAGCTCATGCAGCTCAATATCAAAAGCAAATGACCCGATGAAAAAATGGGTGGAAGATGTGAACAGATATTTCTCCAAAGAAGACATCCACATGGCCAAAAACACACATGACAAGATGCTCAACATCACTAATTATTAGAGAAATGCAAATCAAAACTACCATGAGGTATCACCTCACAGCGGTCAGAATGGGCATCACCAAAAAATCTACAGAACAGCTAAGTGCTGGAGAGAGTATGAAGAAAGGGGAGCCCTCCTGTACTGTTGGTGGGAATGTAAATTGGTACCACCATTATGGAGAACAGTATGGAGGTTCCTCAAAAACCTAAAAACAGACCTCCCACATGAGCCAGCAATCCCACTCCTGGGCCTATACCTGAGAAAACCATAATTCAAAAGGACACATGGAGGGGACTTCCCTGGTGGCCCACCGGCCAATGCAGAGGACATGGATTCCACCCCTGGTTGGGGAAGATTCCACATGCTGCAGAGCAAATAAGCCACAAACACTGAGACCACACTCCAGAGCCCATACTCCTCAACAAGAGAAGCCACTGCAGTGAGAAGCCCCAGCACTGTGAGAAAGAGCAGGCCCTGCTCCCTGGAACGAGAGAAGGTCCACATGCAGCAATGGAGACCCAGCCCACCCCAAATAAACACATAAATAAAAATTTAAAAAATATACACGAGCCCCAGTGTTCACTGCAGCACTGTTTACAATTTGGAAGCAACCTAAATGTCTACCCGGAGAAGGAAATGGCAACCCACTCCAGTATTCTTGCCTGGAAAATCCCATCCTGGTAGGCTCCAGTCCATGGAGTCGCAGAGTCGGACACGACTGAGCGACTTCACTTCACTTATACGGCTATCAACAGAGGGATGGATAAAGAGGATCCGGTACATATATACAATGGAACGGTGAGGGCGTCCCCGGTGGCTCAGATGGTAAAGAATCTGCCTGCAGGAGACCTGGACGTGGCACATATATACAAAGGAATATTACTCAGCCATAAAAAGGAATGAAGTTATGCCATTTGCAGAGACATGGAAGGATCTAGAGACTGTCTGTCATACTGAGTGAAGTAAGTCAGAAAGAGAAAAACAAATATTGTTTAATATCACTTATATGTGGAATCTAGAGAAATGATACAGATGAACTTATCTGCAAAGCAGAAATAGAGACACAGCTACAGAGAGCAAATTTATGGATACCAAAGGGGGAAAAGGAGGGGGGATGAATTGGGAGACTGGGATTGACATACATACAGTACTATCTGCTATGTAGTCATCAAAATAGCTAATGAGAGCCTGCTATATAGCACAGGGAACCCTATTCAGTGCTCTGTGGTGACCTAAATGAGAAGGAAGTCACAAAAAAAGGGGTCATGTATATCTGACATAGTATAGCTGGTTCACTTTGCTGTACAGCAGAAACTAACACAATATTGCAAAGCAACTATACTCCAATAAAAAGTAATTTAAAGGACTTCTGTGGTGGTTCAGTGGCTAAGACTCCAAAATGCCAATGCAGGGGTCCCAGGTTCGATCCCTGGTCAGGGAACTAGATCCCACATGCCTCAACTAAGACCTGGCACAGCCAAATAAATAAATATATATTTTTAAAAATAATAATTTAAAATAAATAAATTTAAACAAACAAACAAACAAAAGACGCAGTTCAGTAGCCATCCCCAGAGACATCTATGACAAAGCTGAGGGCTCCCTGGGCCCTCAGGGTTCTGTCCTTGGTCCTGAAGATCACAAACTTTTAACAAAGATGGATGAAATCGCAGAAACTGTATTGGTTAAATCTACATATTAGTCTACATATTATTTAGGAAATGGGAGTTAGGCTTTGATTGAATAGGAGAAAAATTGAACCAGATGAATTTTAATTAGGATAAATGTAAAATCTGATTTAGATTTCAGAACAATCAACAGCATAAGGAGTAAAGTCTATCTTGGGGATTTTAGCGGACCACAAACTCATTATGAACCAAGGACCATGATGAAGCTACCTAAAAAAGTAAAAAAGGATACAAGTAATTAATAGATGTAAGGCATCCAGATCAGGAGTGGTGACACTCCTTTTGCCCTCCACATCTGGAATATTGTTCTGGACACAGTATTTTAAGAGAGAATTTGGCAGGTTGGAATTGATCCCAGAGGAAGATGAGCAGTTAGTAAGCCAGCTTGGAATATTGTTTGATGAAGATTTTCTCTTTTTTTTTTTTTTCATTAGGTCTCAGTTGGGGCACGCAGGATCTTCAGTCTTCCAGAAGCATGTACGAGCTTTTAGTTTCAGCATATGGAATCCAGTTCCCTGACCAGGGATTGAACCTGGGCCCCTCTTCACTGGGAGCTCAGAGTCTTAGCCATTGGACCACCAGGGAAGTCCCCGATGAAGACTTTCTGAATCTACTATGTCTCAGGATTAAAGATGCATTCTCAAACTAAAACATAACAGGCTCTGAGCACCATACATATCCTAATGAAAGTTTGCAGACCCATATGGAAGGGCATATCCGTGACCCAGTCTCCAGGAGAGAGAGACAGAGGGCAAAGAGGCTGTATGCAGCAGGACTGGAGTGCAGGGTGGCCAGCCCTGGAGAGCAGGTGTGGGTTCCCCTCTTCTGCTCAGAGGGGAAAGGTGACACCCACCGAGGCAAGTCAGTGAGGCCTTTCAGGGGGATGACTCCTCAGGACTGTACACCCCACTAGAGGCACACTGGGGTCCCCCTTCTGGGTAGCTGTCTTTTAGGGCAGGAGCCTGGTTCATCTGCTCCCTGGTCCTTACTGAGTAAAAGACACAGACGCTGAAGAGAGGTGGCTAGGAATAGAGGGGACCACCAAGAGGGACAGGTGAGGTTCTGTGTGCCAAGAGGACTGTAAGAAGCTCTCCAATGGGCAGAAAGCTTTGGGAATCACCACTCCCAAGGGAATCTGAGGGAGTCTGGCTGTAGCACTGGATAAGTGTCAGCCACTCCTGTCTCCTTCCCCCTCCTTCAAAGAAGGAGGTCTCAGAAGGGGGCCTGCCAAAGTGTCCTTAAGGGACGGGAGAGGGAGACACAACAGAATGTCATTTCTGGCAGTGGTCAGAAAGATCTAAAGCTGCTCATTCTGTTAACTCCCCTGCCTCCCACTTCTTTGTTTTTAATGCAGAGGCTAAGGCAGGGGTGGGAAGTCACCCATTTTTTTCTTTTTTTGGCCATGCAGCATGTGGGATCTTAGTTCCCACCCAGAGATGGAATCTGTACTCGCTGCATTGTACGCATGGAGTCTCAGCCGCTGGACTGCCAGAGAAGTCCCAAGAAGTCACTCTTGCCTCACTCCTAACTTGGCCCCTCCTTTTTATCTCCCTATCCCCCTTCTCTCTTCCCCTCCACTTCCAGGACTAGATGGGTCCTGCTGGACGTGTGTGGCAGGGATAACATCAGCAAGGAGTATAAGTTCTTTGGCAACAACAGATGGGAAGAAGGAAGTGAGCGGGATGGAGACCAGATGGTAAGAGAGAAGACAACTTTGGGAAGCTCTGTACCAAGAGATTTGGAGAACTAGAGAGGGAAAGACAGCTGGTGCCGAGGAAGTGATGGGCAGAGCAGAGAGCTAGCTCAGGGCCCCTCGGGGGAAGTCTGGCTTTGGCCTGAGAGCCTTGGGTCCTGGCTGGACCCTGCCTTTCCATCCTGCTCTTCCTCATCACATGAGGGAGGCTTAGAGCTGGAACTGGAGCCAGGAGACAGAAATGTTCCTTCTTTCTTCATTTTCTCCTTTTCCAGCTGGAGGGGTGATGGGGCTGGCATGGCTTTGCACCCTTCTTTCACTAAGTCTCCACAACAGTCCAGATGGCCTCTCCATCCTCCATGCTGGGGGAGGGACCGAGGGACTGCAAGCAGGATGCGAAAAGCATTGCACAAAGAGCCTTACCTCTCGTGTGGCCCTGGCACAAAAATAGAAATAAAGATCAGTGGAATATGATGGAAGGCCTAGGGATAAACCCACATACCCATGTTCACCTAATCTATGACAAGGGTAAGGTGGTACCTCATACCAGATGGAACGGGCATCATCAAAACATCTACAGACAATAAATTCTGGAGCGAGTGTGGAGAAAAGGGAACCCTCTTACACTGTTGGTGGAAATGTGAGTTGACACAGCCGCTATGAAGAACATAACCGAGTTTCCTCAAAAAAACTAAAAATAGAATTCCCACATGAGCCAGCAATCCCACTCCTGGGCATATACCTGGAGAAAACCACAATTCAAAAACACATGTAGGGAACTTCCCTTGTGGTCCCGCGGCTAAGACTTCCCCTGCTCCCAGTGCAGGCGGCCTGGGTTTGATTTCTGGTTGGGGAACTAAAATCCCACATGCTATAACTAAGGCCAAATACAGAAATATTTTTCAAAGACACATGCACCCCAGTGTTTATTGCAGCACTATTTATAGGAGCCAAGACAAGGAAGCACCTAAATGTCTGTTAACAGAGGAACGGATAAAGATGTGGTCCATATATACAATGGAATACCACTTAGTCATGAAAAGGGACAAATAGTACCATTTGCTGAGACATGGATGGGCCTAGAGACTGTCATACAGATGAAGTCAGAAAGAGAAAAGCAAATATCATCTAATAATACATGTGGAATCTAGAAACATGATACAGATGCACTTACTGGAAAAGCAGAAATGAGAGACACAGATGTAGAGAACAAGCATGAATATCCAGGTGGGAAGCGAAGGTGGGATGAAGTCAGAGATTGGGATTGACATACATACACTTTGTTGTTATTTGCTAAGTCATGTCTGACTCTTTTGTGACTCCAAGGACTGTAACACGCCAGACTCCTCTGTCCACAGGATTTCCCAGGCAAGAATACTAGCATAGGTTGCTATTTCCTTCTCTAGGAGGAGAAGGGGACGACCGAGGATGAGATGGCTGGATGGCATCACTGACTCGATGGACGTGAGTCTGAGTGAACTCCGGGAGATGGTGATGGACAGGGAGGCCTGGCGTGCTGCGATTCATGGGGTCGCAAAGAGTCGGACAAGACTGAGCGACTGAACTGAACTGAACTGAACTGAGGGGAGATACATAATATATAAAATGGGCTTCCCAGGTGGCACAGTGGTAAAGAATCCACCTGCCAATGCAGGAGATGTGGGTTCAATCCTTGGGTGGGGAAGATCCCCTGGAGTAGGAAATGGCAACCCACTCCAGTATTCTTGCCTGGGAAATCCCATACACAGAGGAGCCTGGCGGGCTACAATCCATGGGATTGCAATGAGCCCAACATGACTGAGCATGTGCGTACACACACGTGCATGCACACACACACACACGTGTAAGATGGGAACTAATGAGAGCCTAGTGTACAGCACTGGGAACTCTACTCAATGTTATGTGGTGACCTAAAAGGGAAAGAAATCTAACCATGAGAGGATATAGGTATATGTACAACTGGTTCACTTTGTTGTGTAGCAGAAACTACACAACATTGTAAAGCAGCTATGCTCCAATAAAAATTTTAAAAATAAAATGGAGCAAAAAAAAGAGTCTTGTCTATGTAACCTTGGACTAGTCAATTTACGTCTTTGGGCCTTGGTTTCCATATTAATTTATTCAAATAATATTTCTAAAACACATATTGTGTGCCAGGTGCACCAGAGGCACTAAATAAATATTATGAAGGAATTTAAAAAATGACTACGGGGGGGCGTCATCCTCAGGGAGCCAATAGGCATGTTGGAAGACAGAGGTGGACACTGTAGAACGCAGTTGGGTAGAGAGACTTGATTTGGAACTGGTTCCAAATCAGGAAAGGAGTACGTCAAGGCTGTATACTGTCACCCTACTTATTTAACTTCTATGCAGAGTACATCATGAGAAACGCTGGGCTGGATGAAGCACAAGCTGGAATCAAGATTGCCAGGAGAAATATGAATAACCTCAGAAATGCAGATGACACCACCCTTATGGCAGAAAGTGAAGAGGAACTCAAAAGCCTCTTGATGAAAGTGAAAGAGGAGAGTCAAAAAGTTGGCTTAAAGCTCAACATTCAGAAAACGAAGATCATGGCATCAGGTCCCACCACTTCATGGCAAATAGATGAGGAAACAGTGGAAACAGTGACAGACTTTATTGTGGGGGGCTTCAAAATCACTGCAGATGGTGACCATAGCCATGAAATTAAAAGACTTTTGCTCCTTGGAAGAAAAGTTATGACCAACCTAGACAGCATATTAAAAAGCAGAGACATTACTTTGCCAACAAAGGTCTGTCTGGTTAAAGCTGTGGTTTTTCCAATAGTCGTGTATGGAGACATTACTTTGCCAACAAAGGTCTGTCTAGTTAGAGCTATGGTTTTTCCAATAGTCATGTATGGATATGAGTGCTGGACTATAAAGAAAGCTGGAGCGCCGAAGAATTGATGCTTTTGAACTGTGGTGCTGGAGAAGACTCTTGAGAGTCTTGAGAGTCCCTTGGACTGCAAGGAGATCCAGCCAGTCCACCTAAAGGAAATCAATTCTAAATATTCATTGGAGGGACTGATGCTGAAGCTGAAACTCCAATACTTTGGCCACCTGATGAGAAGAACTGACTCATTTGAAAAGACCCTGATGCTGGGAAAGATTGAAGGCAGGAAGAGAAGGGGATGATGAAGGATGAGATGGCTGGATGGCATCACTGATTCAACGGACATGAATTTGAGTAAACTCCAGGAGTTGATGACGGACAGGGAGGCCTGGTGTGCTGCAGTCCATGGGATCACAAAGAGTCGGACACGACTGAGTGACTGAACTGAGTGACTGACTGAAGTGATGAACTGAGGGGAGGGGACAAAGGAAACTGCAGCACGTTTAAGTTTGGGCCTTGGTCCTCCAGGCAGCAAGGAGCTTTGAAAAGGTTTTAAACTTAACCTATGGTAACCTGAGCAGCTCTGCATCTTAGAAAGATAGAATTCAGTTGGGGTGGAGAGGAGACAGTCAGTCATGACCTAATGACCGATGGGGAGGCAATTGCCACCTCAGAGGTGATGAGACCGGAACCTAGGGGTGGAGAGGAGGGAAGAGTATGAGAATACTTAGGGTGCATCCATTCCAGGAAGAGTTAGATGTGAGAGGAAGGGGGCAGGGAAGATTCCCATACACAGGGCGTGGCCCTAGGGCAGCGAGGGAGGGGTGCCCAGGGAGAGATGCTTAATGTGCAGAGCTGGGGATCACATTTAGAAAGAGGATGCCTGAATGGAGTGGATAAGGGGTACTCTGGGCATGGTCTAGGTCATTCAGGGAGGGAAGATAGAGGACAGAATAATGAGCTGTTCCCTTCTGACTCTCTGGGTCTATGGTTTGATGAGCAACTTGCAAAGAAGCCGTCGCCTGACTCGGGCTCAGCTCAGGTGTCCACCCCCGCAAAATAGTAAAAGGGGCTACAGTGGGGCATAGCCACCAGGGGGCGCTATTGCCTTAAGAAAAGCTACATTCCCTGGGGAAATCCTGAGAGCGCGCGCAGGGTTTCTTTTTAAAATTATAAATTTAGGTAGTGAGGCAGGTGGAGAAGGCAATGGCACCCCACTCCAGTACTCTTGCCTGGAAAATCTCATGGATGGAGGAGCCTGGTAGGCTGCAGTCCATGGGGTCGCTCAGAGTCGGACATGACTGAGCGACTTCACTTTCACTTTTCACTTTCATGCATTGGAGGAGGAAATGGCAACCCACTCCAGTGTTCTTGCCTGGAGAATCCCAGGGACGGGGGAGCCTGGTGGGCTGCTGTCTATGGGGTCGCACAGAGTCGGACACGACTGAAGTGACTTAGCAGCAGCAGCAGCAGTGAGGCAGGTAATGTTATCATTGTCATTCATGATTTCCTACAAAGGAAACAACCCAGAGAACATAAGTAACCTATCCAAGACCACACGAATAGAAACTGAACTCAGAGTTCTGAGTCAGCCTGTACTTCCCTATGGGAAAAAAGGTGATGATGCGGGCAGGGGAGTGGGGTGAGGGGAGCACCGTGGGGGCAGAGGATGAATCAGAGAGGACCACGTGGGGAAGACTATTTCCTTTTTTCCACAGACAAGTTTGTGATTCCTTTATTATTTTTTTAATATACATGATAAAATAAATTTGATACAAAACTTCAACTAAACTGCTTCCATGGTAAAATCTCACCGGCTAGAATGCATAATTAGTATTTTTTCAAAATTTTATTGTAGTTGCTTTACAATGTTGTGTTCATTTCTGCTCTACAGCAAAGTGAATCGCTAAACATTTACATATGTCCCTTCTTTTTTGCATTTCCTTCCCTTTAATTATAAGCCACCGCTGAGCACAGAGTAGAATTCCCTGTGCTATACAGCAGGTTCTCATTGAAAGTGAAAGTGTTAGTCACTCAGTCATGCCTGACTCTGTGATCTTATGGACCCACCAGGCTCCTCTGTCCATGGGATTTCCTAGGCAATAATACTAGAGTGGGTAGCCATTCCCTCTTCCAGGGATCTTCCCAACTCAGGGATTGAACCTGGGTCTTCTGCATTGCAGGTGGATTCTTTACCACTGAGCCACCAGGGAAGACCCCAGGTTCTTGTTAACTATCTATTTTATACGTAGGGTCAACAGTTATGTCAACAGGAGAGTTGCAAGTTAGGTTTTATTGGGGGCAAAATGACGACTGCAGCCTGGGAGACAGCACCTCAGATTAGCTCTGAGAAACTGCCCCAGTGAGGCAGGGAGGAAAATCTCAGTATACATGTGATTCTGGTGAAGAAGGAATACATGCCATCAAGCACGTATTTTTCCAGAAGGTTTCTGCTAGTCTTGGGAAGCTTTGCTAGTCATGAGGAATAGTCATCAACACGAAGGACTTTCGTGCTTTTCTAGATATGGGGAGATACAAGAATTGGGCTCATAAAGTGCCTCCTGAAAATATCTAACTATCTGAAGACCTGTCATGCCAATTTTCCCCCTTGAGTGCTCTCTACCCTGAACTCGTTCCAAGGGTGTTGAAGGGGATGAATTAACCCTTGTTGAGGTATATGGCAAGTGCCAATTTGTAGTTGACAGTGTATATATGTCAACCCCAATCTCCCAATTCATCCCATCTCCCCCTTTCCCTCTTGGCATCTGTTTGTTTCTTCTCTATGTCTGTGTCTCTATTTCTGCTTTGTAAATAAGATTGTCTACACCAATTTATTTTCATATTCCACATATATGCATTGGTATATGGTACTTGTTTATCTCTTTTTAAAAAATTACTTACCTGTTGGTTGCGCTGGGTCTCCACTGCTGCACGGGCGATTTGTCTAGTTGCGGCAGCCCAGAGCTGCTCCTCGGTGTGGTGCACAGGCCTTTCACTGTGGCGGCTCCTCCTTGCCCAGTGCAGGCCACAGGCTCTAGGGCTTCAGTAGCTGCAGTACCTGTGCTCGGTAGCGTGGCACACGGGCTTAGCTGCTCCACGGCACGCGGAGTCTTATCAGACCAGAGATGGAACCTGTCTCCCCTGCATTGGCAGGTGGATTCTTATCCACGGTGCCACAGGGAAGTCCTGGTTTTCTCTTTCTGACTTACTTCACTCTGTGGACAGTCTCTAGGTCCATCCATGTCTCTACAAATGGCCAGATTTCGTTCCTTTCTATGGCTGAGTAATATTCCGGGGTGTGTGTGTGCGCACGCGCATACTCCATATCTTCTTTATCCTTTCCTCTGTTGATGGACACTCAGGCTGTCTCCACGTCCTGGCTGTGTGTTAAATGGAAGTCTTTCGTCTCTACCATCCCTCATGCTTCTTCTGGCATCTCACTCGGAGCCACCTTGGGCCACACGGAGCTGGGAGATGATTAGACTCAAACCTCTCCCCTGGTTAAAATCATCCAGTCTCCACCCTACTACAACTCACCTACCTGGTTTGAGAAGTGGACAGAGAGAGCCATCTGGGGCTGGACTGGAGCTGGAATTGGGGGCCAGGGTTGGGCCCGAGCTGGAGTCCCAAAACAGGCACGGAAGGTGCCATCTGTGTTTGGGGGCACCCGATGCCCTGCCCGCACTGAGGTCCCCCCCGGTGTTTGCTGACTGATTGTCTACACCCACGTTGGTCTGGCCACATTCCACAGCTGAGTTTGGCTCTGGGCGCCCCTCTGAAGAGGGGCACAGACACTCCATAATGTGCCCGTCGAGTGGTAAGACTGCCGACAGCACAGGCTCGGTGGACTTCCCTGGTGGTTCAGCGGTTAAGAATCTGCCTTGCAGGGCAGAGGACGCCGGCTGGATCCCTGGTCAGGGAACTAAGATCCCGCATGTCCCCGAGCCACTAAACCCGCTTGCCAGAAGCAGAGAGAGTGTGGGCTGCAGTAAACACAGCACAAGGGTCAGGTTTAAGGCTAGGACTAGAGTCAGGCACCACCACTGGGGAATCCATGCACTGTAATGAAAGACTCCATGTTCTGTAACTAAGACCCAATGCAGACAAATTAATCAGTTAATTGTAAAAAAGAGTGCAGGCTCTGGTGGCAGACTTGAGTCCTGGAGAGACACTTAACCTCTGGTTCTCAGCTACCTCATCTGTAAAATGGGGGCGATAATAACCCACCCTACCTGGGCACAGGAGGTCACCCCTCAGTCTGTCCAAGCACCTGATCCTCAACAGGCGTTCAGTGTATGTTTGTGGAATGAATGAATGAGTGAATACGCTGAGGGGTGTTGGCTTGTTACCCCCCATGCTGCTGCAAACATTCTTTGCTGGGTCTCCTAGTGTGCTTGTACATCCTGCTCTCTTGGGAGCCAGCTGGAAGGAAATCGCTGCTGGGAGGGAAGGCACGTCTTCACCTCCACCAGACACTGTCACATCAGTGGATTTTCATTTTGTTTTGTTTTGGTAGTGAGGCTTGTCTGATCCCAACTAAGCACGGAGTGTTAACCCCAGACCACCAGCGAATTCCCGCCACACCATTTCTTACAGTGGGCATACTAGCTTACTCTCCACCAAGAGTGCACAGAATTCCCAGTGCTCCACGTTGTCTTGGTACTATCAGGTTTTTAAATTTTCCATAGTTGTGAGGTGTGTTCACTTGATGCAACTGTGAAAACGCATAAACGTGGATGAACCTCACAAACATCTTGTTAAGAGAAGAAAGCAAGCTGCAGTAAAACCTGCACAGTAAACCAGGTGTTATTTAGAGACATGCACATATGTAGTAAAAATATTTTTGAAAGGCAAAATAATGGTTTAAATAAAAAAAGGAGAGGATAGTGGTTCCCTCTGGGGAGGAGGGAGGAGATGTAAGGGGAATGGAGAGGTGCGCCTCTGTGCATAAGGTAATTCTTTATTGATTAAGTGCATGAGGGGCTGAGGGGCTCTTGGGTAAAAGGGCCCAGACTTTTCTTAGGGGGCCCAGAAATGAGAACCAGACCTGATGGGTAGAAGCTATGGGCCCAGATGCCAGCCCAGACAAAGGAGGTGACCACAGGACTTGTTTCTGTCCTGGAGGAAGTTGCCACCAGACGGAGTGTGAGCCTCGTTATTGGGGGACAGGACACTCTAGGGTGATCCCTTCTGGGCTCTGTCCTAGAGGACCTTGGTGGCTTCTTCAACCCTGGGGATTCCAACACTTCAAGAATGAAAAGCAGCTGTCCTGACCCCGCCCCCGCCCCCCATGTCCTCTCGGGAAAGCTGCAGTTCCAGCCAGGAACAACTGTCAGTGGGTTTGTTTTTTTTTTTTCCCCTGGGTGTGCTGAGCAGCTTGTGGGATCTCACTTCCCCAGCCAGGGATTGAGCTAGGGTTGTGGCAGCGAAAGCGCCGAGTCCTAACCAATGGACCACCAGGGAACTCCACGCCAGAGTTCAGTTCTTTGAGCCAAAGCAAGAGGCCTGAAAGTTAATTCCAGGAAGAACTTTTCTGCCTTGTGGGATCAAGAAGAAATGAATAGGGATACGGGAGAGGAAGAAGCAGTGGGCTCTTGGCCACCAGCCCCTCACCTGGTCAAGTAGAAGAGGGGTTCGAGGGCCGAGGCTGGGGCCAAGGAGTGACTGCTGGCCAGAGCCTCCTTCCCAGGGCTTTCTGAGGCCTGCTGCAGCCTCCTGAGGGCGCGCTGGGTGTGATGTCTCAAGAAGCCACTAGGTGGAGCCAGGACACCAGGACACCTCCCACCTAGTCTATGGGGTTTGGGGGTTAACTTGTCTTCCTGCTGGGAGTCTAGGGTGGGGAGACCCACTAAGAAGGACTGTCAGGGGAAGGCATTTATCAAGTCTGAGGAGACTGGATAAATGGTGGGAGAAGGAGGGAATCTGGAGGAGGTGTCGGTCTGTCTTGGGCAGCTGAGGGGTAGTGATAATGAAGTCGCTCAGTCGGGTCCAACTCTTAGCGACCCCATGGACTGCAGCCTACCAGACTCCTTCGTCCATGGAATTTTCCAGGCAAGAGTACTGGAGTGGGGTGCCATTTCCTTCTCCAGAGGTTCTTCCTGACCCCGGGATCGAACCCAGGTCTCCTGCATTGTAGGCAGACGCTTTACCGTCTGAGCCACCAGGGAAGTCCCTGGTAGCTCAGCAGCTGGGGGGAGGGGAGGTATATTTATCTTCCGAGCCCAGGGCATTAAAATAACCAGGGCCTCTGAGTAATCCAAGCTCTCCAGGCTTCTATGGCAGAGTAAAGCCATCAGTGGGGACTAGAAAGGCAGAGCAACGAGGAGGCAGAGGATGGAACCAGAAAGATCTCGTCTCACCCCCACCATCTAGCCTGGGACTACAGGGCGGGGGGCAGGGACTGGGCAGGCTGGTGACCCTTGGGCTGGCCAGAGGGGGCAGGGAGGGAAGGAGGAGGGGAGTGGGGAGCCAGGCAGGAACAATGCTGGCACGCAGCCAGGAGCTGGAGTCGGGGACTGAGGAGAGAGGAGGGAAGGGGAAAGGATCAGGGTGGAGAAGAGAGAAGAAGAGAGAGGTGGAGAAAGTGTGCCCACGGGGGAGTGCCCACACTGCTCCTCTTGCCAGTCCTTGAGCCCACTTGAGGGAAGGAGCCTGTCCTCTGGGTTCCAGCTGCCAGTGAGGAGTCGGAGCTACAGCAGGAGGCACTCCAGTTAGCCTCTAGGAAGGACTTCCCTGGAGGAATGGGGGCAAGAGAAGGAGTGAGCCAAAGAGGATTGTGGGAGGGGGTCTCCCTCCTGTGCTGTTAAGTCCTGGGACTCAGCTGGGTTGTGATCCATGTTCTTGCCTTAACACAGGTTACTGGAAGGATGACCTCACTTTTCTGTCTGTTTCCTTGTCTGATTCCTGAGTCGGGGCTGTGACGACAGAAGGACAATTGCAGGAAAGTTTTACTGAGAGATTTAGCTTCTTGACACAGCTTCGAGGAAAGGGGCTGGCGCTGAGACCCAGGCAGCCTGAGGATGGCAGAGGCTGGCTATGGGAACAGAGGGCCCTCCCTTGTGACACTTTGTCCCACAGAGAGTGCTGTGGGGGTTCCATGCTGGCTGCGGAACTGAAGACAAGCAGCCAGAATGATGTGCTCGGCACCTACGGGAAGGCCAGAGAATATTTCCTCAGTGGACGAGAGGGTGGTTAAAAATCCAGGACTGCATTGACCCTGCTCAGCACAGGGTCTGGCACCTAGCTAATGCTCCGTAAATGTTTATCAGGGAAATAAATGCCACCCATCTTCCCAAGGCCGGGCCCGGGCTTGCCTTTGTCAGCATCTGCGGAAACAGTGATGACGCCCGTGCCGTAGTTGGAGGACCATCTGGCCCTTGGGTCTCCTTACACTTTGGTGCAACCCCCTGAGTGGCATGAGATGTATCGGAGCTGGATGATCAGACCTCCGAGGACACTCCAGTGTCCCACCCCAGAGCCCGGCCAAGGGAAGGAGACTGTCCCTCCCTGGGCAGCTCTAAGCTGAGCCCAGGAAGGATCCCCTCCCCTTAGGCTCCTGTTGAAACTTTAGCCTGTAATCCCCCACCTGAGGCTGAGGGCCTGCCACACCTGTCCTGGCCTCGTCATCTTCAGCCCGGAAGGAGAGGAGAGGCCCAGCAAGGGGCAGGGGCTTGTCCCCCTCATGGGTGAGAGATGCAGGAGAGCCAAAGGGGAGCCCTAACACGCTCCACCCTGGAGCACCCACGTCCCCAGCTATGGAGACAGAGGGTGTGGGGGGTCGAGCTGACATCTGCGGGATCAGGCATCCCCCTCTTACCAGGACCAACAACTCCCCTGCTGCCTGAGTGAGCCCCCAAGCGGCCACACCACTTTCTGGTCCTCAGTTCCTTTTTGAACAAAGGAGAGGCATGATCCCTGAAGGCCCTTCCTTCTGGGACTCTGTTCTCTGGTTCTTGAGTTCCCAGCTTCTAAGATTCCACCCCAGGGCGGCCGGAAGGGAGGGCTCACCGCCGAGGACCGCGCAGCAGCTGCCGGGCCGCTCCAGCTTGAGTCACCAGCTTGAATCCCAGCTGACCTGACCACACCTGCTCACCTCCAGGAGTTGGGGTGGGAGCTGAGGCCTGAGTCCAGGCTCCCCCAGACCTCCCCAGATCCCCCCGATGGCTGCCCGTACTGCCTTCTCCTCTACTTTTGGATCTTCCACTCCCCTGCAAGTGCCCTGAGGGAAGCTGGGAGAGTCTGGCCAACCCTGTGGAGGGCTGGGACAGGAGGAATAGGGTTTCTAGAGCGCTGGGTAGGGGCAGAGGTCAGGCAGATATTTGATGAGGAGGAGAAGAATGGAGGAGATGACCTTTTAAAGTCCCTTCCAGTTGGAGGAGTGGGGACATGCGGCTCCAGGGGATGAGAAAAGGACGCGAATGTCAGGGGACATGAGTGATGGCTCAAGAGCAGACCAGGGGCTGGGGTTAAGTGGGGTCAACCCTATCTCACCTTGCCTCCTTTGGTGCCGGTGACCGGGCCAGGGGCTGAGTCTGCTGTCTGGGAGCTACTGCCACAGTCCAGTGGGGAGCGGGTGGGGCGTGGAGGAAGACGGGGGGTAGAGACAAACCCCACCAGTCCAAACGGAACGGGTAGTGAGGATGGGAGGAGAGGAACCCGAGGCTCCTGGGATACCCAAGGAAGAAGGCAAAGGAGGGACCCTGCCCCCTACAAGCTCCCACTCTGAGAACTTTTCTTTGAGTGGGCATGGGGCTGGGAAGGAAGGTGCGGCTGGACTGTGGGAGGGATGGTGAGGAAAGGGCCAGGCCGACCTCAGGTGGGCCTGGGGTAGGGAGCTCTTAACAGCCCAGGCTAGGAGTGGGGCTGCTGTCAGCCGGCCAGGTTTCTGCCTCCGCCTGGGAAGAGCCCAGCCCAGAGATCTTTATCCAGGGCAGGAACAGAACTGGTTTCTCGACTGACAGCGCCAAGGGGTACAAGGACAGAAAGAAGCCAAGAGGTCAGGAGGGCAGCAGCAAGTCTGAAGGAGAGGTGGGAAGACCTGACCCGGGGACTGTTGACCTTCACTACAGCAACGTCTGAACCTCCAGACTCCTCCGGTGCCTCCCTAGGCATCGCTTTTGCATCTTATTTGCACATGGTGGAATCACTTTCTGGGCTTCCCCGGTGGCTCAGACGGTAAAGAATCTGCAATGCGGGAGACCCAGGTTCGATACCTGGCTCAGGGAGATTCTAGATGGGCCGAAGGACTTTCCCAGGTCCCCTGGCTGTCTGGCTACCCTGTCCCTCATCTTTTTCAGGTATGACTGGCCCAGCCAAGAGAAATACCTGGTTGGACTCCTCTCCCTCCCCCCAACCCCCACCTTGCCACCCCAGTCTCTCCCTTTCTGCTGACACTTGAAGGGTCCTGAGGTCACTGTGGAGAGGGGTAGGTAGGGGAGCCCACAAGAAGGGGGGGACTCTGAAGGACTCTCCTCAGAGCCTGCTCCCTTTAATCCTCCGCCACAAAGGGCCTGGAGGCCCCAGTCCCATCCATCTTGTGCCTGTGGTGGTCCTTATGCAGACCTTTGTTGGGACCTGGGGTCAGAGGCCCCGACCAGCATGCCTCCTCTCCTCTGACCCCCAGCCCTGGGGCCCTTTCTTCCCGGCCTCTTCCCCTCCTCCTGAGTATCTCAGCCCTCTCCTGCCTAGATCTCCTCCTGTCCCTGCCCGCTGCCTTCTCCCGTCTTCCCCTCCCCTGGTCTCCTCCCTTCCCTCCCTCTCTCTCCCTCTCCCCTCCTCCCTGCTCCTCTCTCAGGGCTTCTTGTCTGTGGCCCCACTTCTGCCCATCCCTCCCATGTGGAGTAACTTGGCTTCTCCTGCCACACATGGGCCCAGAGCTGCCCTTAGGTTCTGGGGGCCTCAGTGGTAGCCTGGGCCCTGGCTTCCCCAGAGCTTTCTCCTCTCTGGTCTCAGCTGTGCCCTGCCTCTCTTGGTTCTGAGGCCTTTCTAGGCCTTTCTCTCAGCTCCATGCTCCTGTTTCTTGGTGTGTGCCTGTGTGTCTGTGTGTGCGTGTGCCTCAGTTTCCCTGAGATGTTGGTGTAGACTGCCTCGGTGTCCATCAGTGCCCCTGCGGGTTGAGCGCAGCCCCGACCCCAGGAGAGAATCACACACACACCCTCCCTTGTCTTTGCCCTCCTTTCCTCTTGGGCTCTGCTTGTCCTGACCCTTGCAGGGGCTTGGTGACCCAGGCAGGCCCCTCTGTAGCTGCCTCAGAGGTTTCACCCTCTCCTTCCCCTCTGAGAAGCTTGGACTCTCGAGAAGACTCTGCCCACAGAGATTTCACAGAATTTTCAGGATACAGGCAGGAGGTGCTGGCTCCTATGCCTTTTCCCTCAATGCACCACTGAGTAATATGGGCAGGTAACGGAAGAGGAGCCCAGGAGGCCTTGGGTTGGGAGGGGAAGCTAGAGGGACTTTCTCACAGGTCGGGCTGGGCCAGATGGGTGAGGTGGCCGCTCCCTGATCCAGTCTCCTGTGTCCAGGGCTCTAACTTCCTTGTCATCTCAGGCTGGCAGGCAGGGAAGTGCTGGAGAAGCAGGGCTGGGAGGAAGGGCCCGCCCAAAGTGGGGCCCTCGTCTCAGGGCAGACAAATAGCTACTGTTTTCAGAGAACCCTCATTCTGAGGGGGGAGACCCAGTACTTGCCCTCTGAGATCTGAGAAAAAGAAATGTGTCTTATCCCTGCTATTTTCAACAGCTGTATTCAGAGACAAACTAGGCAGAGAAGTAAGAGCAGATGCCCCAAACAGACAGAGAGAGCTCCACCCACAAGGGCCTGGGAAAGGTGCGGGAAAGGCTTGAAGGTCTCTCCAGGGTGGAATGAGCAGTCAGGTTGAGGGGGGATGGGTAGGCTGGGGAGCCAGGAACTGGACGCAGGTCAGACAGAGCCAGAGTCAAGGATGGGGTGAGAGGGGAGGAGGTCATGCAGAAAGAAGATAAAGGAAGGGCTCAGGCTGACGAGTTAAGGCTCTTCTGGATTAAACCAACCACAAAACTAGTATCCAGAAGGCCCAGCCTGATTCAATTTTCATTTCTTCTTCTTTTAATTTTTGGCTGCTTGGGGGCTTTGTTGCTTTGTGTGGGCTTTCTCTAGTTGTGGTGAGTGGGGGCTGCTCTTCATTTCGGTATGCAGGCTTTTCATCGCAGCGGCTTGTGGCACGCAGGCTCAGCAGCTGCAGCGCTCAGGCCCTGGAGCACACTGGCTTCAGTATTTGTGGTGCACAGGCTTAGTTGCTCTGTGGCATGTGACATCTTCCCCTACCAGGGATCGAACCCATGACCCCTGCATTGACAGGAGGATTCTTATCCACTGTACTACCAGGGAAGTCCCTCATTTTTCCATTTCTGAAACCAGCACAACAGCAATCAAAGCCAGACAGCCATTCTTTTCTTTTGTTCTCTTCAGTTCAGTTCAGTCGCTCAGTCGTGTCCAACTCTTTGCGACCCCATGAATCGCAGCACGCCAGGCCTCCCTGTCCATCACCATCTCCCGGAGTTCACTCAGACTCACGTTCATCGAGTCAGTGATGCCATCCAGCCAGCTCATCCTCTGTCGTCCCCTTCTCCTCCTGCCCCCAATCCCTCCCAGCATCAGAGTCTTTCCCAATGAGTCAACTTTTCACATGAGGTGGACAAAGTACTGGAGTTTCAGCTTTAGCATCATTCCTTGCAAAGAAATCCCAGGGCTGATCTCCTTCAGAATGGACTGGTTGGATCTCCTTGCAGTCCAAGGGACTCTCAAGAGTCTTCTCCAACACCACAGTTCAAAAGCATCAGTTCTTCGGCACTCAGCCTTCTTCACAGTCCAACTCTCACATCCATACATGACCACAGGAAAAACCAGCAGTATCTTAAAAAAAGAAGTTATTTATTTGGCTGTGTACCTGGTTTTAGTTTCAGCATGGGAACTCTTGGTTGCAGCAAGTGGGGTCTAGTTCCTTGACCAGGGATTGAACCCTTGCCTTGGGAGTGCAGAGTCTTAGCCACTGGACCACCAGGGAAGTCCTCAGACAGCCATTCTTGACACCTTCCTTTTTCTTCCTCCCTTTCTAATGCGTTGCAATCTGCACCCTCCACTGGATTTCTCTCCACCTTCTACCTGAGCATCTCATCGGTCTCCTGATGGTTTTCCTTCGCTCCCCTGTTTCTCTGATCTATCTACCTGGCTGCTAGAAGAAGCTCCTTAAAGCACAAATGGAATGCCACTTCCTTTAAAAAATCCTCCAGTGACTTCTCATGGCTTTTAAAATAAGAAATGCTGGGAATTCCCTGGCCGTCCAGTGGTTAGGACTCCAAGTTCTCACTGCTGAGGGCTGGGGTTCAATCCCAAGCTGCAAGTCTCAGGCCAAAAAAAAAAAAGAAAAGGAAAAACTTACCGTGGCCTCACGTCCTTCAGGCTGTCCATAATCGAGTCACAGATGGCCCCCAGCTGCCCTGCACTCCAGTGTAGGACCTTGAACTGCCCGAACTGTCCGTAGGGCCTTCACCCCGTGATTCTTTCTGCCTAGAGCACCTTCTTCTGCAGTATCTTAAAAAAAGAAGTTATTTATTTGGCTGTGTACCTGGTTTTAGTTTCAGCATGGGAACTCTTGGTTGCAGCAAGTGGGGTCTAGTTCCTTGACCAGGGATTGAACCCTTGCCTTGGGAGTGCAGAGTCTTAGCCACTGGACCACCAGGGAAGTCCTCAGACAGCCATTCTTGACACCTTCCTTTTTCTTCCTCCCTTTCTAATGCGTTGCAATCTGCACCCTCCACTGGATTTCTCTCCACCTTCTACCTGAGCATCTCATCGGTCTCCTGATGGTTTTCCTTCGCTCCCCTGTTTCTCTGATCTATCTACCTGGCTGCTAGAAGAAGCTCCTTAAAGCACAAATGGAATGCCACTTCCTTTAAAAAATCCTCCAGTGACTTCTCATGGCTTTTAAAATAAGAAATGCTGGGAATTCCCTGGCCGTCCAGTGGTTAGGACTCCAAGTTCTCACTGCTGAGGGCTGGGGTTCAATCCCAAGCTGCAAGTCTCAGGCCAAAAAAAAAAAAGAAAAGGAAAAACTTACCGTGGCCCTCACGTCCTTCAGGCTGTCCATAATCGAGTCACAGATGGCCCCCAGCTGCCCTGCACTCCAGTGTAGGACCTTGAACTGCCCGAACTGTCCGTAGGGCCTTCACCCCGTGATTCTTTCTGCCTAGAGCACCTTCTTCTCTGCTCTACCCCACTGAGGCCTCCAGGGCATCCCTAAGCGCTTTGTCCTCCAAAACACCTGCTCTTCTGACACTCTACCCACTCCCATTCAGAGTGAGGTCTTCTCTATGGCACTCTCTTCCTCCTCTCCCCTTCTCCTTCATAGCGCTTACCACAACAGGGGACTGCATATTTATTGGAGCATTTATATATATTTATTGGTGCATTTATTTTGAATCGTCTTTTCCTACTTGAGATCTATTCCCTCTACCCCGCCACATGCCCCATAAGGGCAGAAATCTTGCCCATTTTATTCATTTCGGTGTTCTCAGCATCTAGTAGAGTGCCCAGCACCCAGGAGACTTCAGGAAACAATAGTTGGATGAATAAATGACAGGGCCCCTCCCCTGCCCCAGCCCACACTCAGAGAGGGGGCTCATTTGCCCGGGGGCTCTGCACACTGTCTCCCTGCCCCCTGGTTCTGATGCTCTGCCCTCAGCTGCAGCCTGTGGCCTCTCTCGGGCTGCAGCGGGAGGCCCTGGCCCCAGGGCACCCTGGTCTTGTAGACAGAGGAGTCTCCCCAGCCAACACAGAGTCTCTGAAGCGTGGCTACTGAGTGTCAGCACTGATGCGAGAGGCTCCTTCAGGCTATGTGCGATGCTAGGCTTTGAAGACGCATCTGGGTGCCAAGGGCTGGGCGAGAGGGCGGCCTGCCGTGCAGGGGAGGTGGGAGCAGAGGCCTGCCCCCAAGAGCAGTGCGGGAAAAAGCAGAGGCCACGTCTCGAAAGGCTTCTAATACTTGTTTGGACTTTATTTTGGACAAAATGAGGGGCAGCAGCTAAGGCGATTTTGTACCTTGTTTTACTGTTTTTTAAACAGGTCGTGTGTGCTGAGTCACTTCAGTCGTGTCCAATCTTTGCCACGCTATGGACTGTAGCCCACCAGGCTTCTCTGTCTATGGGATTCTGCAGGCAAGAATACTGGAGTGGGCTACCATGCCCTCCTCCAGGGGATCTTTCCCATCCAGGAATCAAACCTGTGTCTCTTACATCTCCTGCATTGGAAGGCAGGTTCTTTACCACAGGTGCCACCTGAGAAGCCCTTTTAACAGGAGACTGACAGAAAACATACTGGGTTGGCCAAAAAGTTCGTTCAACGTTAGAGGAAACTCAAATGAACGTTTTGGCCCTCTCAATTGTTTTTGGTGAGGGCAGTGGGGTTTTTAAAGTTTATTTACTTATGGTTGTGTTGAGTCTTCATTGCTGTGCACAAGCTTTCCCTGGTTGCGGAGAGCAGGGGCTACTCTCTAGTTGCAATGTGCTGGCTTCTCTTTTTTCTGTAGCTTCCCTTGCTGGGAAGCTACCCCGGCCCTCAGCACAGGCTCTAAGTGCAGCTTCAGTAGCGCTGAAGGAGGAAACAGACAGAGCTGGACTCCGTCTTAGGCCAGGCTGTGAACACTAGGCTACACGCACGGTCACCCTCCCAGTGGACTCTGAACTTGGTGCCCGGTGTCTGTAGAAATGGCGCGCACAGAAAACCAGACCCCGGAATAAAGAGCCTCAGGACTTATACTTGAATTCTCCATTGCCTGAAAGAATATGCTAATTATCTCTGAAACAGAACAAAGTGGTAAATTCCATTATGTTTATCGGGATATGACCACAGGCCTATTGATAAATATCCACTGTTTATCTAGTCTTGTGATACATAAATTATGGGTTAACTTTGATCGTATCCAGACTAGTTTCAAGGAATTTGGGGAGGTGAGTTTGAGCAAGTACACCTAGGCTGTATAAGGTTTTCACAAAGACTGGTCGGGGTCCTTGGCTAAGAGAGACTCTGCCTTGGGCCGCCGGTGTGATAAACTGCACTCCACTATCTGCATGGTCCTTCTGAGTGAGTCTGTTTCCCGGAACGCGTGGCTACAACAGTACACAAGCTTTGTTGCCCTACCACGTGTACTATCTTCCTGGGCCGGGGATTGAACCCATGTCCCCTGTACTGGCAGGTGGCCTCTTAACCACTAGACCACCAGGGAAGTGCCCCACTATGTTTTGAAGGATCCCCTGGCAGCATTGTGAAGGATAGATCAGAGACACCAAGAGTTTACTATTGCTAAGTGCTATATACTTAATGAGATGTATTTTATTTAACTATTACCACATCCTTGTGAGGTAGATGTTATATATAATTGCTGTTTTCTAGATTAGAAGCCTAAGACTCATAGCAGCCCTCTTCACTGGATAAGTGCTTCTTCCCATCCCATGGGATCCTGATGGGATTGTTAATCACCTTGCCAGACCTGTTCCTTGGCCACGGGTGTGGTGTGAGGTCCAGGCCTGGCCAATCAGTGGGCCCCTTGCCCTGACGACAGCAACTCGTCCAAGATGGTCATGTGGTAGAAGCAGAGTGAACTGAATCCCGGGATGTTCAATATAAAGACTCTGGGAGAGAGTCCACTTCTTTTTGGATCTCAAGCTGTTACCGTGTGAGCTGGAGGCATATGAAACCCATTTCCTATGACTTAGAGGTCATTTCTATGTGACAGGATGGAAGGTGGCCAGTGCACAGAGAAGCAGATGAGCAGGATGTGGATGCAAGGGAGAGGCTGATGTTTGTGTTTGAGTCGGTGGATTTAGCCACACCTGAAGTTAGACCCGCCTGAAACTTCCCAGTCCCAGGACATCAGCCTTTCAATTACATTGTTTTGTGTTTTAAAAAAGCCAAATAACTGATTCCACAATCCCATATATCCAGAAAAGATGAAAACTCTAGTTTGAAAATATACACACTTCAAAAATATACATGTACTCTGCCCCCATGTTCAGAGCAGCACTATTTACAATAGCCAAGACATGGAAAAAACCCAAGTACCCATTAACAGACAACTGGCCTAAGAAGATGTGGTATATATACTGGAACACTACTCAGCCACAAAAAAGAATGAAGTATTATTATTTGTAGCAACATGGATGGACAGAGATTATGATTCTAAGTGAAGTAAGTCAGACAAAGACAAATATTATATATCACTTCTATGTGGAACCTAAACAGTGATGTGGGAAACTTCCTGGTGGTCCAGTGGTTAGGACTCGGCACTTCTACTGCAGGGGCCAGAGTTGATCCCTGGTTGGTTGGGGAACTAAGATCCGTAAGCCACAAAGTGTGGCAACAAGCAAACAGAAACAAACGAGCTTGTTTTTACAAAACAGAAATAGACTCACAGATATGGAAAACAAATTTATGGTCACTAAAGGGGAAAGGGGTGGGAGAGGGATACATTACGAGTATGATATTAACGTGTGTTAGTTGCTCAGTCGTGTCCAACTCTTTGTGACCCCATGGATTGTAGCCCACCAGGCTCTTCTGTGCATGGGATTCTCCAGGTAAGAATACTGGCGTGGGTTGCCATTTCCTTCTCCAATGATGTAATAGATACACACTAACATATATAAAATAAACAAGGATTTACTGTATATTCACTATCTTGTAATAGCATGTAATGGAAAAGAATTGAAAAAAATCACTTTGCTATATGCCTGAAACTAACACAGTATTGTAAATCAACTATGTGCGTGTGTGCAAAGTTGCGTCCAACTCTTTGCTACCCCATGAACTGTAGCCCACCAGGCTCCTCTGTCCACAGAATTTTCCAGGCAAGAAATACTAGAGTGGGTTGTCGTTTCCTACTTCAGGGGATCTTCCCTAGCGCAGTGGTAAAATCAACTATACTTCAACTAAAAACAACGACCCAGATAACTGAGGCTCAGAGAAACTAGGTAATTTTTCTGAAGTCACAACTAGCAAGTGGAAGAACCAGGATTTGAACCTCTCTTATCACTTGTGCTCACTTGGCCCCAATCACATCATGATAACATGAATTGCAAACAGGCAAACCAGTTAGGAGCTGCTGCTGAATAAACCAGGTGAGCAATGAGAAAGCAGGGTCTAGTGCAGTGGCGTGTGAAAGAGATTGTGATGGAATTTGGGAAGACACAGAACTGAGTGTGGAGGCTCAGGGAGGTGCGTGGGAGGAGGACTTAAGGGGCCTGGAAGATCCAAGAGACGGGGCAGAGTGAGAGATCTCAAGGCAGAGATAGGCTTGTCTCAGACACAAAGAGACATGGGCAAGAGCAAGGCCATCCTGTGGGCGGTGATGAGTCATCTGGAGCCATGTGGGAGGCCAAGGCCAGGCCTGGGGTCGCCCACAGATTGGGGTTGGAGAGAGAAGGAACAACTGGAGGAGGAGGAGGGAGCTATGTCACCATCGCAGGAGAAGGTGGGAGTCAGCTCCTCAGCACCTGCTGAGAGTCAGAGGATGAGGCCTTAGTAACTTTGGAAGCCAGAGCTGGGGACAAAGGAGGCTGGAGGAGGGGGAGTGAAGGTGATGGTCATGGATTCTGCAGCAAAGGAAGGGATGGTGATGAGGAGCGTGGAGGCCAGGTGATTCTCCAACATCAGACTCTCTCACACTGCCTTTCAAAGGCGAAGTTGGACTCAGGTGACTTACCCAGCCCCTTCCCAATGAGCCAGAGACAGGTTTTATTTCCTAAAACATTTTAATAAAGTTAACCAATAAATATTCTACACTGTATGGGCTACAGGGACAGAGTGGAAGACAGAGGGCCGGTCTTTCCTACTTAGGCCCTCGGGTCCCCTTGCAGAGAAGGAGAGAGAGGGTTCTATGGGCTGGTGTGGGGCTAGGACTGGGGCGGGGGTGGGGGATGATCCTGGATTCGGTGATCTGAGCTCCATCCATCCTGTTGATATATGGGAGGAGAGGAGGGGTCAATAAAAGGAGAGCCCCTGCAGAAGGCAATCCAGAACCCCCAGAAGTGACTGGGGTGAGGGGAGAGCTAGCCTAGAGGAAGAGGTGGGGCAGGAGGCAGGGAGCATGGGCCGGTGGCGGCTCGGGCGGCTCTGGGGCCGCAGCCTCTTACTCCCGGACATAGACCCTGGTGCACACGATGTCATCCGCCGTCATGGTCTGAAGGGAGAGAAGTCATTGTTAGCCTGGGAGGCCCCTGGTACCTGTGCTTGGGAGCAGGAAGGTTGCGTGGAAATACTCTGCTTGGCCTCCAGGTCCAAACCTACTTCTTGGCTCAGGACCGTTCACAAAATGCCTGGGCATCATGTGATGGAGGACAGTAGAGGCCTGGGGTCCATTCTACGTCTCCCTTCCCAAGCCAGGAAGATCCCCCCCAGAGATCTGCTGGGGCCTTTCAGAGCAAGTCCTTTGCTCCACGTGGAAGGGACACCCTTTTGCATTTGGGCAAGGGTACTGCCTGGGACACAGACAGCCTAGTTCTGCCCCAGCAGCTCCATCAGGAGACAGAGAGACCAGCCACCGTTGTTCTTAAATTTCCTGTACTGTGGAATGTCCTGGAAAATCTCTGAAGGTAGCACTGGGCTTGCTCTGTCTGAGCTTAGAGAAAAGCAGGAAAACGCCTTACCAGGATCAGCTCTCCATCGTTGTCAGTTCTCTGGTCCAGGAGGTCTTGGGACCCTCTCCCTTCAACAGCCTCTGCTCGCAGACCATTTTGTTCTCACTCTCCCATTTCACCAGGCTCTGTATGAGAGGGTGGCCAGGTGAGTTGGGCCCACAGCAGGGACAAGGCCGTGAGAGGGACAGAGGAAGCGCCACCTTTCTACCCACCAACACTACCTAGGGACTCTCCCCACTGGAACTGGAGGAAAGACTCGAGGGAAAGATTGGAAAATGTCATGGGGAGACACCAGGCAATGGATCCCACGACCCCGAGGGACCCCATCCCTGCATGCACCTTACAGGGTCTCCCATCCACAGTCTGCTCTTCAAACTCCTCTCCGATCTTGAAGTTGATCTCTGTGGTACGCACGGTAGTGGAGGTTTTGATGTAGAAAGTGTCCCCCTCCTGTTTGATCTCCACGGCTGGCTTGGATGCTGCAGCCACTGCGATCTTCCTCAGCATCACATTCACCCCTGTAGGGAGGGGAGAGGATGGACGCTCCAGGCACCTGCCTCACACCCTCTCCAGGAGACAGCAGGAGCAAGCTGAACTGTGAGTCAACTGGGAAGAGAGGGAGGCTTCCTGGGTGTCCAAGAAGAACCTTGAAGGGAGGGCAGGTGGTGCAGCCCTGATGGCTGGTGGGTTCAGTGAGGAGAGGCAGCGAGAAGGTGCCCTCCCTTGGGATTTCTGCTTCGAGCTTCCACCTGGATGAGTCAGCAGCCCTGGATTGGGATCCTCCAGTCTCAGCTTTGCAGTCAGTTCTCCCCGGTCCTTTCAGCCTGCTACAGCTCCCCTGGCTCCATTCACCTCACTTTAGGTCCTTTGTCCACCTTGCTTGAGACCGTCTGTTGGAGTGGGCTCATCAGAGTCAGTGTGTCTACACCCCGACTCATGTGCAGGGCAGACCCTCCTCAGCCAGCCCTCACTGCTCATGTCCTGAAGTAGGGGCCACTTCCCTCTGTGCCTACTCACCTCCCCTGTCTGGTGGCCTTGATTTGCTGAGTCTGCCCTCCCAGAATGAGAAGGAACAGGGATACTCAACAGGGGAGGGGGTGTGGCAGCTGTGTCCCCCTACAGAATGGTCTGTAGCCTGGGGAAGCCACAGGCTGTGAAGTAAGATCCATTAGGCCATGATTTCCACCTGGCTCACCCTCCCTTTCAGGCTGGGTGACCCTGGGCTAATGGCTTAACCTCTCTGAGGCTTAGATTTCTCAGTTGTAAAATGGAGACAATAGCTTCTTCAAGAGCCTATCAAATGGGACAATGTGAGTTTAGGCTGGAGCACACACAGTGCCAGGCACATCTGTAAGTTTTCAAACAGTAGCTACTCTTATTGTTGTTGTTTTTACTGATTAAAGGAAGGCAAAGAAAAAGCCAGAGTTGGGGCTCAAAGTTCCATGCATCAGACTTCTGCTCACCTGCCCTCCTGGAAGACATCTACGTCCCTCTCCCCTCAAGAGACAGAAAGGGACACTCCCCTCCCCTCCTGTGATGTACCCCGATTCCAGGATCACCCACTCTACTTCAGGGCCCAGGTCTTCTCATTCAGCTTCTGTGGGTTCAGAGTCCCTGTGCCTGTCCCCCTGTCCTTTCCCAGACTGGACCCCTTCTCTCCTCTCCCTAGTTATTTAAGAGGAATGGGGTAGCCGGAAAGAGCAGCCCTCTGCCAGGAAGTCAAGCAGGCCGGGAGGCACCTCTAGCCGGGGCCTAGGTCCAAGCCCTCCACCGCTTCACCTGGCCTGGCCTCCGGCCCTGAACTGGAGCAGAACCGTTCCGGGAAGCAATGGGTAAGGATGAGGGGCCAAACCGGGCTGGGCCAGGTGAGTGGCCTGGGATTCCCCTGATGCGGGCCAGACCCCCGGCTCTCCTCCAGACTTGGATCCCTAGAGAAACAAATCCCCTTTCCCCTTGGCACCAGCACAGACCCACTCTCCTGCAGGCAGAAGGGAGTAGGAGGAAGGCCTGTCCCTCAGGAGCCCAGGGGCCCACTTCTTGGTTGCTGATCTCTTAGGACCAGGGAGCAATGACTAGGTTCCTAAGACAAATTGATCTGGTAAAAGAGACACATCCTGCTCCAACCCCTTGAACAAACAGACTGCTTCACCCTCTGGTGCTACCTGGGAAGTCCATCCTGCTATCTAACAATTAGCTTTCCCGTTACAGAAACAGGAGCTGCTAGCTATGTGATACGCATGTGTGCTAAGTTGCTTCAGTCGTGTCCAACTCTTTGTGACCCTATGGATCATAACCTGCAGGCTCCTCTGTCCACAGGATTCGCTAGGCGAGAACACTGGAGTGGGTTGCCATGCCCTCCTCCAGAGATCCTCCCAACCCAGGGATCGAACCTGCATCTCTTAAACTCTTGCGTTGGCGGTCAGGTTCTTTACCGCTAGCGCCACCTGGGAAGCTATGTGCCATGACCATCATATTGGGTGGGACGAAGAAGTGGAGTGAGTTAGACGTGAAAGTCGCTCAGTCGTGTCAGATTCTTTGTGACCCCATGGACTATACAGTCCATGGAATTCTCCAGGCCAGAATCCTGGAGTGGGTAGCCTTTCCCTTCTCCAGGGGATCTTCCCAACCCAGGGATCAAATCCAGCTCTCCTGCATTGCAGGATTCTTTACCAGAATTCTGAGCCACAAGGGAAGCCCAAGAATACTGGAGTGGGTAGCCTATCCCTTCTCCAGAGGATCTTCCTGACTCAGGAATTGAACCAGGGTCTCCTGCATTGTGGGCAGATTCTTTAGCAGCTGAGCCACAAAGGAAGGGACGGGTATCCTCCAAATACCTGAGCATCCCTCCCCAGGAGAGAGACCCTTGAATAGGACAAAGAGGAGTGAGAAGGGACTGAGGTTCCTGCGGAAACAAGGTTAGGTTCAGAGGAGACACCCCTCCTGTGGCCTCTGGTGCCTGTGGTTCTGGGGCCAGGCTCAGCTGACCTTGGCTGATTCAGGACTGTGTTTGTCTAACGGGTCTGTTTTCAATCTGTCCCCTCAGCAAGCCCTGAGGAGGGCACGTGGCTCTGAGAGACCCCACAGGGAGTACAAACAACTGAAGACAGACAGACAACAGGGTTGGGCTTGGGATCTAATCCTCCAGCCGGGGCCTGGGGGTGCTCCAGTCCCCTGCTTTGTTCACTAGGGAGAGGGGCCAGCATCCAGAGACGATGGGGGAGGGAACGGCACCCAGGCTTTCTGAAGGGAAAACTCTTCTTTCATTTCAACAAGGGTAGAGCAAAAAAGGTTGACAGGACTCCGAGAAATACTGTGGTCAGGTTGCAAGAAGAACTAACAGTGAGGAAGGGCGGGGAAATTCTCGCTTTCCTCACAGCATTCCAGACCTTTCCTCATTCCTAACTCATTTCTGCAGCTCCTTGCCCCACTCAGGGTGCCCTCCACGCAGTCCAGCCAGAGTCTGTTCAGGCCAGAAATGGAGGGCTTCAGGGTTTCCAGGTGGCTTCTGAGTCGCTGAATTCTTGACTAATCTCCATCTCTCTTCAAAACCCTCTCCCCAGCGAGTCCAGGCTTTCTCTGCCCCCTGCCACCCCCCAAACCCCAGACACTGGAGGGCACACAGGAGTTGGGACAGGCAGTCTGAGTAGATTCAACTTCTTCCAGCTTTAACCAGCTGGGCTGCAGTCCGGCACTCCAGGGAGGGAAGGAGGGAGAGGAGAACTCGGATTTTCCGAAAAGGAGGGGGTGGCTGGGGTTTCACATGAAGCCATTTGTTGAAATCTAAGAAAGTGATAATTATCCAGAGCGACTTTAGGACTCTAGTTGCTCGCTGTAGGAAAATATTTGTCTCACAGATGGAGGGTGGGGGAACATAGTGGAAAAGTTCTGAAAGGGGAAGAAAAGGGAATCTGGGGGCCCTGCTGTGACGGATCACCTAGTGGGCGGAACCCGAGGCAAAGAGGTAAGGAATCTGCCCCCGGAGACTGGGTTACCTGCAGGGGGCAAAGGGGAAGGAGGCAGGAATGCCTCCGGGGGGGTTCGGTTGGGTAGAGACCCAGGCACTCAGCCTGGACGCAGTGTGTGCAGCTTCTGAACAACGAACCCCCTTGCCTCACCCCAGAGATACCGACCTCGTGCTTCTGGTTTCTGCTTGATTCAGAGGCTGAGTCACCGCAGGAGCTGGCACCGGTGGGCGACCCGCCGGAGAAAGAAGGATTTAGGTATTCCGGCCCAGCGCCCCAGGACCCAGGCGTCTGGCCCCTATTCTTGGGGATGTAGGCGCCCAGCTTCCCACACCCTGGTTCCAGCTTCCCTTTCTTTCTCATACCCACCTCCGATGCCTCGGCACCCCCTCTCCTCTCTCCGGCGATCAAAAATCTCCTTACCCAACACTTTGAGCAAATCCTCGAAGTTCTCAGATCGGATGATTTTCCAGTTACCAGAGAAGTTGGGCATGGTGGCGGCGCTAGTGGCGGGCCCCTTAGATCTTTCCACTGGAGCACTGGACGCTGAGTCTTTTACTCAAAAGAGATGTCTCCGCCGCCTTGCGGGACTCAGGAAACCGGGAACGTCCGAGGACAACCCTAAGGCCGGCCTGGACTCCTGCGCGGACAGCTTTTATACCCTCCGCGGACCCGCCCTTGCCCAAAAACGAGGGGGCCCCGCCTCCCGTTCCGCCCGCCTCGCCACCTGTGGGGGCCTCCAGCCCGGTCCCTTCATTACCGTCCCACCCCCACCCCCACTACGGCCTCTGGATCTAGACCCATGGGCGGGTCCAAAATTCGCCGAGGGGCGAGATTGCTGGCTCCCGCGCCAGTGGGTGGACGAGGAGGCGGACGGGGGGCGAGCCCTGGGATTTTGGGCCCTCAACCGAGAAGAGAGGGCGCCGGGTCCGGGGCACAGAGGCTGGGGTCTCACGTCTGCAGTCCGAGGCGCAGGGGCGCATCTCGCCTGTTCCCCATCCCTCCCCAACCTGACACTGTGCATTCTGCTCCTTGGCGCCAGACACCCAGCGACACCACCAGCCGGTGAACCACTCCTCGCTAGTCGGAGCTGGGGCGGCCGAGCTCCGCTGAAGCTGGATCCAGGGTGACCGCTCGGAACTCGAGAGAGGCTGGGGAGTCCTGGGGTTCAGGGACCAGCACCTAAGTGAGGCAACGGCACCCCCTGCTGGAACAACTCGCAGACGCTGGGAGGGGGTTCACCCCCGCCTCCCACCCGAGACTTCCCACCCGGGTTTCGGGCTCCAGTAGTGCCTGGTGGGCTGAAAGTTGGCGCAGGGAGACTCATTCCTCTTCAAGAATTGGGCGGGCGTCGAAGGGTTAAACAAGAGCCTTGAGCGCGAGCCTGCGAAGGGCAGAGGTCACAGCCAATCACTTGACACGAGCTCTTTATTAAGGCGCTTTCTCTGTCGCTCTGCTCCCCAGACCCCCGAGGGGATCGCAGTACGTGGCGGGGAGGGGAGGCGGGGACAGAGGCGCTGAGCCCCCGGCGCGCCGAGCTGCCACCTCCAGGCGAGGGGGTGGGGGAGCGGGGGCTGGGTGCCCCGGGAAGGGGAGGAGCAGGGTCTCAGGTGTCACCATTCTAAGCCGTAAAACGGCGGAAGGAGCGGCCACCCCTCTGCGAGCGGCTTTGAAGTGGGAGATCAAAGGAGAGGGGGTAGGGCACGGCTCCACGCGGAGACGCAAGTGGGAGTGGGCGAGACCCTGAGGGAGAGGGCCGGGAGACAAACAGAAATGAAGTCAGGCAGGGAGCTTCGGAGACAGGCCAGGAGGCCGTAGACCGCCGACCGCAGAGGAGCGGGGTCGGGCGTGGGGAATACGGTACTCCTGAGCAAGCGGACCCCGGGGGCCTGTTCCGTGTTGAGGGACGCTGCGGCCCCGCTACCCTCTGTGGATCGGTGCACGTGGTCCCGATGCCCTTAACGCACCCCCAGCCCTGCCACCCTCCCGGAGCTGTCCTTCCAGCTTCTTCCGAGGCGGGGAGAAAAATCCCCACATCTGGTCCCAGCCCTGGCCCCACCCTGCCAACGTGGCCAAGGGTGGAGCAGAGGACCAGCTCTGAGAAATTCTGGGCCCTTTCCTTTAGAGCCCTGGAACAGTCTACGAAGTTAGGGGCCTTAGTTGGGGAGGAAAGGGGCTGGAGGATTTACCAAAGGCTGGAAACACTCTGGAGGTGTTACAGCACTCTGTGCTGTAAAGAGGAAAACCTCTGAATAATGGGTGTGTAGGGGAGAAGGAAACGGCAACCCACTCCAGTGTTCTTGCCTGGAGAATCTCAGGGACGGGGGAGCCTGGTGGGCTGCCATCGATGGGGTCGCACAGAGTCGGACACGACTGAAGCGACTTAGCGGTAGCAGCAGGGGCAGATAATGCAACTAGGGTGACTCTGGCACAGGAAGGATGGAAATTAGACTGTAGAAAGGGCTTTTTGACGCCCCCCACACCCCTCAAAAACCAATGTCAATTCTGAAAAAGGAGCTGGAGGTTTCAGCTTGGTTTTAGGGTTCCAGGTTTTGTGTAGGAGACTTTAATTGTGGGGAGCTGGGTGGGGGTTGGCCTGGTCTTCTGCAAGTGAGGGGGCAGCGGGCTCTGGAAAGGGCTCTGGGAAGATGGTTAGACAAAAGCAGAGATGGTGGAGGGAAGGGGTAGTCCCTGGGGGGTGCTTAGGGCTTGGGGTTGAGGCACTGCTCCTCCCCCATCATTCGGCTGCAGCTTCGCTGTAGGTAAAGGGAGGGGGATTAGGTTTTGACAGTGAAATCAGGCTCCCAGCCAAGGGGATGAGGAGAGGCTGGGGGAGGGAACAGGGCAGAAACCAGACTCCTGCTGCCTCTCCTGCCCCCTCTCTGGCCCCTGCCTCTTACATCCAGGTCGCCTGTCCCTCTCCACTCCAGCCTTCTTGAGCCCCCAGCCAGAAGAGTCCAGTCTCCTCCTCAGTAGGCATCTCTCCTACTGCAAAAAAGAATAGCCAGGGCTGACCCTCTCCTCCGCAAGCTTGTGACTAAGGATGTAGAAACTTCACCCAAAAGATGGTCACCAGGATGAGGGTGGCCTGGACCTACAGGAGCACAAAGGAGGGATGTGGTCTGGCTGAGAGAACTAGAGGGGCTGGAGGTGGGGGCTCCCTGGGGTGGAGGCAGGCCAGCCTGGGCCCACTCCCCTCCCTCCACTTCCTCACTCCCCCTACCCCACCC